>JAKSZP010006638.1:0-236269 GCA_022478985.1 Massospora cicadina | reverse complement strand
TTGGCTAATTCTTGTTGATACCCAGTTTAACACAGATTTGTTTGTGGGCTTTAAGTTTACCTGATGATCCTAATCAATTCTTTTTATATTTGTAGATGGTATTCGATAATATTAAAAAAATCAAATTATATTGAATTAATATAAACTCTATCAGCCATTCAGCCATACTCAATTAAACCTATCGAATTAACTAAACCACTTAGCTAAAACCATTAGATTAAAAATCAACCAATCATCAACCGCTTCGTAACCAAAACTAAATATATCGAAACATCCAAAATCACCAACCATCTACCAAAACCAATTAACTTATCGAATCAACCAATCACTAACTGCTTTATTAGAACCGTTAAGCTTAATCAACCCAAAACCACCAACCGCTCGACAAAACCATTTAAACTATCGAATCAACCAAATATCAAACTTCTCGGTCGTAACAATATACCGATTTCCATTAAAAACATATAAGATTTTCACTTGTTACATATAAAACTTTTTATTTTACTATTAAAATAATATTTTAAAATTCATAAACCTTCTCAGGCATGCACACAACAACTCACCAAAGTTTCATTTCAATTGGATGAATGGTATAGGAATGCATTCGGGACATATATACACATATACATTCATTTTTATATATATAGATTGATTACTCAGTACTCTTTATCCTAAGTTGCTTATAGTTTACACTTGGACCCAATCCAGACATAAGATATAATTTGTATTTATGAGCAAAATTCTATAATTTAGTTTAAAATATGGCGCCGACTTCAAAAAGGGTTTTGTTGAGTAGGCTTAATTTCTCAATTATTTCATACTTTTTAGAGATTTTTTTAAAGGAGGTTCTTTTTTTCCCAATTTTTTTGTTATTTGAATGGATCTCCATTCTTTGGTCAGGTAATAATGAAATAATTCCAGTCTGCTATACAAAACTACTCAGTTTATCTGCTGGAACTCAAAACCTGGTTATATCCATTGAAGTCACTTCAAATTATGCTCCAGCTTGACCTGTTTCAAAAAGGAAATAAGTCTGTAGTGGGCAGCCTAAATTTAGATAATTACTCAACTCGAACATATTTCATTTACGTACTCAAACCAGTTTAGACTTTAAGCTGAACACCAACCATAACAGGCAAACGCAGACGATCGAGGAAAACGTATGACGTAACAAGTTCTATTTAGCTTGTGAAGATTCAACCCTTAAATAATCACTAAACCCAACCATAAACCTTAGTATATCGTCGCACTATCGGTTCTTATTGAAGGGTATGGCCAAATCAAAGGAGTCAGCGGAAAAGCCTGGAAGCTTGCTCGGAACTTCTCCGGATAATCTAAGACATGTCTCCCTCAAAGGTCTACCTGATAACCGGGGGCTTCCTAAGAAGGGTGGGGCCGGAAGTCATAACTGGGGAAACTTGAAAGATGAAGTTGAAGCTTCGGAGGCGGATCCTGGTGAAAGCACTCCTAACGTTGAGAAGATCAAAGTCCTTGGTGCTGAGGAGTTTTCTAAACTTAATAAATAGCTTTATTTGGGTGCTCGAATGAGCAAACTTTTTATTTTAGAAAACTCATTGCTTCCTTTGAGCCTGCTCCAAATAAATTCCAACTGCTAGGGAGGGTTTCTGCTCTGTAGGAGTATTCAATTTCTTAGACTTTAATGTTCCTATCATTTGTCGGGGTATGAGATTTTTATACTTTTATATTTATATATGTTCCGCTTGTTTGGACTTACTCTACAATTTTCCCCTTCAGTTCCAAAGATAGTTTTTGGAAATCTTTACTTTAAACTTACACCTTTATTTCTCTTGTTTTGTAGCTTGAGCGCTAGATGCTGTTTTGTTTTCGTACGTAAAAGTGGCTTGTTATTTTATTTTTGTTGTGACCTTTGTTTTATAAAGTTTGAATTTGAGCATTTTTAAAACTCTGTTTATAATACAAAGTTCATGTATTTTTGCTATTTGGATTTAATAAAACTATCAAACTAAAAAATAATATATCAGTGAACAAGAATTTTTTATTGTTATACATGAGAAGAGAGATTTATGCGAATCAAATACTTTAACCTAAGTACAGGTCGAAAAACGTGCTTCGGTTCAAGGTTTTCCCAAGACATTCAGTTTAAACGATATTTTTAATTGCCGTCTTTCCTACTTGGCTTGATCTTTTTTCTCTTTACGTTACCATTTTTAGCTTTTAAGTGAGCTCATTCACCAGTTTATTACTGAATTCTTAGTAGGTGGTTCTCACCACACTAAGTTTCTTGCCAAGAAAAATCATTTTTTTCTGTGTTGCTTTATTATGAGGACTGTTTAAGGTTTATATTTTAATGACGTCGACAAGCATAGGTACTTTTAACTTTTAAGGACAAAGTTTGTTTAACCTAGATTATAAGGTTGTTTAAATTCTTTCTTATTTCTCATTCGGTCATCACTATGATTTTACTAAAATAAGATTATGTGAGAGATTTCACTTTCTTATGTTTTTCCAATATAGGCCTTGCAACTAATATTCAATTGATTTTAATGTGCCAACTTTATTTTTTACCTAGTATCGTCGTAACATAGGTATATGTATGATGATTCATTTCTAGTATATATAAATTTAGTTTAGGTAAAATATAATAACCGCATAACGTAGACTAAATTGGGGGCGTAGTAGAAACTAGTGTAAATTAAAAGTATGAGGTATAAAAATGTGTTCAAATGAATTGTATAGTAAACTTTGATAAGATTGATTTGTAAAATTGTATAATGATAAATAGCAGACCCAACCTGATAAAATAATGACAAACTGCAGTAAGCCTTTTAAAATTATCATGGATGCCCCTTCTCAGGCAAAAATCGAGGTCAAGTTATCACTGATAAAGCTTTTATTTTGAGGTATCGCTTTGCCTAATTTTGTCCCGAAATAAGTTCAAAAATCTCAAATTCGCATTTTGTCGCTACATCTTGAACCGTGTATGTAAGCCTACAGCTTTACTAGCCTACTTACTACTATAAAGCAGCCATGTGCTTCTATCTAGTATTATCTTTTGTGATAGTTTTCAGATTAATTCTACAACGTACAAGACGTTCCTAGCCATTCTGCCTTTATAAATAACGTAGTATTCTAGCCGATTGTTGTATAATAAATTGCCCTGATATCATTACTAAATCTGATCTGCAAAGTTCAGTAACTCATCTAATATATTTAACTTGATCCATATCTATATTACGAATCACTGTTATAACAAGAAAATATTAATCTTTTTTATAAGTAAACTCAAATAAGATTTCTAGATGAGATTTGTTATAGTATAAGACTTTATTGTACATACGAACCATGGAGTGGTGGCATAGTTGGTTCAGCATACGGTTACCATGCTGAAACAAGTTACATTTTTCCAATTGCATATAGATTAAGGGTACCAAGTCATGGAAACCTATTTAGGAGAGTAAGCTACTTTTCTGAAACATCTGCCAGGTATGCCAATATATTGTTTTTCGTATTTACTTGCTACAATAAACCCTGTCTAAAACTGAGTGCGGTCCTCTTCCGTTACCACAGATTTCCATCTTACAAAAGGGTGCGTTTTTATGTGCCAAGTACAGTAAAAAATATGATCACAGGTTTACAATGAAGGAATCCTTTAAAATAAGAGACTTTATGGAAATGGAAAATATACCGGAACAGTTGCGTTGTGTTTTAGGCAGGTTTACTTTAATAAGATGGAGATTTGGCCAGTGAGTTTTTTAATCAGGTTTCCAGGTTCAGATTCCAGAATCTGAGGAGACTGTTCAACTATACTGATAATTCAGAATTTAACGGGTTGACTTGAAAGTCATCATGACACCCCCTAGAAGAGCTTAAAGATTATCTAATAATGTCACTTTAACCCTCTTATTCCCCATTTAAGGGTAAGTCCTTAATATTTAATGTTCAATATTCATTCACTCAAATAATCCCCTTAAGTTCACGATAAAGCGCAATTCTTATATGATTAATCTCCCTTAAATTTTTCAATTTTTTGTTTCTTTATATTATATCTTGCTTATATTTAGGGTTACTAAAACTCAAATACAACCTAACATCCAAGATGGACACATTTTCAATACCAAGCTTCTACCTTGTAGGCTCTCTTATAGATCAAGTGAAAAAAGGGATGACTGGGTTATGTGGCAATCACACCTTGGCTTAAATTAAATTTCCAGATGAGTTGATAGTAGGTAATATTATAGCATAAGGTAGTATCTAGGTGAAAGTGGTAGGATATTTGTCAATAACAGCTTGGCATAAGTAGCTTCCAATTGATTCACTAGTAGGTAGGCTTATAGCTCAAGATGGTTACTAGATGAAAGCTGCTAAATAGACTGCCTTTTAGTTAAACTTTACTTATAGATAATTTTCTTTTTGAAAATGGCTCTAAGTTATTTTTAGGGCTTGTACCTACTATATTTCATCTAGTTTTATCAGCCCCTGAGATAGTTCTGGTAAGGCGTTCAAATTTTCTTAAAGCTTTAAATGCCCATTTGTCACTTTATTTAAAAGTCAAGCTCTTCTTAGTGGGCTGTAGCTCCACTTCTACTTTATACAGTGACCTGTCAGATGTCCCAATCATTGCCAGTTCCCACTATCTTTCTAGTTAATTCTATGGACTTTAATGAAGAAGAGGCTTGAAGATTTTACTTAGAGTGGTGGTTGAGGCATCTGTGTTTACCAAAGGACCCTAAGGCTATAGTTGGTCTTTTCTGAAGCCCCTGAACTATCTAAAAAATTAAAACCTCAATAAAAGATCCTTAAGGGTTGCTACCCTGCCTCAAATATCTTGCTAGCTGCTAATTTAAGGTTTTATAGGGTTTGGTGATTTAATATGATATCTGTCACATTTGTTATCCTGGTTGTAATAGGTTAAGGCTCATTTTGGTCAAAAATTATGTCAAAATTTTAAAGCTCAAATTTTAAAAAGGTGGTTTTTATAATCACACTAACTTATTAGATTAGGTTCAATGAGGTTGAAACTGACCCCTGTAGAAATCCTGAGCCCTATTAATATAGAATAAATCTAACATCTACATTTCCCACTTAGCGAAGTCATAATATCTGAAGTTAATGTTTAAATCTCTCAAGTCAAACCCAACTGAACTATATTATGTAAAGTCTTAAAGAAGTTTTATTACCTTATAGTAAATTTCCGTTGCATATTCTTTTTATATCAAGTATTTAAATTAAATTTTAAGCAACCTAACAGCTAAATTATAGTTGTAATACTAAGCTGTTTTAATGCTGTAAGACCTCAGGGGCCATCCATCAAGATGGACAGAAGTGTGCACCCCTTTATAACCAAAAAGGGTTCAAATCCTAAGGCTCTTCCACTCACTCAGATCTCTGACCTAGGGCATACCCTAGATGAGAGATGGATAGCCGCTACCCTCCCTGCTTGCCCACACCTTTTCCCCATCTAGCCATGTTGCAATCTGGTTTGACTAACCATTCTATTTGTCATTTTATTTATTTTAGATCAAGGATTTGACTCCCTGGGGCTTGTTGCTAATATTTACTGTTGCATTAAGTTACATTAAGTTACCTTGCCCACATGCTCAGGTTTAAATATGTAGCTCCTTGGCTATTAAGGATCAAATTCCTACCACCTTATAGTAACTTCATCTTAGTCCTTCCTTATCAGTTTATGAGGCATTAAGACTTTGTAAATCTAACCTTGGATTATTATTATATCCCTTTACTTTATTTTCTATTGCCCTTCTGGTATAAAATAATTATCAAAGGTTTATCTCAAAAAATTTAAGCCAAAGATATCTACCATTTTCCAGAATAACTATGCACAGCTTGGTACTCCAGTGTGAAGTTTAAAATGATAGGAATACAAAATTATGAAGATCTTTCCTTTTTGCCTAGCTAAATTTAACTAATTAAAATAAGAACCTTTGATGATAATACTGCTATTGTTGTATTTTAGGGCTATTGTTCTCATACATTTCCATTTAGCTTACCTAAAAAGTAGCAACCTGTGCATTATAGGTGATGCCTCAGCACCAATTACAACAGCCCTCAGCCTAAATTTGAGAAAAAGTCTTAGAATAAGCAGGTTTTTATTTAGGGAAGATTTCAACAAATTTGTAAAGACTTTAAATATTTATAAAATCCCATACCATGGCCCCAATCCTCTACCAGAATAGTTGATTTACTCAGAAGCCAAATTGCATAACAAAAACACATCTAATAAGTCTATTCTGAAGAAAAAGTTGAGGAAAAAAGGGAGAAAACAGGTTTCAGACTTTTCACTTCAGGCCAAAATCAAATACATGAATTTGTACCTCTGGAGCTTGGAGAAAATGACCTGAGAATAGCTTGGAAATTGACTGATATTATTGAGGTGAAGTTAGTGTTTGAAACTGTAATTTTAGGTTCAAAATGGAAAAAGAACCATACTACCGTGGTTCAGCTTAGCAGCTCTCCCTCATCTAACCATAAAATCCAGCACCCTGCTAAAGCTAGAGTTTTGAATTATTTTTTCTTCTAAAAGAAAAAGGTTCCTTTTTGCTCAATCTACTTATATTAATTAAAGAACTTAGCATTTAGTAAATTTAATAAATTAAACATGATATGGGCAACATTACATGGTTAAAGCTTGTCCCACACCTGACCTAACGCACCACCCATAGTCCCCTAAAATTAGCGGTGCCTTGTGGACCTTGGCTGCCCCTGTGGGTCTTGGCATACCCACGCCAAAAGCCAGGTCATTCCTTAGCATGCTGGGTTTCTAACAAATTCCTCATTAACCCTTTCAATCATTCAATGCATATATGCATCCAAAAAATGGGGGGTGATGTAAATCTAAAAACGCATATATGCATCTAAAACTGAGGGGTATGTAAATCTAAAAATGCATATATGTGTCCAAAACTGAGGGGTATGTAAATCTAAAAATGAGTATATGTGTCCAAAAATTGGGGGCATGTAAAACTAAAAATGCATATATGCGTCCAAAAAATGAGATTTACATATATCTATTTCAAAATTTGTCAAATATTTGTGTTATGGACAAGGACCAAAATTACCAAAAAATTATGTTACAGACAAGGACAAATTTACCAAAAATTTATGTTACAAACAAAGACCAAATCTACTAGACATTTATGTTATGGAAAAGGACCAAAATGATTACAAAAAGAGTGAACACCGTTAAGAAATTTGTGCCAAATTTAAGGCCAAAAAATGGATGATTTTTTTTGAAAATGACTGAAAGGGTTAAGGATTCTTAGGTGATAAGGATCTGGGAAAACTGCACATCCTAATCCTCATTTAGAAGTTATAATCTTAACTGATTTCTAGTAGGTAGGTTATAACCCATGATACTTTTTAGGCAATAGAGGCCATATGGCCTGTTGCACATCCTCACCTTGAATTGAGTAGTGCAAAGTCCACAAACTTTTTAGCAAGCTCCATTTTGTTAATAACGTATGTCCCTGTAAATATCCATATCAGAGCAAATCTTTGGAGATGGGATTTGTATGGTGATCAGTGTCAACTTATAACTTTGGATCAGCTTCTGTTAAAACAACTGAAACATACAAAAAATATTTCAACTTGGGTGCAAAAAGGTTTTATACTGAGTAATAATTAACTCACTAGAATTAACTATATCTCTTAATTTATTTCTTTTGAGCTCTGACAATGTTATTATAGGCTATCATGTATTGAGTAGATAAATATGGACATCTAATCTTTAGAAATTGCTGAAATTTCTTGATTTGTTACCAGCTTTGGATTGTATGAAGATTGATAAAGTTTAAGAAAATAGGCAATAGTTGGTTGAGGTTGTTTGCCAATTAGATAGTTAGTTAGTTTTATATTAAGATTTTTTATGCTATCACCAATTTAATACTTTGTTAGGAGCATTCCACAACAAGTTTTGTATGTAATTTATTATCTAGCTTGTAAAATTGTTAGCTAATTATGTACATGAATCTATTAGGCTTAGGTCTCAATTGGTTTTTGTCAGAAAAATGGCTTAAGAAATTAAGACCATGCTGCTGACTCAGGTTCTCAATGAACCACAAAAGCACCCAGAATTTCATGGGCACAGCCATTCAAATGACTCTATTATTTTAGAATTTAGATAAAAGATGAAGGCAATACACATTCAAATAAATAACAAAGGCTCCACAAACATACTAAAAGTAATTGAGAGGACAACTGCAGGTCTAGCTTGGCTTTTTTGGGTGGTATAAGGGCTAGGAGGTTGTCAACAACTCAGGTTTAAAAGTTGCAAGCCTTTGGAAGTGTTGACAGAGAGAGCAAAAACTTCAGGCAAGAAGGTAGTTTGCATGGCGTGGAAAAATTGATAACACCAAGTAATTGTTGTTATCAAAGCTGAAGACAGGGGAAATGCTCACACTCAAGGTAAATCTGTAGGCCACCAGGAGGGGAGGCTAAGTTAGGGGATCCCACTGTAATAGATTTTTTGAATAGGCAAGGAATTTAACCTTTCAATTTTGTTTGTAGAAAAGTTTTGGTTATTTTTAACAAACTTTAAATATAAACAGCACTGGTCAAATCAGTTAAATACCCCATTTTGTATTTTTGGAATGATGAAATTATATTTTACTGTACCCATTTTAGGGTTAAATTCCTTCTAAAAAGGCCACAATAATTGGTTAGCTTCAAAACTAAATTTAAATTTTATTTGAGGTGGGCCGACCTGGGGGATGATACTGCACCAATGAGGGGAAGTGAGGAAAATGGGAAATAAGGATAAAACCCAAAAAACCTCCATGCACAGCGTATGATAGGCCAGAAACTCCATGGACTGCCTTTGCTATTTGCTATCTCAGTTTGGGGCATTGGTGCACAACGCCAACACAGTCATAATTGTCCCCTACCCAAAGTTCACTATTGAGAGCTTCAAAACTAAATTTAAAAATTAATTTCTAGGGAAAATTAAGTTTAAATGACTTGTAATTTAAATTATAAGTTGAACAGCCCTGTTGAAATATGACTGGCAACAAAATGATTAATTTTTTTACCCTTTAATTGATCAAAATTTTATTATCTCTAAAATAATGACTAAAATCAAATCATCTTGTTGGAGCAATATCCCTCACAGCTTAGCAAAATTTATCTAATAAAAACCTGCCATCAATCCATCACCTGACTAAGTTCAGGGTTCAGAAGATTTTGCCAGTAGAGGACATTGCTACCCGGAAAGAAATAGAGTGAAGTTGCAACCTATAAATATTTGCTCCTTTTAGTTTAATAAAGATACGTTTTTACCTCTATTTTTGATCTACTCTGTATTGGGTTCTTAAGCCTTTTCAGCAGCTCTTCTCCAGATGTTAAAAAGAACAAATTACTGGTTCATTACAATAGGTCCCTCACCACCTATTGAAGAGCTTACTTCAGTTCACTGGGTCTTTTTATTAAGGTTTCTGCCTTCCCCACCCATCTCACCTCAGTGGGACAAATTACCCCACCCATTCTGGTATGCTTTGGAGATACAACTTTCCTCAGCAATCTTATCCCAACAAAAACTGGTGCTTTATTTCAGGTGCTTTCCCAAGTTACCTGGTGAATAGAAACATTCACAATGGATGAGACCAATAAAGACCTCACTTGGCCTCTTATAGAAATATCAAGCATCACTCAATGGATGAACACTAACAGAAATCATAACCCTGAGAAAATAACATAATAAAATCAATGTATTTCCCTTTAGGTGGGACCATCTAGTGCTAAAAAGAGAATGTCAAACATAAACATGTACAATTTCATGCCACTCTCAATATTTTCATCTTAACCCTTAAACCCCAAAAATATTAGTTTTAGCCAGCAAATGTTGCTGATATCATTAATCAATTAATATTAAGTGTCAGACATTTGCCTTCTCAACTTAAGAAAGAGATTGTTGGAGGTATTAGTGCTCCCAAATCTGCTACCATGATTGGCCCATCTCCTGCCCAATCATCAAATAATATTGTGGTTATTAATGATATGAGTACCAATGGCGAAAAGACCTTGGCAGATTCTCAGTGGAATCCTAACTATTGGAAAAATATGGTTTATAACAAAAAATGGCTTAAAAAGGTAACAACTTATAATAGGATTACTCCAACTTCTCAGCGAAATTTGGGGTGTTTGTTACCGCATGGGTTTGATCACCTCCAAGGCGAGAAGATATTTCTTGACAATGATAGGGTGCAAATTAACCAATCATTACCACATGAGTCTGACCACCGCTGAGGTGAGAAGATTTTACTCGCTGGTGATTGGATACAATACATCAAATTGTTACCACATAGATCAGTTTTGCCTT
The DNA here is from genome assembly GCA_022478985.1 of Massospora cicadina. NCBI lineage: Eukaryota > Fungi > Entomophthoromycota > Entomophthoromycetes > Entomophthorales > Entomophthoraceae > Massospora > Massospora cicadina. Next base: position 225,957 of record JAKSZP010006638.1, on the reverse strand, counting down.
AAAATATTTATCTTCAATCTGATAGGCTGAAAGCCTATATTTCCTAATTTAGATGACTCAGCTTTATATACTTTTGCCTCAAATACCCATGGTCTCAAAATTTGAACTAGTTTAAACAGGAAATACTAGTATCAAGAGAAGGACCTTCTTTGGGTTTGCCCTGCTTAAACAATAAAAAAATTAAACTTTAACAAAGCGCTATCTATTACTTTTATTAAAAAGTAAATTTCTGACTATAAACAAATTATCTGTGGCATCTGTTGGTGGATCCCACAAATTGGTGCTCACTACAGGGGATCACCCTTAATACTTCAATAAGTATTAAAACAATAGAGGCTGTAAACATGAGCAGCTCTTCTGAATCGCGATTATTTGCTCTCAAGAAGCAACTAGCCAGCTCTTTGTCCCATCTCAAAAAGTTAGAGCAACAGCTGTTTAATTTACCTATAAAGGAAAGATACACCCTGGGTGAAGGGAGCATTGCTTCCTTTTTGTACGTTTATGAAGCTGCAATGGATGGCGCCACTGACAAACAGAAAGTTCAGTACATTCTTCCCTGTTTAAGCCGCAAAGACCAAGAGCTGATCATTTATCACCTGGATCCTCAGCACATCTGGTCAGATGTTAAGAAGGCCCTCTTGGCTGAATTTGGATCCAATAAGAGCTTATACAGGGAAAAACAAGCTTTCATGCGCCTTACCATGTATGGGGATGATACCCTCATTAGTTTTGCTGAGCGTTTCTATCTCAATGCTCAAAGGCTGGCTACGTCTAACCTGCTTACCATGGATGATGCTATTGCCGCCATATTAACAGGGTTAGCTTCACAACCCTCTCTCACCAGGCATATCATATCAGTGAAACGCCACTTTACAACCTTCCGTGATATAAAAGAGGCTTTGTTAGACGTTGTCCATATACCTTTAGGTGAGCTGCAGCCTATTGAACCGTTGGAAATGAGGCCACCTGTGCCTATTCTCCCTTCAAAACCTGCTGCTTCAGTGCGACTTAAAATGGACATTCCTCATTCATGCAAAGTGGAGATCCCTAATGTGGTTTCCTCTTCAGCTCAGGCAATAGGTGCGCGCCCTAAGGGTATATCCTCCATAACTACTGGGGTTGTAAAAATGCCAGTTAAAGCAAAGCTAATTACCCCACCTCTCATGGCTGTCTCCCCCATTTCAGTTGCAACCTTGCCCATGGTTGAGAATATAGCTGAGGCCGACTCTGAGGGGGTTACAATGATGTTAGGTACTACTTATTGGGAGCTCCCGCGGAAATGGAGGTCCCTGATCGCCTAAACGCTGAAAGAGTAGATGAAACCACCATATCTGAGGATACTTACCTCTGCCAAGTTATAGGTTGTATGGAAACTATTGACACAGCCAGTGACGCTGATCAGCTCCTATCGAGCTTAATTCATCCTTTATGCCAAGGAACAGGAACAGGTAAAAGAAATGTCAGCGTAGGGAAAGGCACACCCATTGCTGACAAATCTCAAGTGCCTGACTCATCTAAACAACTTATGCCAGTACCTCACGTTACTAATACCCCAGGGGATGATTCTGAGGGGGGTATGGATGAGGTTGGCTATTATGTTGTAGGAGTACCTGCTGAAATGGAAGTCCCCAATTGCTTGAATGATGGAGGAGTAGATGAAGCCACCATACCTGAAGAGATGTATCTCTGCCAAGTTCTAGGGGAGCCAGTCATTATCAATACTACCAGCGATGCAGATGAGGTGTTGTCTCACCTTATTTGCCCTATCCAGCATGGCCATACCATGCAGTCCATCCAGGAAAATTACCCTGAGACCGCGTGCAAATTACACTCCAATTTCCATCTCAAGGAGGTCTTAGCGCTATTGCCCACTTTTGAGGGGATACTTACAAAGGTTGAGGTGGTTATCCAAAAATTTTGGGTGATGGCTATCTTAGATACAGGCTCCCCAGTGAATGTAATCCTCCAAGTTGATGAAAAAAATCAAACTTGCACCTGACTTGGAGTACAACCAAGACTTTGGAATCATTGGTCCTAACAACACCCGCGCACTGGGTGCTTACTCATCCCTTCCCATTTGTCTTAGGAAGCTTATTCTATTGGCCCCCACAGTGGCTTTGGAGAATAATGATTATGATATGCTTATAGGTACTCAGTTTATGATTGAATATGATGGCATTATCAATATGAAGCAAGGGTTCTTGTCATTACTCAATTATGAAGTCCCCTTAGTTCTAGCAAATACAGAACCCAGAAAGATGGAATACTTTTGCATGTATACCAACCTCACAAAAACAGTGACTAAAGAAGGGCAGGCTGCCAATGAGCTCTGCACCCCCCTTCCTACATTTCAAGTAGCTGATAAGGTGTTATATTACCATAACCGCATCACCCCAAGAAGCGGTAAGCTTGGTTTGATTTGGGAGGGACCTTTCTCCATCAGCTACAAAAGAGGCAATGAATACTTCATCAAATCATTAGCCACAGGAGTTACTATAAACTGGGTACATAGCTGTTTCCTACGATCCTACACCCCTCCCAACATTCTTGAAGGGGGCAATGTTGGACATTCTCCTTCTTGACTTAAGAAAAAGAATGTTGGAGGTGTTAGTGCTCCCAAATCTGCTACCATTATTGGCCCATCTCCTGCCCAATCATCAACTAATATTGTGGTTATTAATGATATGAGTACCAACGGCAAAAAGACCTTGGCAGATTCTCAGTGGAATCCTAAATATCAGAAAAATATGGTTTATAACAAAAAATGGCTTAAAAAGGTAACAACTTATAATAGGATTACTCTGACTTCTCAGCCAAATTTGGGATGTTTATTACCACATGGGTTTGATCACCTCTGAGGTGAGAAAATATTACATGACAATGATAGGGTGCAAATTAACCAATCATTACCACATGAGTCTGACCACCGCCAAGGTGAGAAGATTTTACTTGATGATGATGGGGTGCAAATTAGCCAATCAAAACCACATGAGTCTAACCACCGCTGAGGTGAGAAGATTTTACTCAACGATGATAGGATGCTTTTAACCAATCATTACCACATGAGTCTGACCACCACTGAAGTGAGAAGATTTTACTTGCTGGTGATTGGATACAATACATCAAATTGTTACCACATGGGTCAGTTTTGCCTCAAAAATATTTATCTTCAATCTGATAGGCCAAAAGCCTATATTTCCTAATTTAGATGACTCAGCTTTATATACTTTTGCCTCAAATACCCATGGTCTCAAAATTTGAACTAGTTTAAACAGGAAATACTAGTATCAAGAGAAGGACCTTCTTTGGGTTTGCCCTGCTTAAACAATAAAAAACTTAAACTTTAACAAAGCGCTATCTATTACTTTTATTAAAAAGTAAATTTCTGACTATAAACAAAATATCTGTGGCATCCGTCGGTGGATCCCACATTAAGTGCTTCTTTTCCCAGAGATTTCTCTCACCACATCCAATGGTATATTGTTCCCACTAAATTGTGCGCATAATATGAATCCACCTTATTAGCTCTGGGGTGGATTTATCTTGCACTGTGAAATATTTATGCCAATTTTTACACCCTACCATCCATCATTTAGTTCAAATGATGGGAATCCACCATTAGGAAATTTTTGAGTCAGCTTACCTTGTAGCATAAAAACACTCTTATCTCCTAGCATTTTACAACTCAGCTTCCTCTGTTTTACAAGATGCCCATTAGGCTATTATTAAAACCATACCCAAATTATTTCTATCTAGAACCAACATTTGCAACAGGGAGTGGAAGTGGCTAGCCTTTTTCACAAGGAAGTTGCTACCTGATTTACTAAAACTACCATGATCATCTAGAGTTTACTGCAACAATCAATCAATAAACTTTTGGGTCAACTAAATACTTTCATTGAGCAAACTTTGGGGCAGTAAATCAATTCAAGATTGTACTCTAGCAAGTAATTTTGCCCTTAGAGTTACAAGAAACTCCAGGCCCTCCAGGCACCGTAGGTCCACCAGATCCCCCTTGGGAAAGAGGATCAGTCAGTTCTGAAGGATTGATGAGACCCCCTGGTAGTGATGGGGATGAAGATCCTCCTCGGCAACCTGGCCCTCCTGATCCTCCAGGACAGCCTGGAGGTCCCAGAAACCCTGGGCCCATGGTCCTCCTGGGCCACCTGGGCTAACAGTGCAATTACCTTCCCCTCTGGAGAATTCTTTGTTAAGCAACCATGTTTGCACTATAGAACAAGATGTTGAAGGTATCAAATAAAGTTGCTGGTTACATAACACTGGAGAACCTTTCAACCTGAACCTTACCCTTTATTGCTATTAAAGAAGGGCTGAACAAATCTTACCACCTCTACGATTTTCTCACCCTATGTTATGATTTTGCTGAATTCTCTTGTCTCCAAAAATTTTACTCCATTGATTTCCCTGGCATCATTGGAAGGAGAGCATAGTTTATCTAAAAATTATCAAGGCTAATAAGAATGATCAGCCTCATCCCAATCAATTGATTGAAGATTCAATCATTAAGAGATTAATTAGCTCTGCTAGAACTTGAACCATTTCAAAACCTACAAATATCCCTTTCTTTTATTAAAAATTAGTTCAAATTATAACCTGCTTTTACTTTAATTTACCACTTTTTACAGAATCTACCTAAGTAACTTTGAGAGAAAACCTGCCCCATTGGAAGTGTAATTAAAAACTTCCAGACATAGGATGTATATTTTTGAAAAAGAAAAAAATTAATAGATTGGAGCAAGATAACCATGAGCTCTAATCCCTAATTTGAAGCCAACATGTCAATATGGAATCATCATGTAGTGAACTCCAACAAGAATCTTCTACTTATTCACTGATTGCCCAAATTGGGGCTCTTCAAGAATATTTGAACTGCTTTTGGCAACAAGCTGATCAAACATAATCTTTGTGACTCTTTCCAAGTCTGAATTATCAGAAAGAATTCACGCTAGCTCAGTGGGTGTTAACGTTATTTTGGCTACTGGAGAAACTACTTCTAAACCTTCATTTAAAGACAAGTTCACCCTCAGAGAGTATAGTATTGCTTCTTTTCTCTATATTTATACAAGTGCAACAGAGGATGCTCCTAACTGTCAAAAAGTTGATTACTTACCCTCTTGCCTTAGTAATCCGCCCAAGGGATAATGATACCCCATCTGATGCAGTGCAATACTTGAGCTGAAGTTAAAGCCGCACTTATTAAGTTTTTTGGTAGCAATCTTAATTTGGCCAAGCAGAAACAAGAGTTTATAATTTTGAATTTAAAACGTGTGGAATTAACTTCTAAGTTTGACTCTCATTACTACTCTGAAAGTTCAAAATTTGGTGGCTAACTACCAACTTACACTTGATGATGTAATCGTTGCTGTCCTATCCACGTTGGAATTGAATCTGCAACTCATCCTTCACATAACCTCAGTGAAATGAAACTTTACTTTTATTCTAGATATCAAGGAGGCCCCCTCAAAATTCCTTCCTTTTGATATCTGCTGCTTCTGCTTCCACTTTGGCCTCACATCTCTTAATTCATGTGGTTAATGGCAAAGAGTCTGAAAAGCATTGTGCTTTTTCTAACTGAACCTATTGTGGACGTCATGACCCTTTTATTCAACAAAGTTTGACAAAATTTGGCTGAGAATAAAAAAAGAAGGGTCATCATAGGGCAAGAGACTCCCAATGATGACAACTCCACTGTGCATCATGACTAATACATCCATACACTTTTCTAACTTAAATAGTTCTGTTTTTCCTGAAGGAGAGAAGGCTATTGAGCTTTTAGTTGACATTAAGCCCAGTGATATTTTTTATATTATTCATACGTATGCTCCTATGGCTATATATTCCATCCCAGCTCAATGGGGAGTGACAGTAACTTGTATTGAAGCTGTAGTACATAAAGCAAAGGTGCTTGCTATTGTTGACACTGGCTCCCCTATGTAAGTCCAGGGGAACTTCCCCTGTGCATAGATCAGTCACTCTTCCCATTTCCGAGCAAAAAGGGTCTGAAGAGGGTGGCCATGCCCCTCATCACCCAGGGCAACCTCGCCCACGTGGTAGACAAGCATTGGGTAATGGCCTTCCCTCTCCAGACCCCTCCCCTATTACCTTCGCTCACCATGGCCAAACTCATTAGACAGATTACATAATCTATGCTGAGATCACTGAATTAAAGTTGATTGCTCCAAAACCAATGTAAATTAAGCCCAATAATCAGTATCTGCATAGCCAAAGAGGGATGAAGATTGAGTTATCAGCTGGAATCACTGACAGTTCAATTTGCCCAGCAGTGCAATTGTCAAAATTAACCCCCTCTCAAAATTGTCAGGGATGATCTCCAATGTGCAGGTAGTAGCATAGGACACCATTGATGATAGTTTAAAGATCCCTTCCAGCAAATTGGGAGTTGTGGCTGATGCAACGCTTTTGACCAAACAAACGGCCCAGAAACTGAAAATGAGTGGGTTGGGAATCCTGAACCCATTATGAACCAATTGGAACTGCCCCTATGTGGGGTGGCCTTGGGGAATCCCCGCTGCTCATCGGGCCAGATGCCATAACACTAACCACTGGAAATGCAGATGAGCCTCAGTTCAGGCATTTGAGGGTGAACTAGCACCAACTTGGCCTGTCGCTGAATCCTTTGATGTCAGTTCCTATTGAACTTATCTGCCCCATCCCCAAATAATTTGCCAGTTAGGTGAACTTGAGGTACCCAATCCCAGCTTGTCCCCGCATCATTTGACCACTATTTAATCAGTTGCATTTCACTGAGAAAATTGTTGGTCAATTTTCTTCCTTTATTTTCCATTAAAAACCTTTTCTAAATTTAGTTTTTTATGTTGAAAAATAAACCAACTTTTTTGCCAACACTCACACACCCCTTGGGGTTAAAGACCTTATTTGTTTGGTATTTTATTATGTGCCTGTATGAGATTCTGGCTTACTGGAAGTTATTGCAAAACTCCTTTCTAGTCTCATATCCATCAAACCAGCAGCAGTGCCTTCGGTATTCTGGTTTGCCATTCATCTGCTCCAGCATCTGGGCTGGCGGGATGGTCTAATTATAACTTGCTTTCTGCCTGACATAATTGACCAATCATTATTCCTAACCATTTCTGCCTTTCTTGTAGATATTGGCGTAGAATTGGTCCCTTCTTTTCAGATGAACCAGGTTGAGAAGAAACTTTTTCCTGTCCATAATAGCCTGGTTCCACTCAAAATTTCAAATCTACACTCCATAGTTGCTGCAGCTATTGTGCTCATGTCAGTAGGATCTAACATTCTGACTTGCAACGAGCTTACTCCCCCTATGAACCTAGCGGTTTCCCCTGACTCCACTACCATCTCTTTGGTATCACTGGATTCATCCACAACTACCAATAAAGAGAACTTTACTTACTTCTTATTACCCATGAATATTAGTGTTGGGTCCCATCACGTCTCCTTTGAGGCCTTAGTGGATACTGGAGCCGCAGGCAATTTTATGAGTGTTGAATTGGAAAAACAATTAGAACTTGACCTGGATGTAGGCCCTTTGGTGATAGCTGCATCGTCAGCCTCCCAAACCTCATACCTAGTTCACCAACCAGAAACATTCTCAATACACCAGTTCAGCTTCTGCAATCGGTTATCAGCAATGCTGAACTTGGCGTTCCCAGTTATTCTAGGAGTTGGATGGTGGCACTGGAAACATGTGAAGATTCATCTTGAGTTAGATATGTTGTCATTTGCCAATGATTAAATAAAGGGAGAATTTTCCTTAGTTAATACTCTCAAGAAAACCCAAGGCCATAGCTCCATCACTTCCCTTGTCTCTCCTGTGGGCCTTCTGTCCAATTTTACCAAAAGTTTAATGCACTATCAAAGTATATTCAACTCCAATAAGGTGGATCATCTGCCTCCTCATACTAAATTCAACCTGAAATTTCATACAATGGTGCAGTTGGTAATTATCAACTGTCTGTTGCATTCCCATACAGAATAGGAGGAGGTTGCGCTTAACGCTTGGTTGGATGATATGCTAAAAAAGGTTAGTTGTTTAAGGAGACATCACCAGTCACGTCTCCCATTGTCTTCACTAAAAAAGCCGATGGTTCCCTCCATCCCTGTGTGGATTATGGACACTTAAATAAAGTTACAGTTCACAATCCCTACCCCCTGCCTCTGGAGCAGACGATCAGCCAAGCAATCACCAAATCACATGTGTTCTCTAAGCTGGATCTCGTCAATGCCTTCAACCAGATTCAGGTAATGGAAGGGCAAGAATGGTTAACAGCAATCCAGATGAAGCGAGGCATCTTCCAGTTCCGCGTAATGCTCTTTGGGCTGAAGAATGCTCCTGCTACGTTTCAACAAATGATTGACAATGTACTGGGTGATATCCAATTCACTTGCACGGTTGCATATATTGACGACATTCTGGTTCACTCCCTGACTCCAAAACAACATGCTTTTTACTTGGAAGCAGTTGTGGCTGCCTTGAACAAAGTGGGCTTGTTCGTCAAGCCTTCCAAATGTGAGTTCTATAAAGATGAGGTCACCTTTCTTGGAAACCTTGTCCTTAAGGATGGCTACGCGATTCCCCCTAATAAGTTGGACGCTATCCGTGAATGGCCTACCCCAACAATTCAGAAACAATTACAGATTTTCTTGGGAACCATTTATTTCCTTAAAAAGTTTCCCTGGCTCTTTCCCAGTTGGCGGCCCCACTCTACCCCCTCACCAACAAGAACATACCATTTTGTTGGACTCCCAAATGCCAGCGGGTGTTCAAGTTGATAAAAGAAGTGTTTTTATCCCCTTTTATCCTGAAACATGTGGATCCTGCCAAGCCATATATTGTCGCATGTGATGCCTCTTTGGTGGCAGTGGGGCAGTGCTGCTCCAAGAGCATGAGGGCTTGGAGCATTCAGTCGCCTACTTTTCCCAAAAATTTACATCTACGGGGCAGTCCTAGGACAACTATGATAAGGAGTTGGCAGCTGTAGCATGGGCATTGAGTCATTGTTGGTACCTGTTACAGGGTGCCCAGCACGAGTTAACTGTTCGCATGGATCACCAAGCTCTCTTGTATTTCTGTAAACCCCAAAATATGGCGCATTGGCAAGCCCAAACCTATTGTGACTTGTGCAGTTTCAACCTCAAATATGAATTCATAAAAGGTGCGCTTAATTTACTTCCCAATTTTCTCAGCTGCAACCTCACCCACTGTCCCACAGATTTGGAGGAAGCGGATCTCATTACCATGATTCATGCTGCTCAAATTTTGTCAACTGTTTCCCCCATCGTCTCCTTCACCACCCGTGCTCCTAATGCCCCACTTGTTGCTCAGGTCTTAGCCAGCCAAATGACCTGCCCCAAAGGGTGGAGTTATTTGTGCAATTATCCCTCAAAAATCACAAACACTCTCTGTACTCTTTGGTGGAGGGCCTCATTTATTTCAGGTCGCGAATTTGGGTTCCCCCTCTCTTCAGATCCAAGGTATTTTGCACACATCGTGACCCACCCACAATCAGCCATCTGGGTAATAAGAAATGCATTGATTTGATCAAGTGGGCCTACAATTGGGCAGGTTTAACTAAAGAAGTTCCAGCCTGGATCGCTGATTGCATTACTTGTGCTCAGGCTAAGTCAGATCGCTCAGGAAGAAATGGCATCCTACTCCCCTTGCAACAGGTGGAGGGTCCATGAACATCGGTGTACATGGACTTTATTGTCAAACTCCCCTTCTCTAACAGGTTTGCGGCGGTGATGGTGGTGGTGGATCATTTCACTTAAATTCTCTCTTTTTATTCCCTGGACTTCTGCGATTATGTTGGAGGAAACCACCCATCTCTTTGTACGCCACATGTTTTCAGTGTTTGGTTTTCCACAGGAGATCATCAGCAACCATGGTCCACAGTTCACAGTGCAGTTCTGGAGTGAACTCTTATCCATTTTAAAAAACTCCCCCTGTCGCACCATGGCATATCATCCCTAGATTGATGGGCAGAACGAGTGTGTTAACCAAGACCTTGAACAGTATCTGTGTTGCTATGCTGCAGCTGCACAGGACACCTGGGCTAACGACCTTCCCCTTTACCAATTCACCTACAACAACGGGACTCATGCTTCCACAGGGTTTTCCCCTTATGAAGCAACGTTAGAATAAAACCCTTCCTTTTTGGTCAGACTCTGCTTGCGTCCCAAGGTCCAAGCTGCTGTGAATCATGATGAACATATTAGGTCTACTCAATCCTTAGTGTGGGAACACCTCACCAAAGCTATTGAAGACTACAAGTGGTTCACAGATTGAAAGTGACTCCTAGGTCATGACATAACAGTGGCTCTTATGTTAGCTCGATACATGTCATATGAGAATGCAAGTGCCCTCCCACAAATTTGCAAGTAAGTGTTTGGGCCCCCACTTGGTGGAGGAAGACTTGGCAAATGGTGCGTTCCTGTTAAAACTGCCAGTCCATTGAAAACAGCACCCCATATTAATGTTTCCCAGTTGTCACCTTTTTAAGGGTACTGTTCCCACAGATCCTGAGCCAATAATAATTGAAAAATGCAGAGGAAGCTGAAGTGGAAAATATCCTACCATCCCATAAGTCCTTTTGGTCCGTTCAGTACCTTGTGGCCTGGAAAGGGTATCTGGCTTATAAGAAACAGTTGGGTTAAGGCTCACAATTGTGCTAACTGACTAGAACTAGTCAAAGCGTTTCACTAATCCCACCTCAACGCCCCCCATCCCCCCCAAAAAAGTTGCAACAGTAAAGGCGATCAAACTACTTAAGGCGCACAAAAATGTGGCCCCTGTGCAGTTCCCCAGCGGTGGTGCCCTTCCTTTGGAAAAAGGAAAGGGTAATGTAAGTCCAGGGGAACGTCCCCTGTGCATAGATTGGTCGCTCTTCCTATTTCCGAGCAAAAAGGGTCTGAAGAGGGTGGTCATGCCCCTCATCACCCAGGGCAACCTCGCCCACGTGGTAGACAAGCATTGGGTAATGTCCTTCCCTCTCCAGACCCCTTCCCTGGTACCTTTGCTCACCATGGCCGAACTTGTTAGACAGATTATGGAAATTTGTGCCAAGATTGCCAAATTAAAGTTGATTGCTCTGAAACTGATGGAAACTAAGCCCAACAATTGGAATCCGCATAGCCAAAAAGGGATGAAGATTGAGCTATTGGCTGGAATCGCCAACATTCCAATTTGCCCAGCAGTATGATTGTCAAAATTAACCCCCTCTCAAAATTGTTGGGGATGATCCCTGATGTGCAGGTAGTAGCATCAGACACCATTAATGATAGTTTGAAGCTCCCTTCTGGCAAATCAGGAGTTGTGGCCAATGCAACACTTTTAACCAAACGAACAGCCCAGCAACTGGGCATGGATGGGTTAGCATCCCAAACCTGTTCCAAACCAATTGGAACCACCCCTATGTGAGGTGGCTTTGGGGGATCCCCGCTTCTCATTGTGCCAGATGCCATCACGCTAACCATAAGAAATGCAGCTGAGCCTCAGTTCAGGCATTTGAGGGTGAACTAGCAGCAACTTGGCCTACCGCCAAATCCTTTGATGTCAGTTTCTACTGAGCTTATCTGCCCCCATCCCCAAATAATTCGCCAGTTAGGTGAACTTGAGGTACCCAATCCAAGCTTGTCCCCGCATCAATTGACCACTTTATAATCAGTTGCATCACACTGAGAAACTTTTGGTTAATTTTCTTCCTTTATTTTCCATTAAAAATATTTTCCTGAATTTATTTATTTATGTTGAAAAATAAACCACCTTTTTCACTGACACTCATACCCCTTGGGGTTAATGGCCATATTTGTCTGGTATTTTATTATGTGCCTGTATGAGATTCTGGCTCACTGGCAGTTATTGGAAAAACTCCTTTATAGTCTCATATTCATCATACCAGCAGCAGTGCCTTTGGCATTCTGGTTTGCCATTCAGGTGCTCCGGCATCTGAGCTGGCAGGCTGGTCTAATTCTAACTTGCTGTCCTCCTGACACCCTATTAACATTATCTCTTCTCAACTAATAGGAAATTAAACTTCAGCCTGACCTTAATCAAACTTTAGAGTACAGAACAGCTGGTATGCTTATGCATGCACTATATGCACCTACACTTACTTGCCCATGAAACTAGGTGACCTAATTCTCTCCATCTCTGCTGTAGCATTGGACAATAATAGCTATGACCTCTATAAAGCACTTAATTCCTTAATGAGTATGCAGCCATCCTTAATTTATAAAAATAGCTTTAATTTTAATACTTGAATACTGAGCTCCCTTGATTTTGGATGCCTTCCCTGAGGAAAAGGGAAATGGAAACTAAGAATGAGTTTGCTTGAATTCCCTGCCTTGGTTGACTGCTTAGAATATCATGTTTTGGGACCTAAAGTTAATTTGCCCCCTTCTATGGTAGAGGCTGAGGAGGGAATGCTTTTATATTCCCCTCATGTCATCACCATATCTCAGTATCAGGTATAAGTGAATATTGGAATTTAGCTGGTCCCGCCACCTTGTCACTTTCTTAAAATCTCTGGATTAGCTAACTCTTCCTTATTTGAGGTTCTTCCTTGCCCAGTGGTATTGGAACTGGACTATCAAGGCACCGCCAATTTCCTTTTAACCAATATTACTTGGTACTAAACTAATTGAGACATAATACCCTATCACCTACATTCAACTTTTACCTTATGATTAGGTAATGGGGAACAAAAGTTTTGGGACCCTCCTTGAGTTTGTATTAGAGGAGCCACCTGTTGTTGGTGTGATGTCTGTGAAAATCAGGCCTAATGAGATTTTAACCAGATGGATCCTTCCGATAGTATCAGAATTAGGGAGTTTGGTTAGTCAGGCGTAATTGCCAGCTAATTGCCTAGTCCAATGCTATTTAATGTTATAAAAATATTAATCGTTGGGTTAAAAGGATTCCAAGTTCGGCGCTGACTATCAAATCATGGTGATTGCGGGAAATTCTGGCAGAAAGCCAATGTATTCATTTACAAGCATCTAATGATGATTTTGTTAACTTGAATTTGAGTCTCCGGAATCTTATCCCTGCGCCAACTGCCATAATAAATGATTGTGGGATATTCTAGCGGAAGGTTGAAGTATTCATTATCAGTAATTTAGGATTTGCAACTAATTTGGATCACCAGTGACTCATGCCAAGGATGCTTAAAGTTATATTTAAATATGAATTTATAAATGATCAACCAGCGACTTATGCTGAGGATGGATTTAATTTAATATTCAGTGATCAGATGAGCAGATCTGGAGGGAATCACTATGATGTATGAATGAATTAAGTTTATGATCTGATAGAGTTTTGGAATCAAGAGGCCAATGTGTTTTCAGGTATTTGATTGGCTAAAGAGTACTTTGGTGCAGTAGCCCTGAAAGTAGTAAAAATAGTCATTCATTCCCTCCTAATAAACATCTCTCTTGAACCAATCTTCCTTTTATTTTATAGTGGCTAATACCCTGCGTAGTAGAAGTAGCTAAGATAGGGGATCCTCAATAGGTGCGGGTGATCACACCTGGAGTGGCCAGTGCTGCCAGCTCCCGTGCCTCCTCCTTATGAGGAACCAGTGGGAACCTGGCCAGTTGGCTACAAGCGGATGAGCTGACAGGATGCTAACCTTGTGGGGTGCAGTGCAGGAGTTGCCATAGATGCCCAAGAAGGGGGATGGACTTGCCAGGGAATGACCATATGGGTTGATGAAGGGTCATGAGGGTGGTGCAGCGCAGAAGCGCCTGAGCCGCCCAGAAAGGGGGCAGGACTTTCTGGGGCACACGCTGAGGACACCTGGGGCTAAAGGCGAAGCCATTGGTGGTTAGTTGGTGGGTTGGATGCAGGACTTGTAGGGGTTGGTATGCCAATGAAGGCGAAACAGCAATGGGCCACCAGTCTTCATACTGGTTGGCCTGGCACACTAATGGAGCCTATGTTCAATTTTGCGACAAGGCCCAATTTACTTTCTAAACAAAAAGTGGCTGACAAAGCTCTAATTGATGAGTATTCTGATATTTTCTCCTCTGGCCCCCATGATTATAGCCATATGAAGGTGTACAACACCAAGTCAATATGGGGGACTGTTAACTTTTGGTGGATTCAGTTGAATCCGCCAAACTGGTCACACAAGGTAAACCCCACTGAGAAATGGACAAGCGATATGAGAATCATTAGCCCTCAATAGTTAACAAAAACAAAGACTTAATAGGGGAGCTATTGCTCTGACAATACCACTTTATTCAAAATTCAACTAATGGCTACTTCTGTTACTTTCCTACTAATTCTTTTTTTCTTATAAAAAACTCCCTCCTTCTCACTCATATGCTTGACTATTAATTATCAGTATTCCTTGGCAGATTTAACACAATCTGCTTGGTAAACTCTTAATTTCTCTGATCTTTTGGTTCATTAAAACATTGAGACTTCAGCAGAATTCCCTCAATTTTCCAGATCATTAATTCTTTGATTAAACTCACTTTGCATTGACATATCAATTGCACAATCTTAAGGCTTGCCTCAAATCTAATTTACAATGCACTGGAACTATAACTTATCACCCAGTCATATCAGAATCACAAAATTACCCCCCTTGACTGAACAATAAGCTCCTGTTGCTTGTATGGCTGAAGAAACTTCGTGTGTACTTAGTTGATAATACAACCACCTGCAGATTCCTTAATGATGTAGGCGTTTACACACGTCTTTTCATTTATCTCAAATTGTACAATCCATATACTGGCAAGCTTGATCCTTATTCTGAACTCATTTTGGTCATGAAACAAGACAAGATCTCCTACGCAAACTGGAGAAGGCTGCTGCGTTTAGTCAGCCATATGTTTCTGGATCTTCTTGGCTATACTAGTGGAATATGCTTTGGTTTGGAGTTTAATCGGCATGTCTGTTAAGGCAGATTAGTAGCATTAGTCTTGACTTTGCCAGTATCTTCCACACAGAAATAAAGAATTGCTGGCAACGCTGGATGTCTTCCATAAAGTATTTGAATAGGGATCTTGTCAGTTGCAAAGTGGTAGCTAATATTATACGCGAAGAAAGTAGTGGATAATAGGGTACTTCAATTTGAAAGTCAGTCCTTTACAAGTTTGCGCAGAATATTGACAAAAGTTCCATTGAGCCGTTCCACCATTCCATTAGATTCAGGGTGGTAGGGTGCAGTCAAGGTCCCATGGATTGCAATTAATTCAATTAACTTGGGCAGGATATGCGACATAAAATTGGTTCCATTGTCTGTGAGGTGAATTGTGGAAAGCAGTGTCACTGTATGACACACTCCAGGATGAGCTTAGTGGTGGTGACAGCCCCTAAATCATTTATCGCCCTTGCTTCCACCCATCTTGTCAAATGGTCAATAAGTACTATTATATACTTGGTGTGGTTTGCACCAGTCAGCAGAGGCCCCACCACATACAGAGAAACAGTATGCCATGCAAAACAAGGCTTAACCAGCTGGTAGGTGGTCTTCCAATGGAATGGTTTCTCCACTTGGCACTGATGGCAACGGCTAACCGTTTCAAGCACATTGTAGTGCCTACTCTATCAAGAGTAACAGGGTCACAAGAACTTTAGCGTTTTCCGCAACCCTCCATGACCTACCGCTCTATGAGCATCCATAATGATTGTAGGTCTAGCAGAAGGTTTTGGGAAACTTAGTGTCAATTCCCAATATGCTTATACAATTTTCCATTATGCACAAGAATATCCTGTCACAGACCATCCAGCACTTTGATCACCTGTGACAGCTCATCATGATATTTGCCCATAAGCATCTTCTCATAAACTATGTCTGCCAAATCCGCCATAATAGCGACCATTGGCAATAGGGAAAGACAGTCCGCGCTCTGGTGTTTCACCCCTGGTTGGTGTACAATCTCAAAGTTATATGCTTGGAGCTTCAGGGCCCATTGTGCGAGCCTCCCTTCAGGTTCCCACAGATTCTGCAGCTACCGCAAGGATGCATGTTCCATAACCACTTTTAATTTTACCCCATTGAAGGTAGTTTCAGAATTGTATATATACATATATCACTGCCAAGCACTCCAGCTCATCATGGTGTAATTACATTCAGGGCCTGTTAAACTTTGACTACAATATGCGATGGATTCTCCACCCTGTCATCATCCTTTTGGGATAGCATGGCCCCTACGGCAGAAAGGGAAGCATATGTAAAATAAATTACTTATCAAAATTAGGGTATTGTAAAACAGTTGTACAAGCCAACGCGGTTCATAAGACATCAAAAGAGATTTGACGTTGTTCCATCCAATCAAAGGTAATGTTTTTTCTTTGGTAACTCAAAGAGCTAGCCCTTATATAGCTGAAGTTGGGAATGAACCTCCAGTAGTAACCGTTTATCCCCAAAAACACCTAAATATTACGCTTATTACTCAGACAAGTCATCTTGCATATAGTTTCCACCTTTGCCAGCTGAGGACTAAGTCCTTTGGAGTTGATTACAAACCTGAGGTATTCCAACTGCTCCTTGAAAAAGTGACACTTGCGGGGTTTAATCTTTTTGTTAGCTTTAGAGATTCATAGGAACAATTCTTCCAAATGAGCAAGATGATCTGTAAACGTCCATAAAAACACATTAATATCATCAAGGTAGACTAGAATGCAAGACAGATTCAGATCACTTAAAATAGTGTCCATAGCCCGCTGGAACATAGCTGGGGCCTTGCACAAACCCTGTGGCATATGTGTAGGCGAAAATCCCCTTTTGAGGTGATTATAGCGCACTTCTCTTGTTCCGCTGCTGGAAACTCGATTTGCCAGTACCCCAATATCAAGTCCATAGTGTAGAAATATTTGGCACTGCCTAACCAATCTAAAGCATCATCAATTTGTGAAAGCGGGTACAAGTCTTTTTTGTAATGCTGTTAAGCTTCCAGTAATTGATTACTACTTAATGGTATCATCTTTTTTTTACAACTAGCACCAGGGACGACCAGGGACACTTGGATAGCTCTAACATTCCCTATTCAATCAACATATCTATTTCAGCAGATAAAACTTCTTCCGCTACCTTGGAGTGACGGATAGGCTGTGATTGGATGATAGGTGAACCCTCATGTCCCACCAATGCACAATTCCTTGTGCACATCCCAAGTAATGATCATCAGATGCAAAGATTCTTTGGTATTCCGCAAACAGATCCATCACCCTATCCTCCTGATCCTCCAATAGACCAGTCAGCGCCTCATGCGGAATTACAGTAAGTATGCCAAATTAAGGTTTCAAAGGTAGCCTGAGATCTTCCCATGAACCAAAGTCGTGTTTTTGGTAAGTTTCATTGATAGGAAGCAGGTGCAGATAAGCCACCACTTGATGCTTTTGCATCTTCATGGGTTCATTCTGAAGGTTTGCTATCAACACCTTCACTTTCACCTGCCCTGGCAACAGGAGCCCAGGAGCCACATGGGGTTTGAGCCACTTTGCTGGTAGGGCCTCATAATCTCACCGTATAGGCCTTCCATGATATTTATTTTGAGCTCCATCCCTATAATAACCTGATGCCCAGAAGGTATGCTTAAAGCACTCGCCGCTCATATAGAAATGTCATTGTACTCATAAATCTGGGTTGGGAGTACTCAGGTCCTCTGCTTCATCTGCTGATATTTTACAGGAATAACCCCATTACTATACATGAGATTAATTTGATTTGAGCATATTGGATCTTCTGGGATTCTGCTGGAAGTAAAATAGATGGGAATCTGTTGTCCTAGGGATACTGATGTTTTCATCCGCCATATTGACCATGGCCTAAAAAATCCGCATAAAAGCAGCGCCAATCAACATGTCATAGTTGTTATTAGGCAACACCACCGCTGAATGGATGTGCCAACTGACCCAAACCTCAAAGGCAACGTTCTGTATGTGCCCTCTTACACAGTGCTCTGTGCCCCCACAGTCCCATACACTACTCTGTGATCCACATATGGCTTCAGCAGAAGCTTAGCTATGAGCTTGGTAGATATTATATTGACAGGAGCGCCAGTATCAATCATCACCAAGATTTTGGTATTTGCACAAATATGTCACAGTATGTACATTCAAAAAAAGAAGAATCATGGATGTTTTAATACATAAACATCAAGAACTTTGGTTATTCAGAAAAGTGAGAATACCAGCGCCAACATTTGGATACTTCTGAGCAATTTTCTCTACTGGAATCACCACTTCTGCCCCCTCTAGAGCTGTGACATGGATTGATGGTTCCTCATCAACTGTACCATTCCACTCAAGGACTTTCCAGGCATATGGCTTTTGTACATCTCAGCGGAACTCCATGTCTGCATTATTGGGATCTCTCCCTCATCTTGAGGCTAATATCATAGTGAAATTGTTGTATAATAAATCGTTGAGGTGAGTATTGGGTATGACACAAAGCAACTCATGAGAATCATTATGGACAGATAGAATTGAGTTAGTGGAAGTAGAGCGTCCTGTCTCTACTTCACTCGACCTTTTCCCTGTTTATTTGGGGCAAAAGTATTGCATTGACATTCAGTTTACCTGGAAAGCTAAATTCATAATGTCCTTGTTGGCCGCACAAGAAACAAGTAATTGTAAAAGGTACTTGTCTCTGCATCACACCCATAGCTACAGGTCTGAAATTGATTGAGGAATTGTAACTCATCCAAGGACGAGCTTGGTGTTAGTAAATGGGGGTGGAAAGGACTGGACAAAGCGTTAAGGGGTCAAGTATTCCCCAATGGACTCTTTAAGTCATTGTTTCTCCAATACTGGCGAGGATTCAGTAGAAGTTGAAAGGCTTTCCATTTCACATTGGGAGAAATAAAAGTGGCAGATAGATGGCGCAAATGACTAACAATTTTTAGTAGCTATGCGTCCTTGTCAAGAAAGTACAACATAGCATTATACAGTTCTTGATATGGATTGATAGCCACCGTCATTACTATGCCCACCTCCTCATTAGATAAGATTTTTGCTCCCAACAACACATGAGCTTCCACTGTAAACTGCTCCGCAAACTGTACCAAGGACTCATTCTTCTGGAAAGATATTGTCAAAAACTCTGCCTTGCGCTGAGCCATTTTTGCCTTGCCCCCAAACAGATGGATCACGGTCTCTTTCACCTCTTGATATGCTACCGTACTACTCTTAAGGTAACATATGACCTGATCAGCGCTTGCAACATCCAAAGCAGATAACAATAGTCTAGCTTTCTGCTTATTTGAAGCCCCCTCCATGGCTAATTTAAACCACTTGAAAAACCCATTTATGTTTCTGTCATGATAAAATGGGGAAGCTTGTTGCTGCAGACCTTTCACTCCCTAATGACATCTTTTAATTTATGTTCTGTACAGTATAGCCGCTCTGTAGTATCACTAAAGCAGTAGTCAAGTTGGTTTGGCCCACACCAAGTGCAGTTGGTGAAAAGCCATAGTAAGCTGATCAGTTAGAATTTTATTTTCACATTAAAAGCTTTTTGATTCTGAAGCAGTGTATCAAAGGTAAGCTTTAGTTCTGCATATTAGGAAAACTCAATAAACTGGGGAAATATCCTGTCAAGGGGAACAGGTTGCGCCATTGATTGGCAAGTATGAAGCTATATAATAAGAGATCAATGGGCCCACTGTAGTGAGCACCACTATTAACTTTTGGTGGATTAGGTTGAAGCCAACAAACTGGCTTCACAGGGTAAATCTCACTGAGCAACAAAAAAGTGATATGAGGATTGCTGCCCCTTGATAATTAATAAGAATAAAGACTTAATAGGGAGCTATTGATCTTACAATATCACTTTATTCAAATTTTCAACTGACGGCTAATTCTGTTACTTTTTTACTAATTCTTCTTTTCTCATAAAAACCTCCTCCTTCTCACTCATATCTCTACTATTAATCCTCAGTATTCCTTGGCAGATTCAAATTACAATCCGCTGGTAAACCTTATTTGCTCTGATCTATTGTGTCTTTAAGCAATGAGACTTCGTAAAAAAATCCCTTAAATCACTGAACCATCATTTATTTCATAATTAAACTCACTTTGCATCAACATATCAATTGCTCAATCTCAAGGCTCACCTTGAAACTAATTTACAATCCACAGTTATATAGCTTATTGTACAAACATATCAGATTTGAAAGGAACTCTGTTCTCTTTCACTTCCATCCCTAACAAAACATCAAAAAGAGAAAGCTCAAGTCGTTCTTGAATTAGAACAACTACTTGATGCTGGCCTCCTACAACCCTCAATTTGCCCCTGGTCCTCTCCTCTTTTATTGATAAAAAGGATGGGAGCCACTGCGTCATTATAGATTATTTAACGACTAAAATTATATCACTTGTAAGGACAGCTACCCTTTACCATAAATTGATGACTCTTTGCAATCCTTGGCTGGCTTTCAATATTTTTCTGAGATGGACAAAGTCAGAGGCTACTGGAAAAATTCCTCTCTACTGAAAATCGTGCCAAGTGTGCTATCATTTCTAATGAAGGGTTGTTTGAGCCCATTTGAATGCCGCAGGGGTTATGTAACTACCCTTATACATTTCAGAAGGCTATGGACCAGTTATTTGGGAATCTTAAGATCAAGTGCATCCTAATTTATTTAGACTGATGTCACCGTTTTTTGAACTTTTAAAGCTCATCTTAATCAACTTTGACAGGTATTTCAGTGTTTATGTAGAGCTTTTTTAAAAATTAAAATCTTCCAAATGTAAATTATTTGTATTAGAGGTTAATTTTTAATGCACAAGGTGATGCGGCAAGGTAGTCTCTTCATTCCAAAGAAAGTATCTGCCAATGAATGCATATTCTCACCTAAAATTTATGTGATATCCAAGTTTTTTAGAATGGTGGGCTATAATTGCCAGTTTATATCCCACTTTGCTGACCCTGCCAAACCTTTGATTGAGCTTATGCATAAAAATACGCTTTTCTTATGGGGTTCCAAACAGCAACAGTTTATTGACTTTTCTTGCATCCCTTATTATCTTCCCTCATTTTAATACATTTTAGCTTTGATCGACCTTTTGTTTTTTACTGATGCCAATGGCACCGCTGTAGGAGCCATATTATTGCAGCTAGATGATAACCTAGTCAACCATCCTGTCACCTATTTTGCAAGACGTTGACCAGGTCTTAATGGAAGTACTCTGCAACTGAACGTGAATGCCTTACAGTTTTACTTGCTATAAAACACTTCCGCCCTTATCTTTATTGTAAACATTTCACAATTGTTATTGATCATGCCTCTCTTTTCTGGATTTGTCAAATGAATGATCCCAATAAGAGGTTAGCTCACTGGGCCCTCAGGCTGCAAGATTATGATTTTTCTTTAGTCCACAAAGCTGGAGCCATTAATCAAAATGTGGATGGACTGTCCTGTCTCCCTATCTTACATATGGCTATCCCAGAGGAGGATCAACTTTATGAGCTTCTCCTTCACCCTAGCATATGGACTCAAGGATCACTGGATTTCCAATCCCAGCTGAAGAAGATGGCTGCTAACACTAAAGCTTTAGATGGGACTTTAGTCAAACAGGTTGGCGCCTCCTTCTTACCTTACCTTTAACTTTTGCTTTACACAGAAACTCTTATGAAGGCCTTAAATTCCTTGGGCATGGAGCTAATAAAAACTTATTTGTTTTAAAACCAAATGTTACTAGAGAATATGGCTAAGTCAATTCATGACGTTTTAGAAACTTGCTTGTCATGCCGCTCTCAAGATAAAACTTAATCCACGCTTTAATCATGAGCTTGTAGCTCCTGGTACCAAATTCAATACCATTAGTGTTAATGGTAAAGGACCGTTTCCTATAGCTGTCTATGGCCATCACTATATTATTCTTGACATTGAACACTAAACCAAGTGGTAGAGGCCTCTTCTGTGCCTAACGCCACTGCAAGAGCTACATCTCTTTTCTTGTACAGACAAGTATTCTCCAGAAATGGTTGCCCGCGAGTACTCTTGTCATATAGTGGAACAAAATTATATTCCTTCCATCATTAAAGAATTGACTTCACTTCTAGGCTTAAAGCATCTTTTCAAGACGCCATATCATCCAGCCACCAACGGCACTGTCAAACTTGCTAATGGCACTTTGAGTTCTATTCTACAAAAGTTAGCTACAGCTTATCCAGTGCATTGTAACGATTTTATCCATAGAACCTTATTAGCCTATCAAATGAGTTACCAAATAATAATTAATATGTCTCCGTTTCAAGCTTTATATGGTCACTAACTGCTGTTGCTTTCTAGCTTCCACCCTATCCTTGAATCGGCTAATATAAACAATTTAGAGCTTACCCTACGATGGCTAACTGAAAAATCATATGAGTCCAATCTATGGCTACTGAAATTATAAATTATAATAACTTTAAAGAAGAAGAACAAGTTAATCAGCGACGACCTGTTCTCCACAAGTAATTTTTGGAGAATCTAGTCATAATCTAACATCATCGCCCCAGGGGTAGAAATCATAATTTTGCCACTACTTGGTTTGGAACTTATTGTGTGATATACAGAAGTGTCATGAATACTCTATTGCTGCCACTGGTACTATAAATGTCATCAAAAGTGTGCATATTCGTTTTCTGCACTAATAACATCCCCCTTGGCAAGATCTTGAGGATGGTGTTGTTAAAATCAGGCTAGAAACAATTTTTTTGATTCATTACATTATTTGATTGATCCAAATTTTCCTATCAAAAATTTCAGCTAAAAACCAACCAATTTCTTTGGAGAAACATCTTTCTCAGACTAGCAAACTTATCAAGGAAAGACTGCTATCAATCCAACAACTGACCAGATCCATGGTGAAGAAGAGCTTGCAAGTGGATGGCATTGCTACCCTGAAAGAACTAGGATGAAATCACAGCTTATAAATATTTTCTCCACCAAGTTTAATAAAGATATGTTTTTACCTACATTATCAATCCATTATCTATTGGATTTAAGACTTTTGGCAGCTCTTCTCTAGATGTTAAAATAAAAAATTAATGGTATATTATAATAGGTCCCTTAACACCTATTAAAAGCCTATAAAGTTCACTGGGTCCTGTTATTGAGGTTTCTGGCTCTCCCCGCCTATCTCACCTCAGTGGGACAAATAACCCCATCCATCCTGGTACTCCTTGGAGGAACAACTGCCTTCAGCGACCCTATCCTGAAAAGCCCAAAAAATGGAAGCTGATTAAGATCCAGACCCAACTTTCTTCAGTTAACGGGGTTGAGCCCAAAATCGAGCTGATGCCACAAAAAAGAGGACTGGAGCTGAGGACAGACTCATAAGTGGTCCCCCAACAATGCTAGTTGATTTGATTGGCTGAAACTTGAGGTTAGTGGCAGTTGAGTAGTAGGTGGGCTAGTGGCTGTCAAGGCGAGATAGTTATCTTTTTCTTGATTTGATAGCCAAACCTGCCTCATGACCATTTTGTTGGAGAGGGCTCCCTGTGAGGGTGAGGTTAGAGTTAGTGGCAGAGGACTCCTCTGCTGGTGGCAACTTGGGGCTTGGTGGGCGTAGGAGTTTGATGTCCTGGACCTTGTGTCCATGCTCCCAAAGTTAAAAATTCTTTGACACATGAAGGATATATTCTAGAGGTAAGTATGAATCAAGAGCATGGGTGGTGTGGGGCATGACAGGCAAGCTCCCTTTACCAGAAGGGCGCAGACCTTGCGTACATCCACAGTATGAGCGCAGACCCATCAGAGTGTAGCAGGGTTACTGGAGGTTTCTAGTTCCCTTTTTTCATAAAGGAAAACCTCCTGATTTATCTGTAGGGGTGCCGCCTCAAGACTTACAATTCCCTTTCTTATTGGGATTAGGTCCACCCCCTTGGGAGTTTGAGGCTAAGGAGTAGTTTTTGTGGGAAGGGGGAAGCTTGATTGTAAGTATGGCCCGGGTTTTCTGAGAGAGGTGGGGTGCATTGAGTGATTGAGGTGAAATTCTTCCAAGAGGTTATACAGTTAGTGCAATACTTGGCACTTACACAGGAACTTTCATAGTCAGGTATTCCTTCCAGAAAATGAGGTACTTAATTCCACGCCGTGACTTCCTGGATGCCATAACTGCTTCCACATATGCTTCCATGTCATCATCAACTTGAATTGGTTCAGGGTGGGTGGCTTGAGGCCCTTGAAGGGGGACAAGAGTGAGGAGTGGTGGACTGCATGGACCTTTAAGTGTTCTTGAAGTTAGAGGTAGCAGGCGCCTGATGACAGTACCTCCTGAATTGGAAAGTGGCCAACATGCTTGCATGCTACCTTTCTTGAGAGTGCCTTTAGTCGTAGGTTGTGCGCATCCAGCATCACTAGGGAGCCAACGGATAATTTATTTACTGAGCGTCGCTTCTTATCAGAAAATCGCTTATAGTCTTGGATGGCTGTAGTAAGATGATCCTTGATAAGCATCTGTGTTCTGTGGTTGTGTATAGCAAGTTTGGAAGCTTACAGGACTGGATGCTTGATGCAAGGGCCTACTTTGAAGAAGTGGGCATATATGATAGTTTCTTGGAAGGGTGAGCAGACTGTGGAAGCATGTAAGGAACTTTTGTAGGAAAATTGAGCTAAGGGCAGGTCTGATGCCTAGGAGTCCATGGTTGCAGTTTCATAACAGCGAAGATATTGTAAAAGCGTCTGATATAATCTCTCAATTTGTCTATCCAATTGTGGTTAAAATGCTGTTGAGCGGCAGGGCTTAATTTTCAAATAGGAGAGGAGGGCTTCCCAGAATTTTGCAGTAATTTGTGCCCCTGGTAACTGATAATTTCCTGAGGCGCCCCAAATTTGGCAAAGACATGTCTGACAAACAACTTGGCTGTCTCCTTAGCAGTGATAGTTATATAGCAGGGGATAATTAGTGAATACTTGGCGAACTGATTGATGACCACCATAATAGCATTGAAGCCTTCTTAGGGGGAAATCTCACTATAAAATCCACGGATACTGAGATCCATGTGCTAGAGGCCTGCTGTAAAGGGTGGAGGAGGCGATTATTGCCTAACCAATCAGGGTTGACCCTAACACAATTAATTTAAGTGGTAACTCATCTTTAGACATCACAGGAGAGGCCTGGCCAGTTGTAGGGTCTCATCACTAAGTCGGCGCATCTCCTTGCCCCAGGATGACCCAAGAGAAGTGGTTCATGATGTTCTTTCATGACAAGGTCCCTGAATGGAAGGGGTACCAAGATACACCCCTAAACTAGATTACCCTACCTTTGAGCGCATAGGGTGACTTGGTGGGTGGGCCCAGTGACAAAAGGTAGAAAAAATCAATACTGGCTAAGAAGGTAGTTTACTCAGAATGGACAAGATCCAGAAAAGGCGGTGAGGGGTTAGGTGCGGCGGGCAAAATTTTGGAAGGTCCAATGGAGAGGATCATGAATGGAGAGATAACTGTTACTAACTCAAGTGATTCATCCAGGTGCAGGCCAAGGGTTGGGTTGCGACTTATCATGTCTGGCAATACATGCAAGGCCCCTTTCACAAAATCATTTTTAAGGTGAAATTAGAGAGGTCGCGGTAGGTTCACGCTTTGTGGTGATCCAACTTCTGGGTTTGTGGTAATAAAGCAGAGATTGATGGTCTTTGTATACTGTGAATTCATGGAGGGACACCTAGAGGAGGTAACGCCAATGCATGAGGGACCATGAGACTGCAGCTAACTCATTGTTTTAAATATCCCAATCCTGTTCAGTGGTTATAAACTTTCAGGGGAATATGAAGCTAAATGCTTAAGCACATTGTGCTCCTTAAAAAGAACATCCCTAACAGACACTGCGGAGCCGTCACAGGTCACAAGAATGTCTTAGAGGTATCTGCATGAAATAGTATGGGGCATTAACAAAGTTGTCCTCAATGGCCTCAAAAGCCTGCGGGCAAGCTGGGGACCAGACAAAGGAGGTTTTCTTTCCAGTAATGGGGTGAAGAGGTGCCGAGAACTTGGAGAGTGCAGGAGAAGACTTCTTCAGAAAGGTGACTATGCCAAGGAAGCATCGCAGCTGCTACTGGGTTAAAGGGGTGGGCCATGAACATATGGCCTCAATTTAGTTTGGGGGACCGCATAACCCTCTTTGAGCACAATGTTTACCATAAAAAAGATCTCCATCTTGAAGAACTCACATTTGCTGGCTTTGACAAAAGAGCCTGCTCTGTGGATGGCTGGCATGACATCCTGGAGGTCTTTCTCATGCTGTTCTTAAATGGAAGAGTGAACAATAATGTCATCAATATAAGCAAAGGCATAAGTGAGGTGAGTTCACCGAGGACATCATCAATGTAACGTTGGAAGGTGGCTAGGGCATCATTGAGCCCAAAGGGCTAAAAATAAACTGGAATATGCCCTGGCGCGTGCAGAAGTCAGTGAGCCACTTCAGGCCCTCAGTCGCTCTTATCTAGCTGAAGGCACTGACCATGTTCAGTTTGGAAAATATTTGAGGCTTTACAATGTCCTGAGCAATTGATTGTTCTAGGGGGAGAGGGTATAGATCTAACACCTTGCTGTTGTTAATGTGCTCATAATCTATGCATGGGGGATGAAGCCTTCTGCTTTCTGGGAAAAGACCACTGGGGAGGCAACGGGGATTTTTTTTTGAAAAACATCCCCTTGGCAGCATATCGTCCAACCATTTGGCCAGGGCTGCCTCTTATTTTTCAGTGTATGTGTAAAAAAGACAATTAACCTTCACCAAGTCACCTACAAAGTGGAAGCGCAGGTCAAATTCGTAGTGTTTAGGAGCATAGTGGCCAGGGAAGCATCAAATATATCCATATATGGGAGCAGAGATGCTGGGAGTTCAGATGAAGGTTTGTGGCACATGGCGTGGAGGTCAGGATAGGTTTGCTTAGGAAGGAAGGAGAAGACAGGGTAGTAAGGAGCTTTAGCTCCCCTGTACCACTTGATCTATCAAAGAAGAGGGTATTTAGAGTGAGATTAACATGAATATAATGTTGGAGCCACCATCCTATCCCTATGATGTCTGTGTATAAGAGCACAGAAACCACTGAAAAGCGTTAAGTAAAGCAGTTATCATGTATAGTGAACCTGAGAGGTCGTTTGATTGTTAGACAGGCATTGGGGTATGGTAGCCCTCCAGGACTGGGGGCCATCAATCAAGTCAAGGTCCAGAGACTCAGTAATATCCAGGATAATAAAAGTTCCTGCAGCATCTGTGTCCAGAAGGGCAGGGGCACTATTAGTTCGTGGCCTAACTGTGAAGGTCACTTGGAAACAGAAGTAGGCATGATCAAGTTTTTTGGCATTTACAACTGAGATTCTGGGGAAACAGTGTAAGGGAGAATATGCCGCCAGGAGACAAGGTCACCAGTGGAGAATGAGAAGTTGTAAGGTAACGATAGGCTATAGTCATATCACCCTAAGGTTCAGTATCATCCGCCTCTAAGTCAAAATGGATCTCAAGCAGGAGAGGGGCCTCTCAGGCTGCAGTAATGTAGGACTCCCTAGTATGAGTGACCAGAGACAGGGGAGGAAGAGGACGTCTTGAGAGATAGCCCAGTGTAAGGACCCAATGAGTGGAGGGTTATCAATGGGGGAGCCCAGTGTAGGTGGGTGTGCAATCATTAGGACACCCTCCCCCTGAGGGGGCACAGACTGCTGAGCACCTTCCATTTTAATCCCAGATGCTGATTGTGCTGGGCCTCTAAGTGATCCTTGCAAGTTTCCTGTGGCTCTGGGTTTTCTTGTAGCTATTTTATTCATAATTAGGGCATGCAAACAAAGTGACAAAGCTGAAGCATACACCGCAGAAGGTGACTTAAGACTATAAAACCATCTAGGATGTACGCCAATTGAGAGGGGAGGGAGGCCCACAAGCAAGAGCTGTAACATCTTTGGGGAGGTTCAGGTCAGAAGGTAATTAGTTAAACTCTTTAAAATAATCAAGGGGTCTGTAGTAGTAGCCTTTATGGCAAAAAGTTGGCAAAGCCTGAGAGGCAGATCTCCTGGGGTGAAAGCGCAGCTGACATCAATGTAAGCAGGGACATCTGGCTCCCTGCTGATGTTAATGATCAGAGGAGACTCCTTGCCCACTTTTGGGCATCCCCTTCATGGGCGTCCATATTGACTGGGAACGCTGAGCCTCAGAATGAGTTGTATTTATAGACTTCTCAGCTTCAAGATGCAGCTGGAACCCACTAGAACATCCAGGACCTGCTCCACTGCCTCAACGGGTGGGCCTGGTATAGATCATAATAGGGTAACATTACATGTCATAGAACAAAATGAGCATGGAGGGGTGGAATCAGCAGTCCAAGAAATAAGGACTTGATGACAAGTATGTGTAGTGCACCAGAAGACCAGAGGATGAAAATGTATTTGTGATGGTCATGAGATAAAGAGAAAATGTAAAAGCAACTGCATCGCCTAGGTTACAGGCCAAGGTATAAGCTACAGAGGTCAATGGATGGTTGATTTTGTTAGTAAAACAGCTAAGAAAAGAAAGACTGGACTGAAGACTCGGGTTCTCAATGACCACAAAAGCACCCAGAATGCCAAGGGGCACATCCATTTAAATGACTCTACCAATTGAGGATCTAGATAAAAAGTAGGGGAAACACACATTCAAAAAAAGCCAAAGGCTCCCACAAAAATGTTAAAATTAGTTAAAAGGCAACCACAAGTCTAGCTTGGACAGCCCCAGGTGGGGAAAGGGGCTAGGAGGTTGTTAATACCTCATATATTAACAGTTATAAGCTTTTGAAAGTATCGACAGAGAGAAGAAACTTTAGGCAGGAGGGTAGTTTGCATGGCGTGAAAGTCTTGATACCCCTAAGTAATGGTTGCTATCAAAGCTGAAGACAGGGGCAATGCTCACACCCAAGATGAGGTTTTGTAGGCAGCCAGGAGGAGAGGCCAAGTTAGGGGATCCCACTTTAATAGACCTTTGAATAGGTAAGGAAAAAAGTTTTCAATTTTGTATGGAGGAAAATTTTTGGTTATTTTTAACAAACTTAAAAATCAACCAGAACTGGTCCCATCAGTTGGATGGCCTTTTTGTATTTTTGTGGTGGTGAATTTATATTTTACTGCACCCATTTTAGGATTAAATACCTTCTGAAAAGGCTGTAATATTTGCTTTGGCTCCAATTTAAAGTCAAATTCAATTCTTAGGAAAATTAAGACTAAAAGACTTGATATTTTGATTCTAAAAAATTAGTTCAAAAATGGAAACATGTTGTAATAAAGGCCCAACTTTCTGCAGATAACGGGGTGAGCCCAAAATGGAGCTGAAGCCATAAAAAGCAAGGATTGGAGCTGAGTATAAACTCAGAGGTGGGCCCCCAAACTGCAGATAATTGATTTAATTGATTGCAGCTTGGGGTTGGTGGAAGTTGAATGGGAGGTGTGGCCTGCAGTGGCTGTCAAGGTGAGATATATCTTTCCTTCACTCAACAGCCAAACCTGGATTGAGACCATTTCAGAGGACTGGGCGCTCTTGGAGTGTGAGGTTGGAGTTTTTGGCAGGTGACTCCTCAGCTGGTGGCAACTTAGGGCTGGGTGGGAGTGGGGTTTTGGTGGCATGGACTTGTGTCCCTGCTCCTGAAGTCAAAATCTTTCTCTTGCCACATGAGGGATATATTCTTAAGGTAGTCTGAATAGAGTGTATGGTCTGGTGTGGGACATGGCAATTTTGCTCCCTTCTCCAGAAGGGTGTAGACCCAGTGCTCATCCACAGTATGAGATTTGCTTTCTTAGAGTGGAGTGAGAGGTCTGAATATTATAAGTTCCCTTTTTTTGAAAAGAAAAAGACTTCCAATTCAGCTGTATGGGCGCCACCTCAAGACTTAAAGTTTAGAATTATTGTTGAAAAAGGTGAAGCATTAAAGCACACTTTTTTGAGTGCAGATATATATCACCTAAATAAAGTAGCGCACACTAACAAAATAAATTATTCTATTATATGGGTGTGACTGTTAGATGTTTTGTGTGAAGTTAAGTGAGGATGATTGAGTGATAGAACATTCATTTTTTAAGGTCAGCCTTAGATGTTATAAGCTTTTAGGCAATGGTTGCCTGTACAAGTGTTGACAACGGTTAATATGGTTAATTAACTTATAACTCTCTTTAGTATGTAAACTCTAAGATTTATTAGATGTTATTATAATTTGAACATAACTTGGTTCTTACTTCTTTGGTGTCTTAATTATAAACCACCATATATAATTAGTAAAACCTCAGTATAGATTATGCACTTGTTTATATACTTGACTTGGGCAGCTGTCATTATACACTAGTGGATTTTTATATTTGTCATATAAGCTTGTGCACCGGTAAGCCTTATGAGTTCTAAATGACCTTTTTTCCTTTTTAAATAGACCAGTGGAAATCAGCACAGCATCATTATAACAATAGGATACCTAGATATAGCTCTCTATCACATAGGAATTCTAAATGTGTCATGAGCAATATCATTCTGAATATAAAAAACAAAAGGTTTTTAAAATTATGTCTAAGAGAGTTTTCATAATATAAAGTATGCAATTCAAAAATCAAGATCTTGAAATAAATGCAGCACCAAGTGCTTGATGAAATACCTATATAATTTCAGTCTAGAAATGAAACCATTACAGTAATTAAAATTAACAAAAAAAGCATGTGAAAAGGCAGAATCATACTACTTACATATATAAGTCTGGATTTTCCCATGTTCCATTTTGTAAAAACTCAATCAGATAAACAACACGGTGCCTGAAGGTGATCTGACAAAGATATATCCACTAAGACTATCATTATTTTGCTTAGTCTAGAATTTTAAATTAACTATAGTATATGTATAAAATAAAGATTTTTTTTGCCAAAACATGTCTTTATAAAGAAATCTTAAAACTCTTAAAATAAGAGTTTATTAATGACAAATATTCAAGCATTTGGTTATGAAATATACATTTTTGTACTATAATAAAATTAGTGATATCTTGTTGTGTTTGACAACTAAAAGCTTTACATAAATATACGTTGGGAACAATTAATCTCAGAAAGCTAACAAATCCTGATATTGCTTCAAATATGGAGAAGGTCACATTTACTAGATGGGAGGATACCACCCTTGAGTAACTAAGATTGGGTGGTGACAAAACCTATCATTCCCTTACAACACAAAATCAGCTCATAAGCATCCAAAACTTAACCTGGATGAAGATCCTTTGTAATAAAGGCCAAAGTGTTCACAACGCTCCTGTGCCCTGCATGACATATAATGAAAAATATTGTGGTTTTTCATTATATATAAATTTAGTTATTAACTATTTATGGATACTTTCTGTTAAAAACTATCAGTCCAGAATTCTAGTTTAACTACAACAACAAACATCCTTTTGATATCATGTGCTGCCCAAATTAGTTAATTTAGCCCATCAGAATACTGGTGCTTAATACAGGTGCCAGTTCTATTTTATCTGCAAGAACAAGTATTGAAATGAAAACATTTTATTCATTAGTCTAGAAAGACGGG
This sequence comes from Massospora cicadina, assembly GCA_022478985.1. Classification (NCBI taxonomy): domain Eukaryota; kingdom Fungi; phylum Entomophthoromycota; class Entomophthoromycetes; order Entomophthorales; family Entomophthoraceae; genus Massospora; species Massospora cicadina. The sequence goes on along the minus strand of JAKSZP010006638.1, from coordinate 194,471 downwards.
TAGACATACCCAATATCTAAATAATCTTTATTTAAGATGATATCTCAGATCCAAGAAAAAAAGATCAAACAGTCAAGGCACCACCCTCCTATCTGTAAGCCCAAAATCTTAACTAATCTATACTGCTAATGTGGGTGCCACTGTTAACCAAAAATTGAGGGGGTAACAACCTGGTGACCGGTCTAGTTGGTCTCAAGTGTACTTAGTGCCCTAATTTATACAAATTTATATGACTTTTCAAATTCACCCCTAACATAAGTAAGGGGAGCGGTGAATTAATATCTTCAGCACTTCTTGAACCCTGCCATTTATCACCCACTACAAAAAATTGGTGTGCATCATCATGAAATATTTCACTACCTGGGACTTTGCTGCTATCTGTATGCTAACATTATAAAGTATAACATTTCTACTCTTTAATTGTTCATGAAATTTGGGTTCCATTATGGACAAACAATAGATCAACAATGAGTTTGGACAAATCTCACATACTTGATTTTTGCACTTGGTTGTTATTGCAAAATCAAGTTCATGGCACAATTAAAAAATGTGGCAAACAAGGCTCAAGACCAGTTGTACTGAGTTACTAGTGAGATCAGGAATCAATTGTTGCACATCAATTTGAATTGCATCAGAAACAATCAAATATGGAGAAACCCTCCATTTGGTGTTTCACCAACTAGATGAAGCAAAGTCAGAATTCAGAACTCCTAGATTCTGAGGTCAGGCCCACTTCAGTGGTGCTTAGATTTGCGCAGCCCCAGTGCGGTGGGGGGAAGTACCTCAGGTTTCATCCTGCAAAGTTGCCTGCACTGGGTGCCCTAACGGGCACACAAAAACTCAAAGATTTCCTAGACTAATGGAACATAAGGGTGAGACATAAAACAAGGCTTGTGTGACTTAAGGGCAATAGGCCCACTAGAATGGGTGGTTCTCAAGGGCCTCCAGGACAGTGAGGGCCTTCTGGTCCTTTTGGTCCCTAGAATTTCTGGCAGACCAGATTTAAATACTGACAATAAATACTGTCCAGTTGGACAAATTCTCTGCTTAGGCTTCTGTAACAGTTAGAGTAAAATATAATGACAATACCATTGTGAGAGGATGTATGATGGCCAATCATGGGAACCGTATTGACCATGACTTGATAATTAAAGTTTTGGCTGAGGGTTTAGATTTTGGAGGAGGCTCTCCTCCACTGATGACCCCAAGTACAACATTATGAAGAGAAAAAAGCTGAATGCAATCCATTTTACTTGATTTTATAAATAAATGGCCAAAAGAAGCTTCTATAATAGAGACTGACCATTATGCAATTCTACAGAATGGTTTTTATAAATTAAAAGAACAGATAGCCCACCTTTTTTAACCTAACTATCCCAAATGAACCCTCAGAAGTTGGTTCCAGTGGGCCCACGGCCAAGCATATTCTATCCGCACCACTTTTAAACCCAGGTGTTATGCACCCTGAGCCCAAATCAAGGATAAGTATACCATCAGGTGGAGTAACCATTATCACCTTCCTATAAATGTATGTAAGCGCTATAGAAAAGTCTACTAACTGGCAGAAGGTCAAGAATCTTGCTTCATAACTCACTATGATGATCCAAAAAATTATGATACCCCATCTTATGGTTTGTTGGACCTAAAACTAGGTTATAGCGCTCTATCAAAGAACTTATCATCAAATAGACCTAGTACATGCAGAAACAAGAGCTTAAAATGATAAATAAACTGAGGATAAAATCCAGATAAAACTGCTAATCAATTTTAGTTAGCCACCCAAGATTAATTATTTTCCAAATGTTTGTCCTCAAGTATGCCATTAAAGTCATGATTTCTGTCCTACCTTTTAGCCTGATACTTGTAACATGTAAATTTTTTGTTACAACAGCCTAGACACACAGAGTTTAGTGTAGCTTAATTAAACATAAACCAAAGATATAAATTGTGAGAATTATTTATCAGATGAGTTAAAAGAAATGTGGCTTAAAAATATCAAAGAGTTTCTAAATGAGAGTTACATGAAATATTTAAGAAAATTAATATTGAGCATTATGGGAATTCATCATGCACATGGGTGGGTGCACTCCAGAGGGTTAGGAAATCAAAAACTACTTTATTAGATCAAAACTATCTAATACAATGAACTAATGATGCACACAGCTGAGAGCTCTGAAACTCTGCACCAAAGAGAGTTTTGCTGAGCTCTAAAAAGTAAGTTCAATTTGAGTCATGTTAATAATGCAAATGCCACAGTTGAAGTTGGTCAAATTATGACATCACCACCTCATTTAAATTTGGCTTTAGTGGGCAAAAGAAAAGTCGATGGGAAAGTGGAAATGACAGGCAATGTGGGAACAGGTGCAATGGAAACGCACAATAGCATCGGTGCACATACTTACTTCATCTGTGCAACAAGCATGTTGAACTCAAGTGTGACTCAATTTATGAGTGGCAGGTCAGGAAGGCTCCATAAGGAGGCAACATGACAAGCACAATATAGCTATGCACAGAGTGTGGCAGGCAAGTCAGGAAAATTGGAGGCATAAAAAATGTAGTTACAGTGGGATGTAAAGGGAGGAAGACGTTATGGGTGCTGCAGCGCAGCTGAGGCAGGATTAAAGAGTGAGTGCGGACAAACACCTCAAAGGTGTGATGGACTTTGGATGGTTACACTGACAATGAGGTAAACAATTCTTTTTTAATTATGTAATGGATTGAACATCTGCTACAATGTCCTTAATTTGTTGGGCTAAGCATAGCCAAGTTAAAGCACAACCCAAAATTAGGACTAAGAAGACTTATTATAATATATATTGGCCACAAAATGCAGCCCAAAAATTATCAATGAGTGTCAAGGTGGAGAGTTTACTTGATATATTGGGAGGCTTTTATACTAAAAATTAGGGGAATTCCTCATGCACAAGGGTGGGTTCTGTGACAGTACAGGATATTCCTAAATATCACATCTTCCTTATTAGGGATAATTGCAATCCTGGTGGCTGCACAGAAACTGCATTCAAATTATAACAATTTTGACATCTTTTCTACCCTCAGGGTCTGCTGAATCTGAGGTTGAATAATCCAACTTCATTAAATTATAAAAACCCACCTAATAAGGCCATATAATCAAGTAAAAATTAAGAACAAAGGATTGTAAGGATTCCTTGTAAATAGGGTTTCCAGATAATTGTTACAATACAATGAATGAAGAAACTAAACCAGATGCATGAAAGAAACTAGGTATAAAAATGGTACAAAGAAATGAGCACAACTTTAGGACATGATCAATGTCTTGTCAATCAAAAAATGTCTGGACTACAAATTACCCTCTCAAGAAATGGAGTGATTTCTATTTTGATGTAACTTTTACTAAGCTCTAAAATTATCCTGAAAAATTAATGTAGACTCAAACCAAGCTTACATATATATTTCCCATATGCCTCACAGTAGAATACGGTGTTAATCTTTTCAATTCCATTTTCTTATGCAGCTCTTGCTTAAAATATACTCAATTTATCAGCTTTTAACTATATACATTGTTAATTCTCAGCGTAGAGTCTTGATTCCGCCGAGTTGGTTTTCACAGGGTATTAGCCACTGAGCAACCAATCATATGATATGAAGATTGCTGATTTTTCAATAAAACTATTAAACTTTCCACATGGAGCTATCACCCCTTATTCTGACCTTTATTATTTTACTAATATGCAGACCTTTCTGCAACAACCTAATTTCTTAACAAACCCCTTCAATCCTCAGTGTATCCCTTTATATCTCAATTCCCCAAAACGGATGCATCCTCAGCTTGGTATCTTCTATTCGTTTTCCCCTTTTTATTTGAAACTATCATTTATCTCAATCTTGGCATAATCCCCCATTCTTGCCAATTGGTTGACATTTCAAATGACTATTATTCATATACTTCTTTTTGTTAGTCTTGAGACTCATCTTGATCCCCCTCCAATCAGTCGTATGGTTGGTGTATCATCCAGTCATATCAACTTCCTGACATTACCCCTTTGACTGTATGATATGCTCTCACTTTTGTAGGCTCAAAGGAACTTCGCATGAACTCAATTAATGATCTGACCCCCCCGCAGGTTCCTTGATGGTGTAAACATCCATGCTAGTCTTCTCAATTATCTCAAATGGACCAAACCAGTTGCTAGAAAGCTTGTTTTTCCTCTAAAAACCGTGCTGATCGTGGAATAAAACATGGTCCCCTATAGAGTACAGCAGAAGTCCACATTGTCAATTCTGATCAACTGCCTGGTCATGAGTCTTCTTAGCCAAACTGGTAGAGTAGGCTTCCAATTGCAGCTTGATCGATGTATCTGTAAGAGTCTTTAAATTACGCTGGGGGTCCACTCCCCCAGTATCCTCTACACACGAATAAAGCAAAGTAGAAAAAAATCTGGATGTTGGCCATACAACAGTTGGAATGGGCTCTTACCAGTGGACGAATGATAGCTGATATCATATGTGAACACAGCCATAGGCAGAAGGGCGCTCCATTCTGAGGGTCGATCATTTACTAATTTATGTAATATTCTCACTAGGGGTCTATTAACCTGCTATATCATTCTGTTTGATTCTGGATGATATGGGGTGGTCAAAACCCCACGGATCGCCATCAACTCATTCAACTTCAGCAGAATGTGTGAAGTGAAATTGTTTCCATTATACGTTAAAATAAATTGCAGGCAGCCGTGTTGCTGTACAACACACTCCATGATGAATTTGGCAATAGTGACCGCGCTCAAATTGTTGATGGCCCTGTCCTCCACCCATCAAGTCAGATGATCTATGGAGATGATAATATACTTGGATCAATTGGTAATAGTTGGCAGAGGTCCCACTACATCAATAGAAACGGTGTGCCAGGCAAACCAGGGTTTAACCAGCTGGTAGGTGGTTTTCTTGTGGAATGGTTTTTCCACTTGACACTTATGGTAACAACTAACCATTTCCAATATGTTGTAATGCATGATCTCCCAGTAGTATTGGGGTCACAATATCTCCAGTGTTTTCCACAATCCTTCGTGACCTACAGCCCAATGAGCATTTATAATTATCGCAGATCTGGATGAAGGTTTAGGGAAACTCAACGTCATGTCACCAATCAACTTATATAGTTCTCCCCCACATAGGAAAGTATCTACCCTAAGTCTGTCTAATACCTTGATCACATGCAGCATCTCATCCTGGTATTTGTTTACCACCATCTTCTCATACATTATGTCAGCTAAATCCGCTGTGATAGCGACCGTTGGCAGCCTAGAGAGACAATCTGCATTTTGGTGTTTTGCTCCCAGATGGTGTACAATCTCAAAATCATATGCTTGAAGCTTCAGTGCCCAATGTGCGAGGCACCCTTCCGGTTCATGCAGATTCTGCAACCAACAAAAGGAAGCATGGTCCATCACTACTTAGAATTGTACCCCATGCAGATATACCCAAAACTGTTTATAAGCGTAGATTACCGCTAGACATTCTCACTTGGTAATGGTGTAGTTCCATTTGTGACAGCTCAAGCTTTGACTACAGAAGGCGACAGGATGCTCTACACCATCATTGTCTTTTTGGGATAATACTGCCCCTATAGCAGAGAGAGAAGCATCCATTTGCACTATGAACTGTTTGTCAAAGTTGGGATATTGCAATATGGGTGCGCTTGCTAACATGGTGCACAATACATCAAAAGTGTTCTGGCAATATTCCGTCCAATCAAAAGAAGCGTTTTTCTTCAACAACTCGAAAAGTGGGGCCCCAATACTACTGAAATTGGGAATGAACTGGTGGTAGTACCTGACCATCCCCAGAAACACTTGAATGTCCCGCTTACTACCTAGTGGGCCATCTTGCTTATTGCTTCCACTTTAGCTGGCTGTAGTTTATGCCTGTTTGATTCCATGATGAACCAGAGGTATTCCAATTGTTCTTTAAAGAAATGGCACTTCCAAGGCTTGATTTTGATATTAGTGGCAGCGAGGCATCAAAACACTTGTTTTTAAATAGCTGAGGTGTTCAGTAAACGTCTGCGAGAACACATTGATATCATAAAGATAAACTAAAATGCAGGACAACTTTAAATCACCTAGAATTGTATCCATGGCATGTTGGAATGTAGCTGGGGTGTTGCACAACCCTTGTGGCATGAGAGTTGGCTGGAATAATCCTTTTGAGGTGATGATAGCACATTTTCCCATTCTGCTGATGGCAATTCGATCTGCCAATACCCCAAGATCAGATCCATGGCTGAGAAAAAGTACGCTCCTCCCAATTGGTCTAACGCATCATCAATCTGCGGAAGAGGATAGGAATCCTTTTTTGTTACATTAATTGAGTTTGCAATAGTCAATAACCACTTAATCTGAGCCATATTTTCTCTTCACAATGAGCATTGGTGATGCCTATGGACTATTCGACGGTTCTAGAAACCCCTGCACATAAGTTTATCCACCTCGTTAGAAACAACCTCCTCTGCAGCTTTAGAACATCTAATAGGTCGTGACCAAATGAAAGGGTGATCCCTGGTATCTATCCAATGTACCACCCCTTGAGCGTACCCCAAAGCATGATCATCATATGCAAAAACGTCTCAATAATTTTCAGATAACGCCATAGCCTGTTCTTGTTGTTCCGTCAATAATTCAGTAAGCGCTTCCCACAAAACCAAGGTCAATACACCGAGTGGAGAGCTTTTTGGAAGTCCAAGATCCTCCCAAGAGTTGAAACCATGAATACAGCGGATTTCTTCTATAGAAAAAAAGTGTAAGTAATCCACCACTTGGTGCCGCTGAATTGTTATGATCTTTTTCTGTAAATTTGCTAGCAGCACTTTCACTTCTCCGTTCCCAGGTAGCAGAAACCCTGGAGTCACATGTGGCTTGAGCTGCAAGTGTTGGTGAGGAGCCATGATTTCTCCATAAAGCCCTTTAGAGACATCAATTTTGAGCTCAGTCCCTACTATGCATTGGTGTCCAGAGGGTATGCTTCAATCGCTCGCTGCTCAAAGTGGAATCACTTTGTATTCATAAATCTGGTTGGGGAGGATCCTGGTCTGCCGCTTCAGTCATTGATAGTGCATGGGAATTATTTCGTTGCTGTATGCTATATTGATTTGACTAGAGATGAATAATTCCGTTGGGATTCCACACAAAGTAAAATAAACAGGAATCTGTTGTCCTAAAATATTAAGTGTTTCCTCCGCCATGTTTATCACAACACCAAATCTCTTTATAAATGTTGCACCAATTAGCATGTCATAGTTTTTGTTTGGCAGAACCACCGCTGGGGCAGAAGCCCAGACTGACACAAATTGTAGGGGTAATGCACTATATGCACCTTCAGATACAGTGTTATACGTCCCTGCAGTTCCATATACTACTCAATGGTCCGCATCCAGTTTGAGCAGAAGCTTAGCCACCAACCAGGTAGAGACCATGTTCACAGGGGCTCCAGTATCAATGATAGCACGGATTTTTTTATTTCTAACAAAAATGTCACATTAAGTACATTACAAGTAAGAGGAACCATCAGTGTTTATTGCATGTACATCCAAGAGCTTACTGTTACTTAAGAAAGAGGAGATGCTCTTGCCGACCTGAGGGTACTCCTTAATGATTTTTTCCACCAGAATGGCTGCGTGGACTCCTACCAAAGAAGCAGCAGCCATCAGAGGATCCTTGATACTGGTGCCAGTCTGTTCCAAGATCTGCCATGCATATGGCTTTAGCGCTTCCTGGTGAAACACAGTGCTTGAGGGTGAATTTATACGTTTGGAACTGAAAGCAGGGATACCCAACGGAAGCTGTTGGCATAGTAATTCATCCAATTGAGTTCTGGATCCTTTCCAATTAGGAGCTGGGGATTTGTTAGGGACAAGTGGATTAGACATAGCAGAGGTAGAGCATCCCATCTCTACTCCACTCGATCTTTTCCCTGCGGGGTTTCCTTGGTCAGTAATGCATACACTTGTGTTTTGCTAGGGCAGTTTTCTGCATATTGCCCCCTCCAGCCGCATTGGAAGAAAGTATTCATGAAAGGTTCACATATATAACATGCAGCTGAAGGACCAGTTCAAAAATTAATGGTATGTTTTCAAGGTTGGGAACGATCCAGCAGATCATATCTAGGCTGGAAAGGATTTACAGATCTGTATGACGAACAAATATGTTCTGGCAAATGATAGCATAGTTGCTGTAGTTCTTACTCTGAAGTCTTTGGTGCGGGGATAACAGAGGGTTATTGGGCTATATTGAGTGCGTTTTTTGTGGCAGAGAGTTGACGTAAAGTATTTACAATTTGAATAAGTCCAGCCTCTTCATTCAACATGTGAGAAATAGCATTAGATAGTTCCCAATATGGTTTGATGGCCGCCGTCATTGCAATACCAACATACTTGGCGGATAAAAAACTATCTCTGATTAATACATGTGCTTTTTCTAAGAACCGTTCAACAAGTCTGACAAGGTCTCATTTTGGTGAAATTTTATAGTCAGAAAGTCAGCTTTCCGTTGGACCATCTTGGTTGCACCCCTGAACAGTTGGAGAACAATCACCTTAATTTCGCCATAGGATGCGAGCTGTTTGGGAGGTAGCAAGTAACTTGATCAGCGCTGTTTACATCAAGAGCAGACAGCAACAGTTTCGCTTTTCATTGATCAGAAACTACTTCCACAGTGAATTTGAATTGCTTTAAGTAACCATGTAGATTACAATCACAACTAAAAGAAGGTAAGTTCTTGATTTTCACAGCTTCGCCTTGCTTCAGACTTCTGCAGCGAGGATCAGGAGAATTGGTTCTGGAGCGACTAAGGGAACCATTGCCTTGTGAATTATTATACTGCCAGCTGGTCAATCTCAAATCTGGTGTGATGAACTCAAAGGAAGTAGAGTCATGTGAGGTATACATTACAACACTTGAATGATATTTGTTAGTGGATACATAGCGTTTATCCCCCAAATTGCCACTAACTGCACTGCTCCCCCAGCTTCAGCATACTCCACAAAATGCTCATTGATCATCTGCTCCGCTTTAACCAAATGACATCTACACCATCCATCCTGTAATTCCAGTTGCATTATCGCATATTAATTTTTGCAGCTCCTGATGATATTCCCTCTCCTCATGCAACTACAGCTCCACTACTTGTAGGCGCAAGAGGATGCTTCCAATTGTACTCTGTATACGGCCATGCTGTAAGCTAGCATAATCCACTTGGTGGTTAGCATCATCTATCCGGGTCAGGAGAGCGACTTGTTCCCATAACAATCTTTCATTGGCCTGTCAAAGGGTATTAAGTCGTTCTTGTATGTCAGCATACTCCCATGTCTCATAGATTGGAAGAGGGAAAACTCGATGCCACTCAGCCTGACTATCAGCTTCCAATTGTGTAACCCAGAGGACTAGCTGCAGGTACTCAGGGGACGTTGACCAAGGGTTAAGCTCGTTATCAGTTGTTTTCTGGCTACTCCGTTTAATACAAAGTTGGTTTACTTTGGCTGATATGAAGCTGACTTGATCCACCACTTTCTGTTCCACCAGTGTTATTTTTTCTTTAAGCTGGGCCACCACATCTTTGAGTGCTTCCGCCCATTCAGTTAAATCCATCATAAAATGCTCAGTATTGTGTCCCAACGTCATGATGTTTTAAATCCACTCCGTTGATAGACCATGTCAATCCAACAGCTCATCAATTACCCAAGACAACTCAAGATGCAACTAGGTACTAATATGTCTAAATGATGGTGGATATTATTGACATGGTGGTCCATTTGCTCAAGTGCCCCTTGTACCTCCAAAAAGAGTGATCGAGGCAGTTGAGAAAGAGGCAATTATCATATTGCTGTGCTCGGCGTATCACACCACATCTTCAATTTCTATATTGTGGCGAGCCAATACTTGTAGTAGTTGTCAAATAGATGGTTGCACATACGCGACTAGATATTTCTCAATTCCGCGAGTACCAAGGCGGTGAGTCAAACCCGTTGTTGTTGCATTCAGATAAGACATGTACATGGTGTAGCGGCCTTCTTGATCGCGTTGGTTATAAAATAGACTCAAGACATACTCCCCACCTCATTTTCATGTAATTGATATCTGTATAACAATCACTCCATAATATTCCACAGCTGCTGAGAGGTCACATTTGTGAAGCGCCCTAGTTGGTTGGCTGTCAGCTCAGGGCAGTTTTCTAGTTGCAGGTTGATCACAACTTCATCAAAACCCAGTTCAGTCACAGTAAATAATATTAGATCATTATGTTGATGCTTCCTGTATTTCTTCTGCATGATGCACGCGGAATCCAATAGAATGGTGATGTAAAAAATGAGGGCCCATCATCATATTCACAGCGTTAAATAACTACAGCTGAACAATGGCCCCTATAGTGAGCACCACTGTTAATTCTCAGCGTAGAGTCTTGATTCTGCCAAGTCAGTTTGCACAGGGTATTAGCCACTGGGCAAACAATCAGATGATATGAAGATCGCCAATTCTTCAATAAAACCAAAAAAATTTTCACAAAGAGCTATCGCCCCTTATTCTGACCTTTATTATTTTACTAATATGCAGACCTTTCTGCAACAACCTAATTTATCAATGAACCCCTTCAATCCTCTGTGTAACTCTTTATATCTCAATTCCTCAAAACGGATGCATCCTCAGCTTGGTATCTTCTATTCGTTTCCCCCTTTTTATTTGAAACTATCATTTATCTCAATCTTGGCATAATCCCCTTTTCTCACCAATTGGTTGACTTTTTAATCGACTATTATTCATATACTTCTTTTTGTTAGTCTTGAGACTCATCCTGATTCCCCCTCCAATCAGTCGTATGGTTAGTGTATCATCCAGTCATGGAAAATTCCCAACATGCAGATTTTATCAAAATAAACCGTTGTAATAAGACTTTATTTATTTAGACTAGTACACTAAACTTAATCACCTGGTGGCATCTCTCTTTGCTCTCTCATAAGAGTGATGAGTTTTATTAAGATTTTGCATCGTGTTAACAATATTGCAAGAGTTATTTAACCACAAAATGGTGGTATGCAGACAAACATTTTTCTTTTTGGTATCTGTAAGTCCTGGGGAATGTCCTCTGGGCATCAATCAGGCCATTTTCTCATTCCCGAGCAAGAAAGTACCAAAGAGGATGGTCATACCCCTCATTACCTAAGGCAATCTTGCTCACATGGTAGATGAGCGCTGGGTAACAGCCCTTCCACTTCAGATTCCGCTTCTGGTACCCACACTCTCCTTGGCAGAACTGCTATGAGGAATCAGTGAAATATGCACCAAGATCGCCAAAATGAAATCAATTTGCAATCAATTTGAGTGGCAACCAGCCCAATGCTTAGATTTCAAATGGTCAAAAAGGTATGAAGACCGATCTATCAGCTGGAATGCCAACAGTTGTAATTTGGTTAACATGACGATTGGAAAAATCTCCCCCATCCCAAATCCATTGGGCATCACCCCCAATGGGCAGGTAATAGCATCGGACACCATCAACGAGGTTTTGAAGCTTCCTGCTGGCAAATTGGGTATTGGGCCTGATGCAATGCCACTGACTGAACAAATGGCCCAGCGACTGAGCATGGGCAGGTTTGCATCCTGAACCCGTTCCCAACCAAATGGGCTCACCCCTATGTGGGGTGGCCTTGGGGGATTCCCGCCGCTTGTTGGGCCAAATGCTGTCATAACAACCATTGGAAACATAGCCAAGCCTTAGTTCGGACATTTGAGGTCAAACTGACAGCAACTCAGCCTGCCACTAAATTTTTTGATTCAGTTCCCAGGGAATTAACCCACCCATTCCCAAATAATTCGCTGGTTAGGTCAAACTTGTGGGACCTAATTCCAGCTTGGTTTCCCTCCAAATTGATGACTATTTAATCAGTGACATCACACTGAGAAAATTGTTGGTCAATTCTTCTTCTTTAAATTTTACATAAAAAAACCTTCCTCGAAATTTAGTTTTATATGTTGAGAATTAAGCTGCCTTCTTTTGCCGACACTCTCATACCCCTTGGGGTTAACAGCCATGGTTGTCTGGTATTTTACTTTATGCCTGTATGAAATTCTGGCTCACTGGCAGATATAGGTGGAACTCCTTTCTAGTTCCATATTTGTTGTATTAACAGCAGTGCCTTAAGCATTCTAGTTTAATGTTCAGGTGCTCTGGCATCTGAGCTGGCAGGTCAGTCTAATTCTTACTTGCTGTTCGCCTGACATAATCGACCAACCATTATTCTTAGCCATTTCTGCCTTTCTCGCATATATTGGTGCAGCAATGGTCCCTTCTTTCCAACTTAACCAGGTTGTAAAGAAGATTATCTCTGTCTACATTAGTCTGTTCACAAACAAAACTCCAAACCCATACCCCATAGTCGTCGCGGCTATTTTTCCCATGTCAGTAGGGTCTGACATCTCATTTGCAATGAGTTGCTCCTCACCAAAGCCTAGTGGTTTCCCCTAACCCCACCACCATCTCTTTGGTATCTTTGGATTCATCCACAGCTACCAATAAAGAGAACTTCGCTTACTTCTATTACCCAAAAGATTAGTGTTGGGTCCCATCACGTCTCCCTTGAGGCCCTGGTGGACACTGAATCCGGGGAAGTTTTATGAGTGTAGAACTGGCCCAGCAATTGGAACTTGCCATGGATGCAGGTCCTTCAGTGATGGTTGCATCGTCAGCCTACCAAACCTCATACCTGGTACGTCGCCCAGTCACATTTTCAATACACCAATTCCGCTTCTGTGATCGCTTTTTGGTCATGCCAAACTTGGTGTTTCCAGTGATCTTAGGAGTGGGGTGGTGGCGCTGACAACATGTTAAGATTCACTTGGAGTCTAATATGTTGTCACTTACCAATAATCATCTGGAGGGAGAATTCCCTTTGGTTGACATCCTCAAGAAGGCACAAGGAACCAATTCATAACTTCCCTAGTCACCTCTGTGGGCATCCCGGCCAATTTTCCCAAGAGCTTAATGTGCTATTGAAGAATCTTCAACTCGGAAAAGGTGGATCACCTGCCTAAGCACATTAAGTTCGATTGTGGGTTTTGAACAACCGTGGAGTTGGTGAACATCAACTGTCCGTTGTATCCCCATACAGCGGAGGAAGAAGTTGCACTCAAAACCTGTTTGGATGATATGCTGAAAAAAGGTTGGTTGTACAAGGAGACCTCACTAATCGCCTCCCACATCATCTTCGCCAAAAAAGTGGATGGTTCCCTCCATCCCTGTGTGGATTACAGTCACTTGAATAAAATAACAGTTTCTAAACCCTACCGTTGCCTCTGGAGCAAATGATCAGCCAGGCAATTGCCAAATCCTGTGTGTACTCTAAGCTGGATCTGGTGAACGCCTTCAACCAAATTCGGGTAATTGAAGGGCAGGAATGGTTAACAGCGATATGGACAAAGCGCGGCATTTTTAATTCCGTGTAATGCCCTTTGGACTGAAGAATGCTCCTGCTATGTTTCAACATATGATTGATAATCTACTGGGTGACCTCCAGTTTACCTGCGCAGTTGCATACAATAATGATATCCTGGTTCACTCCCTGACTCCCAAAAAACATGCTATTGACTTAAAAGCGATGGTGGTCACCTTGCATAAGGTAGGTTTGTTCCTCAAACCCTCCAAGTGTGAGTTTTATAAGGAGGAGGTTATGTTCCTCGGGAACCTCATCCTTAAAGATGGTTTTGCAATCCCTCCCAATAAGTTGGATGCTATCCGGGAGTGGCCAACCCTGACTACCCAGAAACAACTATGGAGTTTCTTGGGAATCATCATTTTTTAAAAGTTCTCTCCCACACTTTCACAGCTCGCCGCCCCACTCCACCCCCTTACAGGGAAAAACGTACCATTTTTCTGAATGGATGAATTAAACAGGAATTTGAATTGATTAAGGAGGTGTTTGTATTCCCTCCAATTTTGAAACACGCCAATCCCACTAAGCTGTATATCATTGCATGCGACGCATCATCAGTAGCTGTTGGAGCAGTGTTGCTCCAAGAGCACGATGGCTTGGAACACCTGGTCGCCTACTTTTCCCAAAAGTTTACCTCTATGGAGCAGTCTTGGGGTATTTATGACAAGGAGATGCAGCTGTTGCATGGGCCCTAACTCATTGGAGGTACCTGTTACAGGGTGCCTGACATGAACTAACGGTTCACTGGATTACCAGGCCCTGTTGTACTTTTGTAAACCCCAAAAATTGGCACATTGGCAAGCCTGAAACTATTGGGACCTGTGTTGTTTCAACTTCAAATACAAATTCGTAAAAGGTGCACTAAATGTACTTCCCAATTTTCTCAGCTGCAGCCCCACCCACAGTTCTGCAGATCCAAGGGAAGTGGATCTCGTTACTGTGATTCCTACCACCCAAATCTTGTCAATTGTTCCCCTTGTCATTTTTTCCATCATACTGGCCCTTGACGCTCTGTTAGCTGCTCAGATCTTAGCCTGTCAAATGGCCTGCCCTGAGGGCGTAGAGTTGGTCAAGCAGTTATCTCACCAGAAGCATAAACACTCCCTATACTCACTGAAGGAGGGTCGTATATATTTTAGATCTTGCGTTTAGATACCCCCCTCCTTCCAAACTGAGGTATTTCGTGCACATCACAATCCCCCCATGGTTGGTCACCTGGGTTCTAAGAAATGCATCAATTTGATTAAGCGGACCTACAATTGGGCAGGTTTTACAAAAGAAGTTCTTGCCTGGATCGCCGATTGTGTTACTTGCGCCAGGGCCAAGTAAAATCATTCTGGAAACAATGGCCTCCTGCACCCCTTACAGCAGGCGGAGGGCCCATGGGCGTTGGTGTCCATGTACTTTATTGTCGAGCTTCCCTGTTCTAATGGGTTCACAGTGGTGATGGTAGTGGTGGATTTCTTCACAAAATATTTCCCTTTTTATACTTGTACTTCTGCAATTATGTCAGAAGAAACTGGCCGCCTCTTTGTATGCCATGTGTTTTCATTGTTTGGTCTCCCCCAGGAGATCATAAGTGACTGTGGCTCCCTGTTCACCGCGCGGTTTTGGAGTGAACTCCTATCAATCCTGAAAATATCCCCCTGTCACTCCACGGCATATCATCCACAGTCTGACGGCCAGACCGAGTGGTCAATCAAGTTCTTGAACAGTACCTGCGTTTCTATGCTGCAGCTGCGAAGGATACTTGAGCTGATGACCCCTTTCGCTCAATTTGCATATAATAATGGGACCCACACGTCCACAGGGTTTTCCCCCTATGAAGCAACGTTAGGTTATAATCCTTTGTTTTTGGTTGGACTGTGATTGCGTCCTGAGGTTCAAGCTGCCATGGACCATGCTGATCATATTAGATTGACTCAAGCCTTGGTGCAGGAACACCTCACCAAAGCTATAGATGACTACAAGTGGTTCACGGATTGAAAGCATCTTCCAGGTCACGAGTTTACAGTGGGCTCCTACGTTATGCTCGACACCCATCACTTAAAGATCCAGGCCCCTTCCCATAGATTCGCCAGTAAACGCTTGGGTCCCCATTTGGTGGAGGAGGTATTGGGTAATGGGGCATTCTGACTGATGCTCCCCATGCATTGAAAGCAGCATCTCATTTTCCAAGTTTCCCAGCTGTCGCCCTTCAAGGGTGCAATTCCCACAGAACTGGAACCAATCATCGTCAAAAATGAGGAAGAGGCTGAGGTAGAGGATATCCTGGCATCCCAAAAATTGTGACGTTCCATCCAATATCTCGTGGCCTGGAAAGGGTATCCGGCTTATGAGAAAAGTTGGGTCAAAGCGTGCAATTGCACAAATTGCATGGACCTGGTCAAAGCATTCCACATATCCCACCCTGAGGCTCCCCATCCCCCTCCAAAAATCTGCAATGGTAATGATGATCAAGTTACCCAAGGCGCACAAGAATGTGGCTCTCATACAGTTTCCAGGTGGTGGGGCCCTTCCCTTGGAAAAAGGAAAGGGTAATGTAAGTTTTGGGGAATGTCCTCTGGGCGTCAATCAGGTCATTTTCCTGTTCCCAAGCAAGAAGGTACTGAAGAGGATGGCCATACCCCTTGTTACTCAGGGTAATCTCAATCACGTGGTAGATGAGCACTGGGTAACAGCCCTTCCACTTCAGATTCTGCTTCCAGTACCCACACTCTCCTCAGCAGAACTGCTATGAGGAATCAGTGAAATCTGCGCTAAGATCGCCAAAATGATATCAATCACAACTAATTTGAGCAGCAATCAGCCCAATGCTCAGATTTCAAATGGTCAAAAAGGTATGAAGACCAATCTATTGGCTGGAATGCCCAACAGTTGCTATTTGGTTAACATGATGATTGGAAAAATCTCCCCCCTCCCAAATCTGTCAGGCATCACCCCCAATGGGCAGGTAATAGCATTGGACACCATCAACGAGGTTTTGAAGCTTCGTGCTGGCAAATTGGGTGTTGCGCCTGATGCAATGCCACTGACTGAAAAAATGGCCCAGCGACTGAGCATGGGCAGGTTTGCATCCTGCTTTGTTCCCAACCAAATGGGCTCACCCCTATGTGAGGTGGCCTTGGGGGATTCCCGCCGCTTGTTGGGCCAAATGCTGTCATACCAACCATTGGAAACATAGCCAAGCCTTAGTTCGGACATTTGAGGTCAAACTGACAGCAACTCAGCCTGCCACTAAATTTTTTGGTTCAGTTCCCAGGAATTAACCCACCCATTCCCAAATAATTCGCTGGTTAGGTCAAACTTGTGGGACCTAATTCCAGCTTGGTTTCCCTCCAAATTGATGACTATTTAATCAGTGACATCACACTGAGAAAATTGTTGGTCAATTCTTCTTCTTTAAATTTTACATAAAAAAACCTTCCTCGAAATTTAGTTTTATATGTTGAGAATTAAGCTGCCTTCTTTTGCCGACACTCTCATACCCCTTGGGGTTAACAGCCATGGTTGTCTGGTATTTTACTTTATGCCTTTACGAAATTCTGGCTCACTGGCAGATATTGGTGGAACTCCTTTCTAGTTCCATATTTGTTGTATTAACAGCAGTGCCTTAAACATCCTAGTTTAACGTTCATGTGCTCTGGCATCTGGGCTAACAGGTCAGTCTAATTCTTATTTGCTGTTCGCCTGACAGTATCACCTTGTTTTTATGGACATTACCTGATTGGTTCTACCTATCTATTTTTGTAAATTAATAGAAGGAACACATTCATTCATGTGCATTTCAGAGAATCATCAAATATCAAACTGCGCCATCAGATCAAAAAAAATTTCTGACAAACTATCAATGTGCAACTATTAGGTTTAACATTGCGCATCAAAAAGGTTTTGTTAGAAAGGGTAAGCGCATTCTTGAATCACATTAGATATTCAAATATCACAATTGAAGCTAATCATATCATAACAATATCCTTTTCATTTATAATGCAATGTCAGAACATTATGTTTATCCTTGCCATTAAAAAACCAAAATAAAATATCTGTCAGTTATATGAACCAAGTAAATCTACTTCTACTAACAGCCAGCCTTAACTTTATGTCATAATTTAAAGTAATGAGGACAAAAAGGTTTTTAGATCTCTTACTGTAATTAAATAAACTAACCAACAAGATCTGCTATAAATCACTTGAAGGAGGCAGAAAAAACAATTTACATGAAGTATGAAGTATTTCATGGTAAATAGAGTCCTGTGCCTCAGATAAATGCTGAACAAACCCTCAAATCTGGGCCTGAGGATACAAATGATCAGAACCTTTATATAAGGATTTGACCTATTCTTTCTATTTTTTCTGCTTCTAAACTAAATCATTTGACATCTCAGATGACTCCTTCAACTCAAAATGATGCAGTGATAACTAAATTGGAAGTGTGCATTTATAAGTTTTAAAATAATGGCTATCATTGACATGTGGTCTCCAATTAACATCACTTTCACAACTGTTCAAAGTATAAATATTACTCAACTTAACGCATTCCACTTATGTGTGAAAGCTGGCCTGCATAGCACCCAGTTTATATAGACATATTCTTTTCTCTCTCTTAGGTTCAGGAAATTAACACTCATGATGCCTGTTGATGCCTTAGCGAATTAAAATCATAATCTATTGCTAAGCCCTTAATTTCAAAACATATTTTGAGTACTATCAAATGATCTGATAAAATTTTTTTTCAGGACATTGGATACCTTGACTAGACCACAGGCTGGTTTGGATATGGAGGGACCTAAGAGTCAAACCTGTTAGCTGTAGGGCTCAGAAATGTTGACCTACTTTAGTCAATCAATAGACCCTTGGATGCAGTTGCCCCCTGAAAATGGTGATACTGATAAGAAACGCTTTTTACAATATAAACCAGACTAATATTCACCTAAAGTCCTAGTTCATTGTGGATACCCAGTAAAATTTGAGATACCCTGGGACATCTAAAGGAAATATGTATTGTTGAAAACTCTTCCCATAGGGAGGTGTCAACCTGACCTGAGCTCTTTTCACCAAATTTATTGGGTCTGATTACTGTATTTACAAGGAACATGACCCCTAAGGTCCTCTCTGTTGGTCATAAAACCACAATATCATATCTACAGATGCTGCCAGTAATCAAAGTGGCCGCTATCTGCAATATCGGCTTTCTTAGAGAAGTTTTATTGAGAATCTTTATTGATACTATGGTACAACATAGGATTGCAGATAAAATAACTCAAGAGCAATAATATCTATTAATAGATTACAAAAAATATGAGCCCATAAAAGATAGACTATAGTTTTTCAATAATAAAAGAAGTCATGAATGAAGTTAAAAATTTACAAAATGCCTCTAATTTGATCTAGGCCCTACAGGAAGTCAAAAGTGGAGGAAGAACAAGGTGCATTGTAATCGAAGCATCTGCTAGAGTTTTGGCTTGAAAGTCTGTTGCAAAGACCATGGGAAGCTTCATTTATAATGGCTAGAAAAAATAAGCTATCCACTGGGTGTCTAGACAATCATAGCTAAAACTCCATGCCCCATAAAGATAGCAATCTCCTTTTTGGGATCAATGACATACTTACAGTTGGTTGGGTCCCAGTATGACATGGTCACAGATTTAGCCAGCTGTCCTAGAAGATTATGTTAGCACCTGTAGACTAAATTAAATACGTCCTTATCACCAAGGAGGGAAATCTGAACAAGGATGGACGCCACAAGGACTATGTTATGCTCCAGCCTCAAATGGACAATGAAAGGAAGTTATAAAAACTGAACTTTTTGTGCGTCCTGGTTTAGCAAGAAGATCATATCATATTTCCCAGAGTTTTGGACTCCCATCCGGGGCACCTTTGAAAAGTACTTGATGGGTTAAGGAAAGCCTCACTAAAGATGAAACCCTCATATTAGTATCATTTCACAATGAGATGATTTTTTGGTACATCAAGTGACTTGAGAAAGAAATGTTACTATTGATTATAGATTTTTTTCATACATCAAATGCTATGCTAAGCATCTTATTGAACAAAGATTTTGATAATGAAGATAGTGGGATATTACCGCCAGTTTATACTTCATTTTGCCAAGCTTGAAGAACCTTTAGTTTATCTGGTGCATCTATGTATCATTCCACTAGGAATCTCGCAACACTAACTCTTTATGCCATATGGCTTCCCTGAAGACCTATAATATCTTTGATCATCCAAATTTGATAAGCCAACCTTATCGCTCACCACTTTTCAATGAACAGTGGGAGCCAGTATTGTCAAGTATGATGAGAATCAATTAGAACGTCCACATGCATAATTTTAAAATTATTCTTAACAAGGCTAAAAACTATAATGTTACAAAACACCAATGCTTTGTGGTAATATTAAAAACCAAGACTTTCTAATCATAAATATGGATGGGTTTTTGCTTTATTCTCATTCATGCCTTGCTGCAATCGCCTTTAACAAATGAAACCCCAAATATGAGGTTGGTAAGTTAGTTTCTTAGATTACACGGCTACAATTTCTTGATTATTAACTGACCTATAATCACCAAAATCCAACAAGTTGTCTCAGATGCCCATCTTGAAAAAGATGTTAGCAGAGAAGGATTGACCATAAGATCTACTAGGAATCTCTGAGATATGGTTTTTGATAATACCTGATTAAAGCTGAACTCATATGCCAGTCCTTATATACAAAAAATTATGAGTAATAATCTATAGGGAAGTAAAAAGAAAGTTGGCTTATTCTTATATAGCCATCATCTCAAGCCAAAATGTTCTTGGAAGAACACTTTCAGGTAGGAAATGAGCCATTTTAAAATTCACCACTGTTCAATTACATGTGTCTATTGATAAATATGCTCAAGCATCAAGTCATTTACGTGTGTGCCTTCTCTCATCACTTTCTTTGAGCATCAACATGCTTAATACATTAAGGCGATGGACACCGCCGGCCCCATAAACTAAAATCCACAATTATACCTCCTTATGCCACATTTAATGATGCTCTATTCTGATGTTATCCACCAAGGCCCGCCAGCTAGAGTTTGCGCTAGAAAAAGTTTCCCCAAAGCTTCCTTGCCGTCTGATATGGCTTTTTAGGCTGATAGCCGAGGTGCTATATTGGGAATTTTTTATTTTATAATAATCCCTTTGTTTAGCTTATTTTCAGATAAAGATGCGTGGCGGCCTCCCTTTTGGGTTGTGCACCACTAGTTCTAAAAATAAATATTCTTAGACACATATGAAATAACTGAGGCATGTCTTGCCTGCAAAACACACATGTAATGAACTATAATAATATCTGGGTTAAACTATAAAAACAAGGAGGCGTTAGAAATCAAAGTATGCCAAATTATTTGCTTCTTCTAATATGAAAACACACCATGGACCAACGCTGGGTAAGATCTAAGAATGTTAAGATTGGTTCCAAGAAGTCACTTCATGCTATATCTAATATTACATTATTGGCGTAACAAGTAACAAAAAAGATCGTTTTTAGAAGATAGATTGTTACATTTAATTTTGTAATGGAATCTGATCAGCATGCCAGATACAATTGTCCAATTCTGCCAATTTACGCTTTCAATATTTCTTTTTTCTCAGCATTACTTTCTTAGAAATTTTAGAAAAGTAAAGTAAATTAAAAACTTTGACCAACCACCTCCCAGTTCAACTCCAATGTCCTCAGCTCCCCCGCCATCTGATCCAGTGTGGGCAGCAGCAAAACCTTATAGCATATTTGACTGGAAGGAAAACGCGTTGAGACTGAGTCATTCAATCCTCCTAAATCCAGGGCTAATTTATTCCTCCCAAAAATCTTGTCTTCACCTCAAACGTTCCCAAACAGTGCCTAAAAGCCACCTGGTTCTCCACTGGAACAAATGAAATTTAGCCTTTATGTTAAGTATTGTATTTCTCTCATGCACAGATTTAGCCACAATTTTATTAGCGCAGTCAATGATGGAACCCACTGGCTTTTAATAACTTCCACACATCTAAGGGGTATTTTGATTTAGGATTCACTTTGAAGCCAATAAACTGCGGTGATTGTGCCCCTTCTAAACAGGGCACCCTGCTCCTAATTAGGTGTAATATGCTATCAGCTAACATTACGGTGATGGTTCAGTTTGCTGGTTTACCCACCCACCTTCCCCCAAAATGCTCCAAAAGGAGATGATAGTTGGATTGTCAGCCTATATCTCTGACACCATCTACAGTTTGTGGTCCCAAACGATGTCACCTGCCTAAATGGGCCTCAGACATTTGCCATGATCTGCCTAATTATAATAAAATCTTCCCTGTCAATTCTCCCTAACGCCATCATCCCTTCTTCCCCAATCATCTGTTCTGTGTAACGTAGATGGTGGGCAGACTATCTGTCAATCCTGTTTCAAGCTGGATCACTCTAAATGCAAATGCCCTCCCTAGCAGCTTCTTCCAGATCTGAGCCCACCTCTGCCATTGACCAACACACCATCACCCCTTGACATTTTCTGTCTTGGGTACAATCCTACCTTCACCTCCCAAGTCCTTCTTTTGCAGCAGTTCCTGCGACAGACAATCAGGAAACTCCTCATCCCAGAACCTTAACCACCCCAGCCAATGAAGAAGTAGCATAGATTAAAGTTTAATCTTGAGCCTTCTCCATTTTCTCAGCTAAGCCTCAATCTTATGAAGATATCTAGTACAATTCAACCAAACTCCTTGGGATTATGGTTTGAGGTTTTTGAATCAGGTGATTTTATTAAATAATCCAATCTTCACCTCGAGCAGTTTTTATATGCCAATATGACGCCCAATTACCCGTCATTTGAATGCATCCCAGATTATGACGCATCATTCCAAAGTGACCACCAGCTCACTGTTGAAGCAGCTGCCTCATCAAACTGTTACCCCTAAGAAAAGCTGTCATCAAGTCAGTGGTAATTCTTGCAGGGTATCCCTCCTCCTGTTATTTCATCTAGCTTAGCTCATTGGTAAGTGTAACCTTTTAAACTTTTATAAAATCCAATGACGTTTTATAGAACGTTGCAGTGGTAGCCTGGAATTCCAAAAGGAAAAATAATTTGCACTGATACATCCACATTCACCCAAATCCTTGATGCCTGCATCTAATCTGAAGAAGCTCTTGTCATTTATATTGGCGGACTCATCCATAAATGCCTACTTTAAAATATTCCGCACTTAGAGCATATTGAACTGCAGACTTCCAATGACCCTACACCCTTGCCCTCCGCTTTGGCCCATACTTTGCTCTGGGATGAGGAAGATATCTCTGAGGATGAGCCTCCAATCCCATCTCCCCTTCTGCCATAAGTGATTAAACGTTTCCCTACTTTTCCACCTAATTGGTTATGTTTTTAGTTTGTTTATTTTTTTTGCCTCAAAATGATCAATTTGGGCATTTTGGCTTGTTAGTCAGGGGTTTTGGGCCTTTTGAGCACTTGGTAATGTTTGCCCCCTGCTTGGCTTACCTTAAAAGAACACTAATATGCTTTCAAACTAGAGTTTAAATTTTAAGCCTGAAAAAACTACTGCACTGCCATCAATTATAGTTTGGTTCCACAGGTTGAAATTGGTTTAGTACCAAGACTAAACAGTCCCAACTTAACCCCAATTTCCCCCAATAACATTGTTTTAGACCAACTTCTCTTTTAATATACTTCAAATCACATGTTTAGATATAAAATTCCTATTGTATGAGCTTCTGGTTCAGTCTAGCTTCAGACCTCCTCAAGGGAGTATTAAAAATCAAGGTTATTATATCTTGTCGAAATAATTGCAGCTTTGAAACCGCCTTTAATTGATCCTAGGATGTTCTTGATTGAGGTCCATAAGGTCTATACCACAAATATTATCTGGCTTTGAACTCCTCTTTATAGTCTAGTCAAATTATCACCTTCCTGTGTAACCTGGTAATGTTTGTAGGCTTATTTTACTTTGTCTACGTCACCAAGGTGCAGGCAATGTTCACGGCATCTTTATTTCTTTGTTACTAGTTGTGAGAAATTGAGGATTAGCGCACTTAATAATGTATTCCTGTTTTGATAGTCTGGAAGAGTTTTGGCCAATAAATCCTCAATTATGCTATATGTCTTACAGTATTTCCTAACCGTTTGGAAGCTCACAAAGTTAAACTACAATAATGACTCTTCTGGTCTTTTTTTGGGTATATTTTCTTTCTTTAATCAGGAACTCTCCAGATGCAGGTAATTATGACAAGTTCCCTAAATGCTTGTCTACACTTCTTAATGTGAAAATCAAATTAATATAAGACAATATAAGATGAAAATATAATTAAATAAAAAAATGATGCTTTTATTTTAGGGACAAGCGCCTGTATATTATACCTCAAGGGCATCTTAGCCATACATATCTATTAGATGAGATCATAAAACCATGCCAATCCACTATGGATTATGGCAGTGGTTATTAAAATAACCCCAAGTTAATTTGGCCCTTGAATTAACTAAATTACAATTGTTTCAGCCCAATTGGAGGCAACACTACTCTCATAAACGGAAAAATTATTAGGCTTAATATTAGCACCTCAGTGGTGTATATTTGCTCTGAGTCAGCCCGATTACATTCTGTCATACAGATGATGAAATACAATAAATGGGGAGAAAGAACATATAGAGCTTAAACAATGACGCACCCCTAACTAGGACATTGGCAGGCCTCTCATTAGTACTAGGTACTCCCTATTTGGGCCATCCATGTATAAGTATTATGCCAATTATGATGATTGACACACATTAAAATAGAACTCATTAATCTTTTTTACATTAAATTCATAGATGCAAATTAGTTCTTGCTGTAAATTCACTCAGTTCACCCAAGTGGATCCCATAATTGGCCATTATGTAATTATATCTTAGTTATTTTTAGCTACAATAATTGTGATGATTCAAGTACAATTGAGGCAGTTTTGGGATGAATCTAGTTATGCAGATAAACTAGGAAGGATCAAAGGACCCATCAATGGGAGTAATCTATAAGCATTGATGGTTTTCTAGAAGGCTTTATTTTTTTGAGCCAACCATCAAAATCTAACGCTAGTAAAAACTTTGTTGATCTGTGTTTTATATTACATCTCTCAGATAATTGGAGAGTACAGGAACTCTCCTAATAGCGCAATTTAGTATAATAAAGTTTCAGCATCAGATCTTGTGCCATCTGTGGGTTTGAGGCCTTAGGGAACTAACATAGCTGTTCTTTTGCTGAAAAGACCTATGGACACCAATATATGATGCTGGCAATCAATCATTTTACACTTTGAATAAAGGCAACATCTATCATCATTGCAGCCAAAAGAGTAATGGCGCTATTCCTGCTTAAATATGCATTCATTGCAACTAAAAGGCTCCAAGAAATATGTCCATTAAAGGAAAAATTTTCTTTAAAGTTGTACAAAAATTAGTTACTAAAAATAACACTTGTCAGGATTTTGCCTCCACATATTGTCAGAGAACAGATATGCGAAGGAAGACCTGGCTTCCAATAAGATTACTTAAGTACCCACAACAGTATCCATAGTCTTTAAGGTACCGCCATTATGATAATATGGGAATATGGCCTACTTAGGAAAGAGGTAAGGTAAGTATTGATCTAAAATATAGTCCTCTACCAATGGTCAATTGCAAGACTTGTAATATGCATACACAAGTGTTTTACAAATGGGTGATGAAAATTTGTCCCAGTTAATTTTATATTAAATGAAGGATAAACCTTGTATTTATCACAATGTTGAAGTTTAGGTTTTGGGGTTATATCATGAAATCAGTAAACATAGTTTGTGCCTGCAGTCCATCATCATTTTCTTGCTCATTATAATTCCTTATTATATCTTCTTCATATTATACATTGTTATAAACTTTACATCTTTTTTTAGTACTAGATGGTCCCAACCCGAGGGGGGATTCATCAATGTTATAAACTTTACATCTTAATAACGATGATGAGCTTAGACTAGATCAACAAATAGGTTTTTCATAGTAGGATGCTTGGTAAATGGAGCTGCCTCTCCTGTTTCCTGCATGCCACCACTTTTAGCAGCAAAAACAAAATAAAAAAGGATAAGCCACAACTAGCACCAGTACAAAAGATGCAGCAACTCTATATGCTTAAATGCGTGAGTATTGGGAGATAACATTTTGGTATAAACAAGTGAAAATGAGGGAACTTGGTAAAAGTTGTAAAAATAGAAGATAGAATAAACCAACACCTTACGATTTTCATTAAATTGGCTTTTATATCAAGGGGGAAAATATGTGTTGGCTTATATAATCAAGTGCATGGATGTAACAGAGTTATTCTTGTCAATGATACTAGGGGTTTTGATTGTATAATCTCACTTCACCAACATCAAATATCATAAAAATAATTAACCCTTGTTTTATCCCACATTAAAAGAAGACTCTTATGTAAACAAATTATTAAATTTCTTCAATATGGGTTGCCCTGGGTATCCAATTTTTTATAAACTAGGTTTTACAGATTTTCCAGGATATATTAACTAGTCTTTATAAACTATACACTTATTAGTTAGTACAGCGTCAGCGGGATTCCTAGTGGTTAATTTCTTCACTAGACAAAGGTAAACTTTGGTAAAACTAGACAAGGTTTTGATATTTATATTATATTTACATAAAATTGGGTTACTTATGATCTTTTTTGGGACATTATTACCTTCTGTATAGTGTGCCCTCTAAAAAAGGACCTTTCCCAATCTTTGTGGGAGCTTTATATTTGATCTAGAAGGAGTCAAATCTTTTGTACCAATTAAGGGGGTTTCAGAATTTAAAAGCTTTTTATCCTTTGTAAATTTAGGCCTCTTCACTAGATTTTTTAGCAGTAATCTCTTTTGACCGAGGTTTAACTCATCTGCAACTCATTTAAATAACTAATTAAAATATTGTCTTTCTTGACATTGCTTCTCAAGATCTTTCTGAAGGGGTGTGTCAGGATTCAAGATAATGAATGAATCAAATCCCCTACTTCTGAATTGAGCCATACTGAATCAGTTCCTGAACCTATCCAAATTAAAATGACTTCAGGATCCTCCTCTAAATTACTGAGTCACGTGGGGCGGCGTTTCCATCAATTAGGTCAGGTGGGCAGCGAAATACATTGAGGATGCCCACAAGGCTGTCAATCAAGAAGACCAGGGAAGATCCTGAATGGATGGGGCCATGACAAATTTCAAGCACCGTGTCCCCACTCATCCTATTAATTTTGAATCCTTTTAACCTAATAAAATATTCAGCATCCTAACAATTTTCCATTTCCTTCTTGACCTTTCTGCAATCTGCAGCTTTGAGCCACCTTTGGACCTAGGCAACAGTCTAGAGAATTTAACACTGACAAACGTGGTGCTCACTACAGGGGGCTCCAAGCTGTCCCAAGTAAAAACGTCTATCACAATGAATAAGCTAGCAGCCCTGAAGATTAAGCCACTGGTCAGTTGAGAAGTGTTGCCCAATGGGTTAGTAACTTGCAGCATGAAATGTCGGACTTCTGCAAGTCTGAGGTATGGGAAAGAGTGGTTTCAATGTAAGTGAAGGCGAAATTGGCCAAAAGACCTTGGTCAATTCTTGGTGGAACCCTATTAATTGGGGTAACACTTTTAATATGAATATTAATAAAACTTGGGCAAATACCACGAGTCTGACTGATCAGATTGCGCCGACTATGTAGCGAATTCAGGGGAGTCCCTTGGAGGCTCTTTCCCTGGCCACTGTCAGTTTAATTCACCTCCCCTCACAATGACCAGCCTCTTTTACAAGGATGGTGGGGGCTCCTCAGAGTGAAAAGATTTTCCCCCTTTCTGATTGGGCCCAATTAATTAAATCCCTTCCAAATGGTTTTGTTTTTCCAATGGTTACATCCCCATCGGCTCTCACATTGAAGCAATGTGAGTATTGAACTAACCAATAGGCCACTTTTGAATATTTCCTAATTTGGACAGCACCATTTAATCTGAACTTGAGTCACAGATAGTCTAAATTATAATCATCTCACCAATCAATCTGAACTTGAGGCACAAATAGTCTAAATTACAATTATCTGTGAGACTTAAACTAACTGATAGGCTGCTTTTGAATATTTCCTAATTTGGACAGCATTAAGAAATACAAGCTTGAACTATGAATTGTTTAATTATCACTATCGCACTATTATCAAGCTTTAGCTTTTTCTGGCGCGGCACCTAATAAAAGAACAAAAACATATAAAACCATTTATTTTATTAAAGTGCATGTTTAAATTATTTTTGATAAGTAGTAAGAGCAGCTCCTGCAATATTGTTGGATTCAAGGTGATACTGCACCAGCGAGCCTACAAAAGGGCCAAAAATCCAACAAGTGGTGCTCACTACAGGGCTACCTGTAAACCACCAAAAAGCTTTTTGAAGAAATGACAAATACCACGGACTTAAGGCTAACTGAAGTTGAAGCTCAACTAGCCAGTGCGTTGGCTCGCCTCAAAAGGCTTGAGCAATATTCCCTCTCAAGGACCCTATGGGCCCTCTCCTCTCAGGGTTAGACCGCCGTTCAGAGATAAGTTCTTTCCTGGTGAGGGTAGTATCGCCTCCTTTATCTATGTTTATGAATCTGCTATGGAAGGAGCGACCGACCTCCAAAAAACCCAGGGTATCCTTCCCTGCTTGAGTCATATGGCGCAAGAGATTATGGTTCCCAATATGGCCTCCCTTACCACCTGGGCGGAGGTTAAACAGGCGTTGATTGATGAGTTTGGGTCCAAAATCAAGTTTAAACGGATAAAACAGGCTTTTATGCGCCTTTGCTTGCAAGAGGGTGAAATACTCCCTCCTTATTAAACGTTTCTATAGCCAAGCTCAACCGATGTTGCTGGCCAAACTGCTCCCTCTAGATGATGCTATTACTGCTATCATGGCTAGTTTGACGCCATATCCCTCTCTAGCTATGCATATCACTGCAGTTAAGCCCTACCTCAAATTGTTACGGGATATTAAGGAAGCATTATTGGAAGTGGCTGACTTCTGCAAACCTGAACTTTTGCTCCAAGATCCAATGTGGGAAGAAACTTGGACCATTTCAGCCTCTTCTAAGGCTGTATCCTTATGGAACCCCACCTCTGTTGAGTTGCCACGCCAACATACTCCTCCATTGTGTGAGGATAGGCGGCCAATAGTGGCCATTACGAGGCCGCGCTCCTCTCCCACCTCAAGTTCAAAGCTCAGCCAGCGAAGTCAGTTAGCCCTTCACCTGGGCAGCCTATTGCCAAGCAGTCTTCTAAGCCACTACTTCAATCGCCCCCAGCCTCCTCTCAGGCTGCCGTTAGTAAAAAACCTCCTGTTAAGGGATTACCTAAGCTGGTCACTCCTATGGCCAAAGCCAAACCTATTAACCTTCCATCATCTTCTCCAAATTAAGGTACCTCCACGATACACCCTGCAAAAGCAATCAAGGTAGATGTGAGCAACAAAGCCCTCTCCTGTGAGAAGAGTAAGCTGGTTTCTCCTCCCTCTCTTAGCAACTCAATGGGGTGCATCGACAATCCCTTGGATGATGAGTCTGAAGGGGGTGAGGAGGACATAGGCTATTATGTGTTGGGAGCGCCAATGGAAGTACAGGTTCCCGAAAGGTTAAGGTATGAACGAGTTGAGATAGGTGTGATACCAAGACACACATATTTGCAGCAGGTAGTGCGTGTGTCTGAGGTGATTGATACTGCAAGTGATGCTGATCAGTTGATTGGTACCATGATCCGCTCTATCCCGCAGGTTCATACTCTCCAGTCAATTAAAGGCAGATGGCCCGCGATGGCTCAACGCCTGGCCACAGCTTTCCAATTGCAAAAGGTCCTCGCCCTCATCCCTACCTTAGACAGCACGATAACTAAGGTAGAGGTTGTTATCAATAAAAGGTGCGCGTGCTAGCCATCCTTGACACGGGTGCTTCAGTGAGCGTGGTCTCCACAAAGCTCATAAAAAAGATTAAGTTGGCCCATGACCTTATTTGTTCTCAAGAGTTTGGAACTGCAGGGCCCAACAACACACGAGCTATTGGAGCCTATTCTTCTCTCCCCATCCATATTGGGAAACTCCTGCTGGCTGCCCCAGCTGTGGCATTGGACAATAACGCATATGACCTACTCATTGGCACTCAATTCATGATTGAGTATGACGGAGTCATCAATATGAAACAAGGAACTCTCTCCTTTCTAAATTATGAGGCTCCTCTAGTCTTTACCAATGACAAGCCTAAGAAGAAGGAATGCACCTGCGTCATTGAGTTCCCTTCTTCTGCCCTTACACTTATATACACCACATCGGGCAGAAAACTCGAAATTGTTGCCTGATTCCGTGGATGCTTCAGAGGGCATTCCCTTGTATGCGGCAGAGGAGATAGTAATTAAAGCAGGTGAGCAAAAGGTGATAGACACCCGCATTACCATGCAAGTCCCTCGCAACTTTCTTCTGCATCTCGTCAGTTTGATGGTCTAAGCCCCTTGGCCCCTGGGTGTTGCCAGGTATCTTAGACCCTGCCTACCAGCGCCCTATCAACCTTATGCTGGGGAACCTTACTGGTAAGGACATGATCATCCAAAAGCATCAGGAGATTGGAAAAGGCCTGCTGCTACCTATTGAAGACATCCAAAAAGTTCACTGCCTTGGGTCTATGGCGTATATGGGACCGCCCACTGATCAAACAATATGCACCTTGCCCAACGTCAAGATTTCAGATTATCTAACTCCAGCTGAGCTAAATAAAGCTCACAGTTTACTGAGTCCTATAACGATATTTTTTCTCAATCTGATACTGACTATGGGCACATGAAGGGTTGGACTCACACAATTGACGTTGGGATGATCGCCCTATTCGCTCCAAGCCTTACCGCAAATCAAAAGTTGAGGAGCAACAGATGTGGATGGAGCTCAAACAATTGTTGGACGCTGGGCTGCTGGTACCCTCACAAAGCCCCTGGTCGTCCCCTCTTCTACTGATAAGAAAGAAGAATGGGGGCATAGGATTGTCATGGACTATTAAAAGCTGAACAACCTTACCAAGAAGGACAGCTATCCAATCCCCCGAATTGATGACGCCCTGGCGCAACTCTCTGGGTCCCAGTACTTTTCAGCCATGGACTTGGCTAGTGGATACTGGCAGGTGGACCTTTCTCCTCAAAACCAGGAGAAGTGCGCCCTAATCTGTAGCGAGGGTCTTTTCCAACCCATTCAGCTACCTCGGGGGTTATGCAACGCCCCTGCAACTTTTCAGCGGGCAATGGACCACATATCCAGGATCTCAAGCTCAGTTGTGTGATTGTCTATCTCGATGACATCACAGTATTTTTTTCAAAACTCTCAATGAACACCTAACCCACTTAAAAGAAGTGTTCCAACAGCTGCGAGCCTCGCACATCAAGCTGAAGCCCACCAAGTGTACGTTTTCCAAAAGAAGCTGGATTTCCTTGGGCACACAATATCCCACGAAGGGATTCAGCCCCTCAAAAATAAAGTGGAAGCAATAGTGAAGATGCCTGAGCCCAAAACCCTCCGTGACATCCAAGTCTTCTTGGGTATGATGGGGTACTACCATCAGTTTATCCCCAAGTTCGCCCAGCTCAGTAAGCCTCTCGTCCGGCTCTTTACTAAGAACGCTCCATTCCAGTGGGGTGTTGAACAGCAGGCCGCGTTTGAGACCCTGAATGGGTTATTGCAGAAAAGGCCTATCCTCCATCACCCTGACTATGGCAAGCCACTCGTGTTATTCACAGACGCCTCTGATTATGCTGTTGGAGCTATCTTAGCACAGCTGACCGAAAATGGGGTTGATAATCCCATATCATACTTCAGCAAAATGTTATACAAGGCTGAACGCAACTATAGCGTCACGGAAAAAGAGTGCCTTGCCATCCTACTCGCCGTGAAATATTACCGCCCCTTCTTATATGGGACTTCCTTCAGAGTTATTACCGACCATGCCTCTCTAAAGTGGTTGCAGAATATGAAGGACCCCACTGGGCGGTTAGCGCGCTGGGCTCTTAAGCTCCAGCACTATGGCATGACCATTGAGCAATGAGCCAGGACAAGTAATATGAATGTTGATGGGTTGACTGGCTGCCCCTCCCTCATATGGATAATAGTGAAGCAGAGAGGATGCATGACCTCCTCATGACTCCTGAGGCTTGGGCGGATGAAGATGAACCTGTACAGAAAATGCTTGCTCGCCATTCCCGCAACACAAAGGTTGAAAATGGGAAGTTATACAAACAAGTAGGGATAAAATGGTTGCCCTATCTTTGGCCAATGAGCGGATACCTGTAATAATGGAATCCCACACAATGATGGGCCATGGCCAAGCTCAAAAAACCTATGAGTGGATTAGAGATCGGTATTACTGGGAAGGCATTATGGAAACCATAACTGAGGTTTTGGATGCCTGTCTCACCTGCAAAAAACAATCAAGCTTCAAGACCCGGTACCAGTATCAACCAATTACGCCTCAACAGCCCTTCCACACCATGAGCTTGGATGTGGTAGGTCCTCTTCCTCAAACTACTGGGGGCAATCAATATATCTTGGTTGGTATTAAATCATTTCACCAAATGGGTTGAAGCTGTGGCTCTCCCCCCCTCAGACTGCCAAGGCCACAACCACTTTCTTACACTAATATATCTTCACTTGGCATGGGTGCC
Source organism: Massospora cicadina (assembly GCA_022478985.1). Lineage (NCBI taxonomy): Eukaryota > Fungi > Entomophthoromycota > Entomophthoromycetes > Entomophthorales > Entomophthoraceae > Massospora > Massospora cicadina. The sequence goes on along the minus strand of JAKSZP010006638.1, from coordinate 162,309 downwards.
CACAAGTCCTCTTATGTGACAATGGAAAAAACTTCACCTCCCGAGTGGTAAAGCTTCTCGCCACCTCCTTGGGAGCACAACAACTCTTCTCAGCACCTTATATCCATCCACAAATGGGGCCATAGAAAGAGTTTATGGTACACTGGTCTCCATTCTTTGCAAGATGACCAGCTCTGACCCTCTACACTGAGATCTTTATTTACCCAGTGCCCTTATGGCTTACTGGATCAGCTATCATCGCATCCTCAAGATGTCTCCCTTCCATGTGTTGTATGGAAAAGAACCTGGAGTTCCAGCCTTAATAGCCAAGGATATCTTCACTGCTAGGACGGACCTCGAACAAGCTATGAAAAAATTAGCCCAGCACATCATTCAACTGCAAGCAGAGGCTATGAACAACTTGGCCAAGACAGTCGCTAAAGAAGGCCAAGCAGCTAATGAGCGCCGGGCTCCTCTTCCTTCCTTCCAGGTGTCAGACTTGGTAATGTATTACCATAATTGCATCACACCAAGAAGGGAAAAGCTTGGTTCTATCTGGGAGGTCCCTTTTCCATCACCTATAAGCGAGGGGATGAGTATTCTATTAAGTCCCTTGCTTCAGGTCTTACTATCAACCGCGTTCATGGGCGGTTCTTGCGATCTTATACCTCCCCAACCACTCTTGAAGGGGTAATGTCAGATATTTGCAAGTATGATGTATGGGAAAGAGTGGTTTTGATGTAAGTGAAGGCGAAATCTTAAAAGACCTTGGTAAATCTCGGTGGAACCCTATTAATTGGGGTAACACTTTTAATACTAGTATTATTAAAACTCGGGCAAATACCATGAGTCTGACTGATTGGATTGCGCTGACTATGCAGCGAATTCAGGGGAATCCCTCAGAGGCTCTTTCCCTAGCCACCGTCAGTTTAGTTCACCTCCCCTCATGACGACCAGCCTCTTTTATAAGGATGGTGGGGGCTCCTCAGGGCGAAAAGATTTTCCCCCTTTCTGATTGGGCCCAATTAATTAAATCCCTTCCAAATGGTTTTGTTTTTCCAATAGTTACATCCCCGTCAGCCCTCGCATTGAAGCGATGCAAGTATCAAACTAACCGATAGGCTGCTTTTGAATATTTCCTAATTTGGACAGCACCAATCAATCTGTTTTTGAGGCACGAATAGTCTAAATTACAATTATCTCACCAATCAATCTGAACTTGAGGCACAAATATTCTAAACTACAATTATCTGTGAGTCTCAAACTAACTGATAGGCTGCTTTTTAATAAAACTAATTTGGACAGCACCAAGAAATCCAAGCTTGAACTATGAATTGTTTAATTATCACTATTGCACTATTATCAAGCTTTATCTTTTTTTCGGCGTGGCACCTAATAAAAGAACAAAAACATATAAAGCCATTTATTTTATTAAAGTGCCTGTTTATATTATTTTTGATAAGTAGTAAGAGCAGCTCCTGCGATATTGTTGGATTTGAGGCAATACTGCACCAGCAAGCCTACAAAAGGGCCAAAAATCCAACATGAAATACTACCCGCTCACATCGATGAATCCCCCCCTTGGGTTGGGACCATCTACTAAAAAAAAAGAAATACTACCCGCTCACCTGAAAGGGTAGAATTCCAGGCTGAATTCCATTTCACACTACCTTTTGAAATGGAAGTCAGTACCAACTCAGTATTAGAACCTTAATGAGGTTGTACAACAATTAATAAATGGCATCTACTCCATGGGTGCCCACTCCAGCCGTTCCCGTGCCTCTTCTGTTCCTTTTACTATGCAGGTCCTCTATGACTTGACCTAGCTGCTGGCAGCAGAACTCACACTGGGTCCTGAATGCTACCTTCACAACTTTGTTCATACAGCTATCCAAATGTACTCCAACTAGTTAAGTTGCACCATCAGGAGATCTCCCAACAACTGGGGCTCACCCAGGCCCTGCACACTCACATCGTTGATTTTTATAATGCAGCCTCCTCCTTTGTTCATGACAACTGCGAGGCCATTATTGATAACTGACAGCTAGACCAGCAGGGCCCCATGACTATATGGAGACTGAGATCTCAGAGCCAGCGCCCTTCCCTGGTGTTAACACCCTTTCCACTCCGCTTGTAACTAACTTTAAACCTAGGTTTAAAGAAAGGTTCAATCCTGGCTAGGAGAGAATTGCCTCATTCCTATACATATATGAGAGCTCCATGGAGGAGGCCACCAATTAACAGAAGGCAAAGCATACTCACTCCTTCCTAGATAGTACCGCCTGGGAGATCATGACCCCTCATTTGAAGGAGTGCACCACCTGGGAACAGGTATGTATCACCTTAATCCAAGAGTTTGGTAGCAATCAAACCCTGGCCAACCAAAATCAGGCCTTCATGGGTATCCAACTGAATAAAGTAGAAAGCTCCATGGAGTTTGCCAGCTGCTTTTACACTCAAGCACAACCCTTGGTCGCTACAAGTCAGGTCACCTTGGAGGATGCTATTATTGCCATCATTTCAACGTTGGGATCCTACCCTGAGGTTCAAATGCATATGATTGGACAGAAGAATGGGTTTACCTGCATCCAAGAGATCAAGGAAGCCCAAATAATATCCCAGAGTCGACTCTACACTCTAAGGCTACATTCACAGGCCTCTCTAACCATCTTAGAGTCCATGTGGTCAAAAACCAGAAAAATCCTTGACCTCAATACACTTACTCTAACAGCTTCAGACACAGTGCTAAGACCTGCTGGAAATGACTTGCCAAGGAGGCGGGAAAAGGGCCATCAGCATGAAGGACGAGGCGCTTCATTCTGTCATCCCTACCCAGCCTCAAAAATTCTCATAACCTTGAACGAACCTGGAGCTACTGAATCTGGAGAAGAAATTTTAGTATCCAATGGTAATAAAGAAATTGAAACTGCTTACTCTTATTCCAATAACTCTCCCATGCTCCTATGACTACCGCCACAGTTTTTAAGTCTGGTTACCTGGGTCGCAGTTCAAGTTCATAAAATACCAGCCCTTGCCACAGCTGACAGTGGCTCCCCTGTGAATGTCATATCCTCCAAGTTAATGAAGCGCATTAAGATCCCTCCAGATATGCCACACTATATGGAATGCGGCACAGCTGGCCCCCAATGTACCTGATCTATAGGAGCTTATTCCTCTCTACCATTATGGGTGTGGAAAGCTTTCTGTAAACACACCCACTGTTGCTCTATATAAACCTAGCTATGACCTGCTCCTAGGGACTCAATTCCTAAAACTATTTGGCAGTACTCTTTTATGATGGCGGCTTTCTATCCTTACTGGGGCATCATGCTCTCTGATCTTCGAGACCACTTGTGATTCTAAAATTTAGATCAAAGCCCAAAATTGTTTTCTGAAGAGTAAAGGCCAAATAATTTGGTTAAATATCACATTAGGGGCTCCCGAGTCTGACTGCCCCTCCTGCTGTTGATGGGCAAGAAGGAATGACAATCTACTTACCTAGGGCGATTACAATATCTCCGAAGTCCCAAGTCATTGCTGACACCCAGGTCCATGTTAACATCCCCTCAGGATACCTATTGGAAGTCCGAGGCCAAGACAACCCATCCACAAAAGAGGTGCTAACCTGCCCAGGTATCCTAGATCCAGCTTATGCCAGATCTATATCAGTGTTGTTGGACAACCTTACTGACAAGCCCAAAATAGTAGGTCCAAACTGTCCTGCTTCCTATGTCCGTCTACTACTGGTGGAATCTATAGCTGATGTCCAAAGTTTTGGGGACTTGAGAGATTTTAGCTTGGAAGCTCCACCATTGGTTAGTCTAATTGATACTAATATCAGCAAAGACCTCTCAAACGACCAACAACATAAGGTCAAGTGTTGTTGGAGGAGTATTCAGACCTATTTTTGGCCTTGACCTATGACTTCAGAAGAATGAACGGAGTCCTACTAATGTAGAATCTGGGGAAGCTCCCCCTTCCAGTCTTGACCTTACGCAAAAGAGCAAGGTGAAGAAGGTCAGGTGGCAGTGGAACTCAAACAATTACTCAATGCCAGAATCTTGGTACAATCGTGCAGCCCTTGGGCCTCTCCTCTTCTGCTGGTTTGGAAGAAGGATAGCAGCCACTGGGTGGTGATGGACTACCAATGACTCAACTCCATCACCAAGAAGGACAGTTATCCTCTGCCCCAAATCGAAAATTCCTTTTTGCTTGCCAGATTTTAGTACTTTTCTGCCATGGACCTTGCCAGCGGATATTAGCAGGTTGAGCTCTCCCCTGAAGACCGAGCTAAGTGTGCACTAATAGCCAACAAAGGACTATTTGAGCCCACAAGGATGCCCCAGGGCCTTTGAGACGCCCTGGCTACTTTCCAACGTTCCATGGGTGGGATATTTGTGGACTTGAAGCTTTCATGCGTCCTCATCTACCTAGATGACATTACTGTCTTCTCATGAACCTTCAATGGGCACATCAAACATCTTTGGGAAGTCTTTAATCAGCTACAAAAGGCTTTCATAAAGCCTAAACCTTCGAAGTGCTCCTTCTTTCAATCTGAACTGGAGTTCCTGGGACACAAGGTTTCCAAGGACAGCATCAAGCCTATACCAGACAAGGTAGACGCCATAAAGAAGATAACACGCCCCCAGAGCTTAAGGGATATCCAGGTATTCCTAGGCATGGTGGGCTATTATCGTCAGTTTATCCCCTAGTTTGCTGACCTAGCTGAGTCACTGTTCTACCTTCTGCAGAAGATTGAGTCGTTTAAATGGCGGCCTGAACAAAAACAGGCTTCTAATGCCTTGAGAACCTCTCTATGTACTAAACTCATTCTAGTCCACTCATGATTCGACCAACCCTTCTTGCTGTTTATGAATGCAAGTGATGTTACCATCGGGGCTATCCTAGCCCAACATGATAAAAATCATTTTGACCATCCTGTGGCCTATTTTTAGTAAAATTCTGAGTAAAGCTGAACGGAACTACAGTGTTACTGAGAGGGAGTGCTTGGCTGTCTTGCTAGCCATCAAAAAATTCCAGCCTTATCTCTACGGTACTCATTTTACTATTATTACAAACCACTCCTCGCTCCAGTGGCTCCAGAAAATGTGGGACACAGATGGCTGATTAACCAGGTGGGCTTTATGACTTCAGAGCTATGATTTCACCATTGTCCATCGTGCCAGCACAATTCACCAAGATACCGCTGGCCTCTCCAGGATGCCAGTGCTAGAAGATTTGACCCCTGAGGAGGACCAGCTGTATGATCTAATAGGCCGACCTGAGAAGTGGGAGTTGGAGACTCCTGAGGTCCAAGTTGAACTCCAAAGGATGACACAAGACACTCAAATTAAGGATGGACTGCTTTACAAGAGGGTCAATTAGAAGTGGCTCATATATATCCTCCCGACCTCCCAAACTGATGTTATTCCAGGGGCCATTCCACTGTGGGACATGGGGCCGTTAAGAAGACTCACAAATGGCTGAAGCCAAGATGCTACTGGCACCTAATGGTAGAAACCATCCAAGAGGTCTTGGAGGCATGTATGACTTGCCAATCTCAATACTGAGCCAATCCTCAATTAAACACTCGTTGTCACCATGACTGGGCCTTTCAATGTAGTTAGCATTGACGTGTGGGCCCTCTTCCCAGTGGGTTACATGGCCATAAGTATATTTTCCTAGCTGTGGACCACTTAACCAAGTGGGTGAAGTTATTTTGGTTCCAGCTGCCACTGCCTAAGCCAAAGCCCTCTTCCTCGTTTGATCCATTTTCACCCAGCATGGGTGCCCCCAAACCTTACTTTTGGACAACATGTTGAACTTCACCTCACAGGTAGTACAAGAACTTACCTTGCTATTTAGCGCTACCCAGGGCTTCGCTGCTCCTTACCACCCCTTTACTAATGACAGTAAATTGTGCTTGTGCAACTCTTTTTTATTCTATGGAAGTTAACTCCATCGGATCCTGCCTGTTGGAATCATTACCTACCCAGCACTTTTAATGCCTAAAGGTTAAGCTACCACCGAGTCATCAAGGTGTCCCCATTTGAAGCCCTATATGGGCGTGAACCTCAGCTACCAGTAGCGTCCAGCCATTACTTGAGACCTCCACACCTGAGAACTCTGAAGTAACTATGATGGCCTTAGCTGAAGAAATTGTCTGGCTTCAAGACCTAGCCACCCAAGGCATTGTCACCACTACTGGAAGAGAGACATCCCGATTTAATCTTGGATGACCCTCCTTAACAGTTTTTCAATTAGGTGGCCTTGTTCTCTTCTATCACCATTGACCTGGAGGCCAACAAAATAAGCTAGACGTTCTTTGGTCTGGATCCTATAAGGTCATTCATAGGGTGAAGTCTGAGTACTCCATTGCTGACGTCAACCAAGGGACCATAGTCAATTGGGTGCATGATTGGTTCCTTTGGCCATATACCTCTCTTCAACAGGATCTTAAGGGGGCGTTGTTGGTATTCAAGGTAACGAATGAATAAAATTCCCCACTTCCAAATTGAGCCATACCAAGTTTGTTATGAACCTATCTGAAAGAAAATGACTACAGGATTTTCCTTCCCAATTCCTGAGTCACGTGGGGCGGCGTTTCCACCAATTAGGTTAGGTGGGCGGCAAAGTACATTGAGGATGCTCATGAGGCAGTCAATACAGAAGACCAGAAAAGATCCTGAATGGGTGGGGCCATGACAATCCTTAAAGCACCATGTCCCCATTCACCTTATAATTATTTAATCCTTTTAACCTAAAAAAAATATTTGGTATCCTAACTAATTTTCCATTTCTTTCTCAACCTTTCTGAAAATTTGCAGCTTCAAGCCACTTTTGGACCTTGGTGACAGTCTAGAGAGGTGTAGCGCCGACAGGGTGGATGATTTTGAAGGGACCTGCCGTAAACTTGATTGACAGCAAATCCCATTTTAAAGGAAGTTATATTTTTAGTTTTTATCGAGGTAAGCTGACCAGGGGATGGACATTACCAATACAAAATAACGACCAAAAACACAAACTAAAAGCCCTAAATGAGTGGCGAGACACCAAAACAAAAAGGAAAATTAACCTACCAGGTGTAGCAGTTGGGACCGCTTATCCCACCATGGCGAAGGAGGAGGGGGTATCAGACAGTTTATCAATTTCTTCTTCATTAATGAAGAGACAGACTAAAGCTGAGAGCAAAGGGGTTGGGGCATCCACTGGATGTGGGTTGAGGAAAAACAGAAAAGTGTTAATTTCTTTGGTAACAATGTGGGCCTGGAGCATAGCCTTCAGTAATTCAGCAACATGGTGTTTGGCTTGTATGCGCGCATTGGGAAGCTGGGAAAATTTTGTGATATTGGCTCTGGTGATGCGCGTGGTGGGGGAAAATTCTGCCAGTGTAAAAACTTGCTTGATAGCAGAGGTGGCAGTTTCCCTTAATCGTTCAATTTCCACTTTTGCAACCTCAGGGAAATCGGTGGGGTAATTGATTAATGTAGCCCTTTATTAAATTCAGTGACATATAGTGCCATGGCTTCATGGAGATGGCGGCTATCAGGAGAGGCCACTGCGGCCACAGCAAGTTGATGGTCACTCATGAATGGGGGTAGCGGTGGGTTTGGGGACATATTTCTTGGGTGAGAATGGGGCATCGAAATATGAAGGTAGATATGGTTCCAAATTAATTGAAAAGTCAGGAGGTGGGACAATTTCCCTAGATTCAGTTACTTCATCCAATAAGTCCCAGGGATTTTGGCTGAGCGTGATTGATTCAGAGGGACGTGGTTTTGGTTGGGTAAGTTTTGGGGCGTTAAATTCATTGAGTTGAATTTGTGTCAAACCTGCTCCTGATTGGGTATATATTGAAAGAAATTAGGCCAGCTTGGGCTTTAGTTTCAAAGGTTTTGTTGATTTTTGAGCGTTCAGATGGATGGGGTGGGGCAGCCAAAATCCTCAATCAAACGCTGTTTGTGCAGCCTCATGCGTGGGCTTGGCGGATTTGCTTGTCTTTAATTGTAGCTACAGTTTTTTTGGAATGATCCAACTTATGGCAGAGGGGGCAAATGATGAAGCCGTTGTCAATAAAGCCCAAAAGAATTGATCTGGTGCAGATGGGATATGGTCACGTGGTGGGAAGTGCTGGGCTATGGTTGGCTGGTGGGGGGTGATGGTGGCCATTGCCCAAGGTGCTGCTAACTGCTCAGCTCTGCTCGGGACCAGGAAGTAGAGGATGGGGTTTGTATCATATTTGGACAGCTCCATCATCTATTCTTCATAGAGTGTTTAAGGGGAAAGATGCGAAGGAAGGTTTGCAAAGGTCACCACCATTGTGGTGTCACTGGGGAGGCGTGTACAGGTTGTGGTAATAGGTGTGTTTTTATATATTAAGGGCGTAGTTGCTGCAGCAGCCGCGTCATCTTCAGTGGGAAAACCAATATCAAAATAGCCCTTATATGGTTGGAAGTCAATAAATCCTGCTGGTGAAAATGTGGACAATGCCAGCTCAATTATTGCTTTGTCAGCATATGGGAAGAGATGCCCATATTTGACTCATAGGCAAAAGCGATTGGATCGTGGTAGGGCAAGTGGGTGGGGGTGGGTAGGGTGGACTCACGCTAAGTGTAATAAAAAGTCCCTTGGAGGGACAAATCAGCCCAATTTATTAGCTGGACTGGATGAGCCAGTTCACACGCGTTTGCCTGCTGGGGGAGAACGCTAGTTGGTGGAGTGCTGATGCCCCACGCTGGGGCAGCAGGTGGCAGATCCGCTGACATAAATGGAAAACTGATATGGTGTAGGTGGCAAAGGAAAACTAATGGATGATTTTATAACAAATTTGCTTAAGAGTAATGTAGAGCGTAAGAAAAAGATTAAAGGAAGTTATATCATATATAGTTTCACAGTAGAAGATACCAATAGGGTCCAGACCATAAATATTAAGTATAAGGTCTTTTCCTTCAGGACAATGGTGGCAAAAGATTAATAAATCTCTTACCTGATACTTAGAATAGGCTCTAAGCATTGTGATGTTCAGTTTCTCTTCTAATAGTCCTAAGGGACTTTTCCATCAGAGCCTTTAACTTAAAAATTTCATCTTTCAGTTTTTTATAGTTAAATAGGCAGTATCAGGAGTAGATGATTCTAGTATGGGTTAGACGCTGAAGGGTAACATGATATCACAGCTACAAAGGGTCTTGTTTAGGGACATCCTGATGATTCTGTAGTAGCTTACTTGATAAGACATAAAGGCTTTGGGAGATAGTCATTACACCAAAATGGAATGGTTTGTGCCTTCTTGCAAAGTACAGATATAAGTATACCATTTGCTCGCTCCACTGCCCCATTAGTCAAAGATGATAGTGGAAGTTATTGCTTGATAAGTTCCTATTAAAGAATTGAGTTTAGTCGCCACCTGAGATATAATGTTTGTACCATTATCTGACAGAGAGAGTTTTTTGGTCTAACATGTCAGGTGCTGACATGCCTTAGTATAAAATTGCGGTAGATTTAGCTGTTTCAAAAAATACTAACGTGGCTAAAGTCCAATTCGTGAAGTAATCTATTCTGAGGATGATATAGTAATAACCGTACATTGCAGTTATTTAAAGGACCAATTATGTTATTACTTTTATCTGCAAAGGGGGAAATTGGCCCCTCAACCTGATGGTAACAAATCGGATTGGATGACCCATGGTTTGCACAGATGATGCAGAAATAAAAATACCATGTATAAAATAAGTCATTACTTTCATTAGCATTTATCCTTAGACCATTGGTAGGTATTTTTAAGGTGTCATGTCCTATAGTAGTATGCTCTTCCATGATGTTACAGTCCTTGCTGAGTGGTTTATATAGGGTAACCAGTTCATTCTTATGCGTTTGTATAATAATCTTTCTTCTATTCAGGTCTGATCAGGCATCCATTCCAGTTGCTCACGAACTTTAAGGTCATCTTGATCCCAAGTCTTAGGTCATCCAATTAGTTTGTAAACTTTTCCTCATTGGAAGTATATTATGTTAGTATAGGTAAATGGGACAACCCATCAACGTTCTGATGTATAGCTCCCACACAATGGACATTAGAAAAACCATAATTCTGCAGCTTAATACTCATCAAGAAAATCTTATGTAAAGATTCTTTAATTTTTTAAACATCTTAGAAATAAATGATTGATTAAAATTTTCATTTTTTTCTTATATAGTAAAGGGCGAAAAATCTTAATAGCTAGTAGCGCAGCAGAAATTTGTGTTCCATACTGCAAATTACCCTCTGCCCAGTTAAAGTCGAGCTGAAATAGGCGATGGGATGATTGAATTGGTTAAAATTGAGTTGCGCCAAAATAACTCCAGTTTTAGCATAACTTCCATAAATAGTTTGAAGTGCTTTTTAAACTTTAGGTGTACTAATTTGAGAACCATCATAAATAAATTTCTTGAGTAATTAAAGTCACAGCTAGTGACATATATCCTGGTATTGGTCTCCAATCCAAAGCAAAGTCAAACAACCCATTAAAGCCAAGGCCAGAACCCCTAAAAGTCAACGATGACCTCTCTAAGGTCATTGGCAGGAAATGGTTCTGGTTTTTTCAACCAGGACTGAGGAGAATGGTTCACCTGAGGTAGAAAAGCCAGTGGAAATTGAACCCGAATACTAGAAAATCATGCGTTACAAAGTTTTGGAATTTGGTAGAAATTGTAAAATTTTGATTTTGTTGAAAGGCAAAAGTTTTACAACTTGGATCATATTTAAAAATTGCTTTAGAACCTTCACAAAACTTCCTTTTTAAATTTTAGACCCAAGCTGAGAAAGTTTTTTCTTTCTCAGATAAAAAGTTGAATTCAGCTAAGTTTAAGTATTATTTATGCAAGTTTTCCCATACTTTTCTATTTATTTATATAAAAATACCTCTGTTGGAATCAATCAGAAGACCAGAGTCCTTTTCCTAATCTAACCTAACTCCCAATTTGGGCGTGAACCCACCTCTCACACTGCGGCCTATTCTGCTGTGTCTGCCACTTCTTATTTTGCCACGTTTCGCCTCAGTTCATACACCACCTTCCCCAGCTCTCAGGTACTCTTTCCATGATAGTTGTCAACAGTATGGTGTGCATTTTGTCTACCAAATTTATATGTAAACATGACCAAGATCGCTTTAGGATGTCCCTTCCTCATGCTAGGTCACTTGGCCTTGCTGTTGCAACTGTGCCTTGCTTTTTCTTCAGCGACCTCCTGCACTCCAGTTTCCTTAACATCAAATTCCTGTTGCTGTAATTCTTCCCTTTAAAAAGAAACTCCTTGTGGAGTAAGTAAACTAATAGATTTAATTTTTGTAAAATGAGATATGAATTGTTAATTAGTTATACTAAGAAGGCTTTTATTGCGCAAACTATTTTGACAAGACATCTTTTGTATGAAAACAACTTTATCAGGCAATGAAGAGATCCCTTCAAGGTTAACCTTGTGGATCAAAAACCTTCATTTTCTTCTTTAAAAAAATTCAATTAGATAGTTTTAACTTCAAAGAGGCTTCTTCTTGGATTTCTTACTATTGGCTACAAGCTGATATCAATTATTGGGTACTCAGAGGCTCCTGAGTTGGACTACTTGGGCTGTGATATGGCTTATTTGGAGATTCTAACTTCATTTGAAATTACTTTTATGTGGAATAGCTTATGAAAGCAATGTCTAAGCACTTTCACGTCATCTAGTTTGGCAATAGCAGCTATCTGTGTCATGACTGCTAACGCTATTATTGTGAGTCTTCAAAGGAACGTAATTGTACGTTTATATAAAAGAAAAGAATTTGAAATATTACATTAGATTAAAAATATAATCTCTTTAAAAGTAAAAGGGGAGAATTAAGTTTATGATGAGGGATATGCGCATACCATGTTTGAGGGTATAAGTAGATTCAGGAATATAAAAGATTTGGCACAGTCCAGGTTTACAGTTGAAATAGATCAAGAACCATCATTCAAAGCCAACTGAGATTAATAATAAAAATACAGTTAAGTGGTTTCTATCATACGCCAATGGGAAACCAATAGATGATGAGACATAGTAGATGCCTTAAAGGTAATATTTAGGGGCAAATAGGTGATTTAAGTATTAATAGAGCTGCATTTCATGATAACAAGGTATATTTTTGGTTAGGGCAGTTGTCTTATTTCATTAATTAATGGAGCATTAAGGAGGCGATTGATCCCATATTTTGAAAAAGTTGTGAATTTGGCATTATAATTAATAAATTTATTGGTGCTTTGAAATCTAACGGTGATAACAATTTTAGCCTTAGTCTCAATGAAGTAATAATAATTAATAAATAAATGATTTTATATAGTTAAATAAATATTAAATTGATTGTAAGCCCAAAATTAAGGGTTTACCTATATGAGGGTAAACCCCATTACTGCTCACATATAATCAAAGACTTACCTTGTGTGCCTTGGTTATTCATTAATGGTACAAGAAAACACTGTGCCATTACTCAATTAGACTAGTACACAAGACATTTGGAGGTCTCCTAGAATGCGATCCATTTCTCTCTGGAAAATTGCAAGGTGTAGCGTACCCTGGGGCATATGAGTTAGCTTCAATCTGCCTTTGTTAAAAATTAGTGCAAACTTTCCCCAATCTTTGTGAGAAATTTTAATTTAACAAATATCCACTGGCAAGGTTCATGGCGGAGAAGAATTGGTCACTGCTAAACGCCAGAGGGAGTTATCAATCTGCAGCAGTGAGTAGCTGCCTTTTTAGTCATTGCACCAGCAAAAAATTGTGCAACGGTGTCATATTTTCATAGCACTGGTCAAACACACACCAAATGCAAGGTACTGTATAAGGACAGTAACCTTGATAAAAAACGAAAGGAACTTTAATACTTAAAATATGTTTTTTTACTTAAACCAAACAAGGTAGTACACTGTAGTATCAGATACTGTCAGTGGACCAGGGCTTGCTAATGGTATTCTTTCAATATTAAGTCTTCTTCTCCAGGAAAAGGTTCCCCTCTCATTGACAATCATCCTCATATATGCGTTCTCTACAAGAGATCTCATTAGTGCTTTCCATGGTTACTAAGCAGCACTATGAATGGCATACTCAATTTATTAATTTATTTGAGGTAATCCGACCAGGGACAAACATTACTGAAACTAAAAACTAAAGCCTAATGTAACTAATCAATTAAAAAAATTTTACAACGTGAGCGGATTGAATGATACACACCAAATGAAAATAACCAACCAGGTGGGTCAGCGGAAAACTGCTTATCCAACCATGGCAGAAGGGGAGTGAGGATCAGGGGGCTCATCTTTGACAGCAGCTTCCTCATCCCAGAGTAGGACATGGGTCAAGGTGGAGAGCAAGGGCGTCAGGGCATTGGCAGAATGTGGTTCAATATTACTTATTATTGGTGTCATATTCTGGTGGTTGACTCAATTAAAACCTTTGACAACCAACAGATTGGGCCAATTATTCTACCAATACTTGAACCAATACTCTAAATCTCAACTCAATTTATTGCAATTACTCAGCTTGGGCCAACTATCCCCAATGTCAATTTGATCAATTACTATATCAAAAGTTTGTGCCAAATCCACTTGCACATTATAGCCAATTATCACTACACTTAAAACTCGGCAATTGGTCCTAAATACCTTAAACAATATCAAACATTTCACATTAGAAACCATTTGGAATTGACCCAAAGTAAACGTCTAAAAGTCCCATGGACAGATAGACATTTTAACGTAATCAATTTACTGCCCAAGGGAAACTTTTCTTTCTCATTGCAAACACTTTTGCAACCTATTCAAATCAAGACTAAATCTAGTTTGATAATCTCACAGAGGAGATTAGTCTGCGCCCATGTCTGGGAGCAGTTGGGCAAGCAAGGCAAGAGGAGCAGGCGGAAGGCCCGCGGCCTCCAACATTCAAAAACGCCCCAGAGAATCCGGTGGAATAGACAAAAATCTCAAAAAACTGGCGGTCACAATTTCCCCAGAGATACTCGTGTGGCAAGCACGATGCAACCAGTACATCAACACGCCACACTCCCAGCCACTTTTGTCAGTGGAATTTGGAGTCCGTGTGTATCTGGACATCCAAAAACGGCCTTATGGGAAAAATTTTGTGAAGTACACAAAATTTTCCCAACCGCGGTGTACATTGCACCTCACTCCATATCGTGCAGTTGGCTGGACCTAGGTTTCAAAAGTAAAATAGCAGCAGATGAGGCTGCAGCGGTGTGCATAGTGGTCGACCTCCCTGAAGGGCAACGGGTCATTGAAACCAAATGCACCAGATGGATAAAATTAAACCAAATTTTCCTCACGTTTGACTTTTTGCCTACTACGGTAAATTGTGACATTTTGGAGCAACATCTGAAAGATGGTCTCGCTGTATATGGCGAAATACAATCTTTCAAAATGCAACGTTTCATGCTGATGCCACACCTGTGCACCGGCAAAGCCATCACAGTTTTGACCCCAACTGAGGAGATCGCGAAGGACCTAACCCAGATCCCGCACTCCGCCTTTATTGACATCACAGGGCATACCACCCACCCATTCTGGGTAACTGTGGACAGCGCGCCCCTCATTTGCACCCACTGTGACGCGTTCAGCCATAAGGCACACGCATGCCCCATCAAGGAGGGCGTCACATTCCAAGAGCACCCCTTGGCGGCCATGGCCAGCGGAGAGGCGCACTACGAGCCAACTGCAAGCACCAAGGAGGCTTTCATGTGGGGAGCACAAGGCTGCTACCTATTGGTAAAGCCCATCTACCCACAGGAGTGGAAGAAGGCCAAGCAGGCCCATAGGGCCATGGCCAAGGAAGCGGCCAAGGCCACCACCACCATCCCACACTCACAACGCCAGGAGGATATGGAGACCTTTACGGCAGAAGTGACTCAGGAAGCCATCACCCATACAGATTGGGAGGCCCATGCTGAGCGGGCCACTCAATCTGAGGATCTGATGGGAGATTCAATCCCATCCAATCACTGCACCCAAGCTCCAGTCAAAACTGATTTGGGACCTATCCCAACTGAAAAAAAATTTTTGCCCCACTTGACGGTGCACTGAACTTATCCACACCGCAAAAAATTTGTCCGACGTCGGGAAAACAAAAAACGAAGGCCAAAGCCAATGCAACTCTTTCCGCAAAAATTAACAAAAACCCTGATAGCGTTGCTGCTAACACCTGCGCTGCTGTGAAAGCCTGTGGGGACCTTGAAGAGGCTGGTGGGCCCAGGGGCCCACCCCCTTGCACCTAAGGTGTGATGGGGAAACCTTCACTCTAGGGATGCTGAATATCGCCAGACTCAAGGCCTCCCCATCCCAGGCTAGGAAACTGAGTTTTATACAACACAATTTACCCATGGATATCCTGGCCATCCAGGAGACCCACTGTCTACGAGGTTCTGAGGAAGTTTGGAAAACAATGCTCCTCCCATACCTATCCTTTTGGTTGAAGCACTGTGGGGTGCTAATTTGGAAAAATAATTTTTTCAAATTCACATCCTCAGAAACATTCCTAAATGGCCGAGTGCTTGTCATCACCTTCTTGTGGGCTGACGTTGCACACACAATCGTCAATATCTATGCCCCAAATGGTGCACATGAGTGTCGGGAATTTTTCTCATCAGTCAAATCCCTCCCACTACCCCCTGATTCTTTCCTAGTGGGTGACATGAACTGTTGGCTAACCTCACCAACGGACTGGTGACCACCCTCACCCCACGCCCCACAAGGTCACGTAGAACTACGCATTCTAAAAGCCACCCTTGGGGTTAATGGATGCATTGCCACGACATGCCCCACTGCTCAAAAACATGACGCATCCCCACGTCCACAACAGCCAATTAAGGTCCATGACCCACATCGACCTTATTCTAACACCAGCGAAATTCCAACCCCACATCTCCCACTTCAAAACAACAAAAATGGAATTCTCCGACCACCAACTGGTCTCAATAACATACCACTTACCTGTCACAGTTGTAAAGGCCCCACATTGGTGCAAAATCTGCCCCCCCAAGCTCACGTCGCCAGGATTTTCCATGTGGGTGGAAGAGGCAACTTTGGAAAAATCATTTGTTGCACCATTTTGTGTGGACCCCATTTCCACATGGGCAACTTTCAAAGAGGACACCATCTGCCACTATCGCCATCTCTCCTCCAGATGCTCACGAGCCACATCGGCGGTTATCTCGCACACTCTGGCGGAATTGGCCCACTTGGAGTCCAACATTCCAGCCACAGGATACAGCCCTGCATGGGGCTGGAAGTGGGCGGAGGCAGCCGCCCACCTCAACGCACTCAAAAGGCAACACAAACATCAGTTTTGTGTCCAATACAGGGCCACATGCATCACTAAAGGCAACAAGTGCACCGCATACTTCTTTAAAAATTTTTTGCACCATGCTAGAGCGTGGCCTTCACACAGGTGTGAAGATCAGATAATTCCATTGTGGATACACTGGCCGAAGTGGCAATCAAAATGCAAAAATATTACTCCGAGTTATACCAAGCTGAACCAATTCAGCTGGCTGAAATGGTGGGATTTCTCAACTGAGCTCATTTCCGCACCAGTTTACAATACCTAGAAATAATGAATTTAATTACTTTAACCGAATTATGGACAGCCATTCGCAGTGCGCCAAACCAAAATGCCCAGGCCCAGATGGCATTCCATATGAGTTCTACAAAAAATATTTTAAATATATATCCTATTGCTGCTAGCCTCACTTAACCAGAGCCTGTTGGAAACATGCCTCCTACCAGGAGGACATGAGGCCTTTACTGTCACACTCTTCAAGAAAGGGGATAAGCTTGACTTAGCCAACTGGTGCCCCATTTCTCTAACAAACACAGACACCAAAATTTTAACAAAAATCATGGCTAACCGTTTAGGGACTGTAGCATCTGCTACCATCTCCCCAGAACAATTTGGTTTCATCCCCAGAAGGTCAATTTGGGATAACGTGCACTCTGTGGCTAATGTATATCAGTCCACAGCCTCTGGGGCACTTGTATTCTTGGACCAACAAAAGGCCTATGATAGAGTAAACGGGAATACCTTAGGGCCTGCCTCCATCAATTCCGCCTACCCCCCCCCACTTCATAAACTGGGTGATGCGGCTCACAGAATCTGCGACAATGGCAGTGCGTGGCCCAGGATTCCTAACAGAAGTAGTCAGCCCTCAAAGGGGCCTGCGACAAGGGGACCCCCTCAGCCCACTCTTATACAACTTCAGCCTTGACCCACTACTGCGAAATGTGAATGCCAAACTCACTAGGGTCCATGTGCCAGGCCAAGCCCCAGTCAAGATGATGGCATTTGCAGATGATTGCATGGTGGGGGTGTCTAATAACAAAGATGCATGTGCGCTTGAAGTCCTCATCCAGGAATATTCCCAGGTAAGCAACTCGGCACTGAACGCCTCCAAAACCGAAATCATCCTCCTTGGTCAGTTTCAGAACTGCTGGGCCCCAGCAATTAGTTCCCAACCTGGTCCATCTGCTCGCCCACGTCCACGCCTTACTAACTCAACAAACACCGCTCCACTGGTGCTCCCCTTCATGCCACGTCCTACCATAGGACCGTTGCGCCATCTGGGCGTGTGAATGGAGGCAGGTGGATATGCGTCAGCAGTAATGGAGTGCCGTATACTGGACAACGTGACGAAGCGAATCGCCTCTCTCAGAGCCCACCCTACTACCCTCACTGGCAGGGTTGTTCTTGCCAACTCTATGTTCCTATCCAAAGTCTGGTTCAGAGCTCACGCCATCCCCTTCTCCCCCAAGCTTCTTCAAATCCCTGTATGCTTTGCTGCAAGGATGGCTTTGGTCAGGCCGCCCTCCACTAGTATGGCTAGAGGTCATGTTTGGCCCTCATCATCAAGGTGGCATGGGCCTGCTTGACTTCAAAGCCCATGCTTCCAAGATCCTGGGCACCTGGATTGCGGCCGTCACCGCTCCTACACTCCCATCCCAACACTGGTCCCACGCGGCCCGCTCCAACTTCTCCTGAGCCTTAGGCCTCAACAATCCATCAAACCCCCACTCCCTGATGAAATACTTCGCATCACACACATCGGCCACAGGTCCTCACGGGATGAAAACCCACTACAAATGAATCCTACTCTCCATGCGAAGCGCATAGTGGAGAATTTGTATTAGTGGACATACAACCCGAAGAGGCCGCCCCTCTCCTCAGTTCACACAAGAGGTACATGGGCTACCCATCCATGATGGCGTGATCCCCATTCGACCCCATGTCCTATCCAGGGTGGACTACCTGGGCATGATGGACATCCCTTATTCCACTGAGACCCAAAAGACTATCTGGAAATACGCACACCATCCTCTGTTGCAGCCTCAAGTCCGCTCCCATGTGTGGCGCTGCCTGAGGCGGGTGTATCATACAGCTGAGCGCTCTAACGCTTTACACTCATCCTGTGTCATGTGTGGCCAGTATGGAACGCTGTTCCACCGCCTCGAGAAGTGCCCCACCTCTAAAGTGATATGGCGCGAAGTTCAATGTCTGCTGGGCCAGGATCAAACGCATCCCTTCAGTCTGTCAAGAGATATGTTTGCTTCATCAATGGCCCCCCCCTTTCACCCTCCCTCCGTGCTCTGGTGGTTGCAATCGCCATGTGGACTATCCACACGATTGTCTTGGATGCCATCGCTGGCTCCATCCCCACCCTCCCTGAAGCTGTCCACAGATTCTGGTCTCATTTGGTGTACCACTTCCAAGCATGGATGTTTGGATATCCCCCACCGCGTCGCCAACAGCTGGTCTCCTCCTGGTTCCCAGTCTGGTTCATCAAATCAGACCCCTTCCTCCACACGTGCTCAATAGTGGCTACGGCCCCTTCACACGTTCCCTCCCCCTCCCCATAAGTGGCGTTCCCGCTGGCAACAAGAGATAGCATCGCTTCTCTGGGGTGCCCCCCTGGTACTAAGTTTATCTTTCTTGAGTCATATTCGGAAGTGTCCGTCCCATGGTCGGCCTTCCCCACAATAAATTTAAAATTTATATTGGCAGATTGGCCAAGACCTGATGGGGGGATGATCCCAGCGTCCAATTGATGGACCATCCCCAAGCACACCCTAAATTGTGGTCATTGACAGTGAAAATCTCTTTATATTTTCTAAATAAGATATCACCCAATCCTTCTGTTCTTCTGACAATTTGACTAAGTTTTCGCGTGGTACCACCATCATTACACTGGGTTGCAGTTTAACAGGTAGACCAGGTTCATCCAGTGACCTGAACTCATGAATCTAAAGTCTTTTTCAACAGGGTTCAGGTGTAATTACGCCACTATTTGGTGTTGAAGGATTTTCAATGGTTCCATTTGTAGATTTGCTAGCAGACCCTTTATCTCCTCATGTTCTGGTAGTATAATGCTTGAATCCATGTGGGACTCAAGCCGCAATTGTTGATAAGGGCCAAGAACTTTCCCTTAGAGTCCATCTGGAACTTCTACCACCAACTCGGTGTTCACTATTACTTGGTGACCAGAAGGTATGGATATAGCCCCAGCAGCTCTGAGAGGCAAACCTTGATATTCGTATATCTGTTGTGGGAGGGGCCAGGTATTGCTCTTTAATTAATGGCATCAAACTGGAATCACTCCGTCATTGTATGCCAGGTTGATATGTCCCATATGCACCAGATATTTTTGCACTCCGCTAGAGGTAAAGTATATTGGGATCCACTGCCCCAAATTACCAATGGTCTCCACCGTCATTTCAACGATATCCAATAAGTGTTGCATTTAAGCCGTCCTAAATAACATACCATACTGGCTGTCTGATAACACTATCACTAGAGCTACAATGGAATCGACCCGAACTGCAAGGGTAGCACGCTGTACATTCCCTCAGAGACTGTACTAGCTGCTCCCGCGGTCCCATATACCATCTGGTGTTCTACATCAGGCTAAAATGTCAACTTTGCTACCAACTTAGTGAAACTATGTTAACTGAAGCGCCTATATCTATTATAGCGCGGACTTGGGTTTTGGCTACAACAATGTCATAGTACATACATTCTGAATATGATGAATCTTGAATGTTTAACACATGGACAATTAAAGAATCTCCATTCCCAAGGAAACTTGAAATCCCTTCACTGACGTTGGGGTAATCTTTGATGATAGTGTTTACTGGAAGGGCGACATTTACTCCTTATAAGGAAGGTGCATCTGTGGATGGGTCCAACTTGTCAGGAGAAACTTGGTCAAACGTTTGACAAACATATGGCTTGGGCTTCATCTGTGATCCTTCTTCTGCCGCAGTTTTGGCTTGTGCTCATGTCAATATATTCACCCCTCCAACTGGCTGCTGATATAAGAATGCATCATCATACAGGGGACTTCCGCTAAACATATAGTGTAAGTTCAGGTGAGACGTTTTGGATTGGGATAGATGTGGTAAAGAGTCCTGTCTCTACTCCGCTCTGACTTTTCCCTGATAGTACTGTTCCTGCTTTACGTGATGGACCTGACAATTAGAACACCTTGTGCCTGGTGCCCAGGGTGACTGCATTCAAAGCTATTAACCCCATAAGGCCTGCATCCTTGATTATTGTAAGATGAGCATCGCTCATAATTTGATTGTGGGCAATTGGCGTAATTAGGCTCAGTTTGGTAGTTAAGCTGCTGACGATAAGCAGGTCTGGGGCGGAAGCTGAACAGCTGGGGGTAACTCATCGGAATCTGAATTGGTTGGGCAAATTTCCCCTTAATAAAAAGGTCCAGCAACGGCGGTAGTATGTTTATACTCTGTATTGGGCGGAGGGAAGGTTACAGATATATGGCACAAAAACTGAACAATTTTAAGTAGGGCTACGTCGTTGTCCAACATTGGGGTCATGACGTTATAAAGCTCACAGTATGGCTTCACTGCAGAGGTCATTGCAATTCACACATTGGATTCAGATAAAGTCTCTTCCCCAATTAACACTTGAGCTTCCACCATAAATCAATCAGCAAATGTGGTAAGGTTTTCATTACGCTGAAACCTGATGATTAAAAACTCAGACTTCCACTTTAACATCTTCGTGGTACCCCCAAACAACTGCAACACAGTATCCTTCACTTCTTGGTATGTAATGGAACTGTTTGGAAGATAACAGGTAACTCAGTCAGCACTTCCAACATCTAAGGTAAATATTAACAGTTTCTCTTTCTGCCAATATGAGGCTCCTTCCATTGCAAATTTAATTACTTAAAGAACCCATGTATATTCTCATCGTGATTGGACAAAAGCAGCTTATCACTACAAACCTCCTGAAGAAGCTAATCCTGCCTTTTGAGCATAGCATTCAAGACAAGTTTGAGTTCCATATATTTGACTGGTGTAGCATTTCATAAAGCACCCCAGTTAAAACAATACTGATGCAACATGGCCAGTGATTGGAAAATTATTATTTCTTGATGATTGATCAATGGGCCCCCTGTAGTGAGCACACTGTTATAAAGTTGGCGGTAAATCATAGACATGCTGAAGGGTTTCTGCACAGGGTCACGCCCACTGAGCAATAGGACTGACAATATGAAGATTGTCGCCCTCAAAACATTGAAATAAACTTTAATAAATATGGAGCAATTGCCACAACAACACTTCAAATTTTATTTTAACTATTCTCAGCGGATCCTCATTGGTCCGCTCACTCTCATCTAACAATCCTCCTCGTTCAATCATCCCATCTCACTTATATCTTCAGCAACTTTGGATGATGCTGCTCTCCCATCTTAGACTATTTGGTTCCGCCATATTCTCATTGGTACTTGCAGGATCTACTAATTATTAAATTCATTATAACTTAGTTTGAGACGATCTACTAATTATCTTTCATATGTCAACATTACCTAATTTGGAGACAATTCATTAATATTTGTTTGAGGCTCGGTATAGCCCTATTGCCTTATATTAAGGTGATTTTATCAATATGTCATACTACTCAGTTTGCAAATCTCGCCCATTACGCCATAACTGCTTAGGGCTTATCATCCAGTCATATCAGAATCGCAATTAATGACTTTAATTAGTTTTTCCTCCAGGTTGTAAGGTTTCATAAAGCAATGCTTCCACAGTCTCAGTCACTTTTGTAAGGTTCCAAGAGCCAGATATTAAGCTGGATAGAGCCTTACATCTATTTATAAGTAAAAAGGGGGAAATAAGACTCTCCCTCTTACCCGCCTCATAATCTAAGGCAAACCCTAGATGAGAGATGGTTATCAGCCGTCCACTTTACTGCCACTCCACCCCAGTGCGATTTCAAGACTAAAACCAACTATCATCTCTGAATTCACAAAACAATACTTTCAGGAGATCGGCCAGTTTTTGTTGTTTTTAGGAATCTTATGGGATATTTGTTGCATGGTCTAAACCCTCACCAAACAGAGGGCTCCAACAGGGGTTTCCACAATTGTAAAAATTGATATCTGGGGTATCACCTAAGTGCAAAAATTTAATAATTGAATCCCACCTATGTTGCTTCTGAGTGGAAATGATAAGCGGCAAGATTTGACTAAGATATTTTTCAGATAATACCAAAGAAAAATCTGATGTTTGGAACAAGGGTTGAACCCTTCTAAAACAATATAGTCATTTGAATATAGTTTTAATCCATTATTAAAACAAGCCATTTTGATTCTCCATGCAAATTTTCTGAGGAACAATTTCAATTAGGGACATCATTATTTGCCTAAGACTCCTGACCCATCTGCCACCCCTAAAGCCCAGAACCCTGATAATGGTATGGTGTTGGGTTATTATTTTTGGTTTTTCTATTGTAAATTTTCTTAAAATACCTTCTTTAATTTATAATAAAACATTATTAAAAATTTGTGTTAATTAATATTACAAAGTTTGGGCTACACAAGGGCCTCATGTATTGCCCTCAATTGGAGGGAAAATTATAAAAGATAATTCAACCCAAATAACTAAAAACAGCACCCCAACATGTTAAGAAATCTCACCCCCTCATACTCATTAAATCCTGATAAGGAGCGGCTCTGTAGTCTGTGTCTGTTGTTGTGGCTGCTGAGTCATCTACATTCACAGGCTTGAATTTTCTTGGCATGCACTTATCCTAACAAGATACCCAACCACACAACTACCTCGTTACCTTGTGTTTCCAAGCCTTTATGGTTTAGGGTCAGAATATGTCCACTTGGGTTTAGTTTGCACATTTAAAACTTCCTATTTTGCGGGACATAAAAATCTTAATAAAATCTTCAAACCATCTCCTCTTTCCCCGGGTTACATCAATCCAAATGATTACTGATGTTAGTCATCTAAAGCGTGTGGTTCAGAGGGTCTCTTTTCGTTTTTTACTTATTTTGGATAACTAAGCAATTTGAAGCCCCAAGTGTCCACCCATGATATTTCATATTCCTGATTTTCATCTTCCTCAGGTTTTGAGCCAGTTAAAGAAGTAGTAGAGATATAAAAGGAGGAAGCAGATAAGGAAAATGAAAAGTAAGAGAAAAAGTCAGAGGTAGAAGGTATCAGTAAAGAAACGTTGGTAATGGTGGCAATCTAGTAGATACTAAGGAACCAGTTATATCTTCATATCATGTCTCCCTAGTAGCTCAGATTGAAGCAAACACAATAGCAACCCAGTTATTGGAATATGTCAGAGGTGCAGCCTTTATCTGGTACATCATATCCAAACGAAGATTCTTTATAATATTATCAGGCTGCGGCTGAGTCCACTAAGCTCATATAAAAAAGATAAGAACAGAACAGGATGCCTCCTGTTATTAAACAACAAGAAACACGTGTTTTTTGTCTCATCAAATTGTATAGGTTTAACCGCACTTACTTCATACTTCCTATTCAGGTTACAGTTGTGCAGTGTAAATTCACATTAAATTCATTCGTGGACACCAGAGCAACCAGATTTTATAATGACCTAAAGTTAGTGCAGGCTTTGGCTTTTCAAGTTACAACTGGGAACCCTATTATAGCGCTCTTCACATCCCCATGATCACAATTCTTCTTTGTAAGCCTCTTAAGTTTGGGCCACGTGAATATGATTTTGTAACCATTTATCATCTTTTTCAGAGTTTCTGTATTCAATGATATTGGGACTGTCTGGGAGCGGCATTTATCTATATGTATTGACTTAGAACAAAACTTGCTGGCGTTCATCACAAAAAACCTACTCTGGGAATTTCATTGCTATCAACTTTAATCACAGGTATTGTGGCAACAGCAACGGTGGAGTACTCCACCTCAGACGCCGTTCCTGTCCTTCCCACTATGAAAAAGATCTTGGAGCTTTACAAATCTGTGTAATTGTTGAAAATGCTAATTGTTTCTTTAAGAAACAGTGTTTGATATGAACTTTCAGTTGACGGGTAATCTCACAAAATCAATTGCCCATTGTACCCATATACAGCTAAGGAAGATCAAGCTCTTAAGGTTTGGTTTGACAAAATAGTTACTAAGGAATGTATGATCAGAAAAACCTCCCCCATCTCATCCTCAGTAGTATTTGTCCAGAAACTAGATGGCACCTTGTAGCACTGTGTATATTACAGGCGCTTAGATTACATCACTGTCTCAGATCCATATCACCTTCCCTCATAAGCCACCATTCTTCAAGCCATTTCTAAGTCTAGGGTCTTTTCTAAACTTGACCTGGTTAACGCGTTTCACTAAGTGCAGGTGAAGTCTAGTCAAGAATGGTTGACTACTATTTAGACGTGGTATGGAATCTACCAGTTTAAGATATGCTTTTTAGCTTAAACCGCGCCAGCAGTTTTCCAGTGTTGCATTGACAATGCTTTAAGATTTATTTTCACTTGCTCAATTTCCTAGGTTGATGACATTGTAATTAAATTTCCCACGCTGAACAACATGCCAAGAATTTGGTGGCTGTGGTTGCAGCCCTACATAAGGCTGGTAAGTTATAAAGCCGTCTAAATGTGAGTTATACAAGGACAAAGTACAGTGCCTTGGTAATCAATTATTGAAAAATGTTCATTCTAATTACACCCTCAAACTTAAATAAAATTTTTCTTAGCTAATCTTTTGATGCAGAAGCAACTGCTTAGCTTTCTTGGATCTATTTTTTTAAAGAAGTTTTGCCAGCTATCTCTAAGCTCTCATCTCCATTAAACCCTCTCAATAGTCAAAACGCACTTTTCTTTTGGACCCTAGAGTGCCAACAGGATTTATGCAGTAAGTTTAGATTCACCACAACTCCTGTTTTGCGTCATGCTGACGAATACAAGCCCTTTATTGTGGCTTGTGATGTCTCAGGCAAAGCATTTGGTGCCATCTTGTTACAAGAAAATGAGGGATGAGAACATCCTATGGCTTACTTTTCAATAGTATAGAATAACTGAGCGCTCTTTGGCCATATATGTTAAAAAGTGGCTGAAGTTTCATGGTCTCTGATAGATAAATGATATCTTTTTCAATGCGCCAAGCATTTAATGGTGGTTGCACTGATCACTAATTACTCACTTTCTATCATAAGCTAAATAAGTCGGCCTGCATACAAACTAGAACTTATTGGGACCTCTTGAGTTTTAAGATTCACTTATAATTTGTCAGGTGATCCAGGCATATCTTTCTAGACGGCATTGGTTGCAATACTTCAACTGAGCCTGATCTTATTTGTGACAGTGAACTAATTTTAATCTCCATTGAGCAAATAATGGCACCTCCTTCTCCAGCTATTGCTGCAGTAACTCCCTCCACTCCACGTCCCAAACCTGAAACCCAAGGTTTCACACCACCCAAAGACTTCAGCCCTGCCTCTGAGACCATTTAAGAATTAGGGACAAGCGCAACTGCTAGAAACCCTTTATTGAAGAGGTTTCTCTCTTGGGCGTTGTCTTGGCTTTGCAAAAAGATTACATTGAGGTCCTTGACCTTACGTTCAAAGATATTGCTGACAAGGACCCATCTGGATGGTATTCTCAAAAGGATAGGTAATCTATCTCCATGTCAAAGTATGGGTTCCCTCTAACCTTCATTCCTGCATCATAAGGGGCATTACAATCCCCCATCATGGTGCAAACATGCGTAGAGAAAATTTATCAATTTGACAAAACGTGGGTATGATTGAAATGGCCTTACAAAAGACGTCTCTGCTTGGACATAATGTTGTTTAACGTGTGCCTGCTCTAAATCAGGACAAACATGACAGAATAGTATTTTACGCCCCCTCTAACAAGCAGAAGGGCCACGGAACTCAATTAAGGTAGACTTTATTAAAAGTTTGATAGTGTCCTAGGGGTATGATGCAGTCATGGTGGAGGTGGATTGCTTTCCAAAAAATACTATTTTCATCCACTGCTTGAAAACTATTATGGCTGAAGAATTGATGTCTGTTTGTGTCATATATTTTCTTTGTAAAATTTACCTCAGAAAGTAATATATGACAGAGGGAGTCAGTTTTACTCAAAGTTTTAGGAGGCCTTGTGTGACATGCTGTAGATCAAACCATTCAGATAATTAGCGTACCACACTCAATCTAATGATCAAACAGAATAAATAATCATTGGAACAGTATCTCCATTGCTCTGCTACCATCTCCTAGAACACATGTGCAGCAGACCTTCCTTTGAACTAGTTTTTATACAGTAACTCCTTACATGCATCAACAGATATTACTAATTTATTCCAACATGGGTTACAATACCGCCTTCACCCTCGTCCCCAAATTCACAGTAATATTTCAGTAGCAGATAACCTTGTTAAGATTATCCAGAAGGTGAACCGCCAGGTCCAACAACAGTTGACCCAAATAAACTAACGATGCTAAGAATTTGCTGACAAGAAATGTCATGCGGCCTTTACTAACAAGTAGGTGATTTTGGTATTTATTAATACCAAGTTTTTGCACCTCAAAGTGCCATGTTGTAAGTTGGCTTGCAAACAGAAGGTCTCTTCCATATCTCACAGGTGTTAAATAAAAAAATTTTCCATGTGGAACTTCCCAAAACTGGAAAGTTCACAACTCATTTCAAACATCATTATTCTCTACATATAAAGGCGTGAAGCCAGCGGAGGTTGAGCCTATCATGGTAGAAGAAGCCCCTAAGTTTGAGGTGTAAAGAATTTTGGACTCCTGGTGGGTTAAGCGCAGGTTACATAAATTAGTGTCTTGGTAATTGTACTCTGTTCATGAGAACAGCTTGTATCCTCCAAGGTTTTACCAACTGATGAGAGTTAATAACTAAGCCTCATGCCTAAAACCCAAAGTTCTCTCCCCTCTACCATCAAAGATGCTTTCTATTACATCCCTCAAGTTATTAGTTCCCCATAAGAATAATTTCTTCGGTCTAGGTCCCAAATGTGTCATAAACCCAGTTCTTAGAGAAAATTGATGTAAGGTTCCAGGACCCAGATATTAAGCTTTATAGAGCCTTGCATTTTTTGGAACTAAAAGGGGGCTAACCTTAAGACTCTTCCTCTTAATTGCTTCACAATCTAGTGCACACCTTGGATGAAAAATGGGTAGCAGCTTTCCACCTCACTGCCCTCCTAACCCCCGGTGCAATAATTCAGGCCTAAACCAACTATCATCTCTGATCTAAAAAACTGTACTTGCAGAGAATATCCCAGTTTTTTATGATTTTAATGAATTTAATGAGATAACTGTTGCAAGGGCTAAACCCTAACCAAACAGAGGTCTCCAACGGGGCGCCTACAATTGTAGAAATTTGATACCTGTGGTATCCCCAGGTGCAGAAACTTTTCTAACCAAATACCATATATGTTCTATCTCATTGGAGGAGGTATATGCAGGATTCAAATTGAGCCAAGTTTAGGTAACGCCAAAGAAAAATCGGATTTTTGGAATAAGGATTGTACTTATCTAAAGTAATATAGTTGATTGAATGTGATTTTAATCCATTATTGAAATGGGCCTTTTAGATTTCCATGCAGGTTTTGTTGAGAATAACATTTTCTAATCATATACACCATTGTTTAAGCCTCCCCTCCCATTTGCCAACCCTAAAGACCTTCATCCAGCCAATGGTAGGGCGTTGGGTTATTTTTATCTATTTTCCCAATTTAGATTAAATAAAAAATCCTTAGCTTATAATTTTTATTAAAATTTAATTTAAAAAAATGGGAACTGACAATATAAAGCTTGAAGCTACACAAGGGTCTCACTTATGACTCTCATTGAATGGAAACTTTTAAGTATGAAAATAACCCAAAGAGGGGACCATCTAGTACTAAAAAAAATAACCCAAAGAGCTTAAAACAGCAACCCTAACATGTTAATGAATCTTTCCCCTTTATACTCACTAAATCCTGATAAGGCGCATCTCAGTAGTCTGTGCTTATTGTTGTGGCTTCTGAAGCACTCACATTCACAGGATGAAATTCTCTTGGCACAAACTTATCCTAACAACTTTAGCTGGCTTTATGATATATTATATTGTTAGGAACTTAAAGTTAAGTATCATTGAAGCTCTAAACTATCGTTCTCTTGTACTAGGGACAAAAATTCTTGATTTTAAAGTAAGCTCACTTTGTCATCTTGATATTCTTTTCCATTTAGTGAGCCTCATCGACACTGAAGTTATTAATCTTTTGGAAGGTTCATATTTATCTGGTAAGCCTTAAAAGGTACCTGGCAGGGAGCACCAGTTTTGGATTTCCAGGATTAATTGACCGTTCCCTTTAAAAAGCTATATAATTATTATTCATATAGTGTCAGCAAGCTTCTTAGTTGTATATCTCTTCACTAGTTCAATATTTCACTTTGGAAAAGCAAACTTGACAATAATTTCTTAAAGCATAATTTATATATTTTAAATTGAGGATATTTGTAACAGTTACTGAAATGTATTTCTTTTTCAGATATTGTTACCTTTGAGCAGCAAGATCTTTCCCATTATTCAAAAAAGCTTTGTGCTTGGTTATGTAAGGAGACAAACCCTTTTTTTACCAATTGAGAAGACTGGAATTTAGAAAGTCCTTTTTGTTTTTAATTAATTAAGGCATTTTCAATGGACTCATCAGGTGGTAATTTCTTTTGGCTAGGGTTAAACATATATGCAACTTGATTTTCAAAAAACTAATTTGATTAACATCTCTCGCTATAAGGATGCTCCTGGTTGAGCTATCTGCTTGGGAGGATGGATTGTGCTTGTTTCATTAACTTTGGTTATACCGTTTAATCTAATACAGATTTGTTTAGTCTTCACTATAAAATACTATTCCATTTATAGATGTTAAGGGTTTGGGATTAGGATTTATTGTGGGGTGGGATGAGTTCAGGTATAGTAGGGGCGGCAGCCACCCATCTTTTATCCAGGGTTTGCCTCAGGTCATCAAATTTTGATAGGGGCATGGTTATTGTTGGTGCTCTTTTGGTCCTAAAAATGTGAAGGGTACAGCTCAGCTTGATAACCACATCCAATACCCTTACACATTTCCTCAAGTGGTTCTTATCACCATACTACCATAATGATGATACCATATGGACTTGGAGGATATTATAGGTGCTTGAGTTCTGTTAATAGAAGCTTAATTTTTTAAGCATAATGCTTCTCTGATAATACTTATTGACTAGTCATCTTCTCTATTATAAGTTAATAAAGATGATATGGTAATAATTCTATTAATTATGTAGCAAATTTAAGCATACAAATCATATTAATTTGAGGTAGGATAACCAGGGGTAGATACTATTAAAAAAGTAAACAAATATAAAGACAAGTGATTAAAACTTATCTAAGAACTTCTTTTTAATATAAGTTTTTAATTTCTAAGGATGGTACCCCTTTGATAGAGTATGGATTCAATGACCATTATCTCTTGAATCAAATCCTAGTAGAGAAACTTGGGAGGGGACAATTTATGATTGTAATGGTAATGGCCATTAATACTTATACTGAGATAGCAGATAGCAAGGCATTCCATGGATTTCCTGTTCTATCAAATGCCATGCATGGAGGGTTACTATGATTGATCCTCCATTACTATTGATTTGAACCTCCTATTTTTCTCATTATGTCAGTGTAGTATTGTCCTCAGGTCAGCTTACCTCAAATAAATAAAATATCGTTTTTAATTGCGTAGAGAAAATTATAGGTTTTAATGAGGAAGAAATTTGGGATACTTAGCCTAATTTTCCACATATAGGAGTCTACATCTGGCACACTTATATATATGGAGGGTAGGATTTGAACCTGCACTCCAGGGTAGTAGGTATATATACAACTGACTATACTAGCACAGTTTGGCATCATCCTTGATTGGGTAAGTTTCTTACGTGGGGTTGCAACTTTTTAATATTAAATTATTGGTCAATGCCATATTAAGCTCCCATTAACTTGGGCTGAGCTACTCCGAGGTCATGGACTATCCTCAATCATCTTTATTTCTATCTTTATTGAATTAACCTTCTTAAAGCCTATTGAGGAATGACTCTGATAGTAACTAAAATCCTGATAATACTGGCAACTGATGCTAAAATTAATCTATCATTAATTCAGTTTTGTCTATTATGAAATTATTTTTCTATCTGAGAGTTCCTCTAAGAAAGGCAGTTGATTGCCTCCTATCACTTAGTAGTTTATTTATCACTTTCTAATGAACTCTCTCGTCTTTCACTATTAGTTTTAGCACCTTAAATAGTGGGAGGCTCTTCCCTAATAAACCTTAAGTTTTACCTATTATAATTATTATCTTGTGAATTACTATAAATAATATAGTTGTTAAATAAATTCCTTCATTGATGAGGGACAAGGTTGGTAAACTTTAGGGGAACTTTGGCCCCCTTTCTCTTGGTAAGGCCAACGGACTGAGCATCCCGCACCTTCCTCATTGTTGTGATTCTGAGCCAGCACCATGTGAGCACCCTGAATGGCCATAATTTCAACAATGGTGCTCACTACGGAGGGCCTGTATACCCTAAGGTTCCACCTCTACCTGGAGAAGGGTTCAGTTAAGAGGTGGATTAAAGGCCATTGGTTCTTTTTGGCCACAAGTGCTGATCACTTACCTGTGCTGAGCTGCACTCCCAATAAGCTGCATAAGATTTGGGCCGCACCTTCAGGCTGTATGGGAGCCTCTGAACCTCTATGAGAGGTTAATTTCAATTTTGGAGGGCAGTACAAGCACCTCATGAGTACACTGAGGCTTCCTGAGAAGACATCAGCTTCTTCATTGAGCCCCTTTAAGTGCGTCCTAACTGATGCAGGCCAACATGAGCCTTCTGATCCCCCCAAACAATTCTGAAGGGTGTTAATCTCCAAAACCAGCCACTAAGTTAATCAGAGTTGGCTGCCATTAATCCCCTACTTTTATGCTTCAATCATTTTTGTTAATTGTAGTGAGAGATTTGAGTTTAGCTCCTCATTAAGATTGAGTTGAACATTTTACAAATCTCCAATTCAGCTGCTTATTAGCTTAATGTGAGCTATCCCAATAATTAATAAATATGATGAAAAAATCTGAAGTGTGCTCCCTATTCAATTGGGTCAAACTACTTCCATCTACCAGCTATCTTTATAAAAATCCTGGGGACAATCACCAATGATGGCAACCAATGATGATGACCTCTCTGGGGCTTACCCTGATGCCAGTATCCACTGCCAAAGATTTTTCAAAATAATAGGCTGGGCATTCACTCACTCTGCCTATGCACCAACTCCCAGCGACAAAACCAATGATCTTTCTGAGGTCACCCCCTGATGTCAGCCCTCTCAGCCAATTATCGTTTTAGTAAGTGAGGCATTTAGTTGCCCCACCCTCAATGCTTTTTCCAGGGCCATTCCTTAATGCCAGCCTCTTTTGCTGATAACCTTTTTAATAGGTGAGGCATTCACTTTCTCTTCTACTTATGTCTTAACCCCCGCAGGCCAACCTAAGCTTGCACTCCTCTCTCCTGTCAATTTTTAAAGGGGGTGGGAAAAAACCACCTGAAAAGCGCCAACTTTCCAACTGCACCCTCCTGAATTTGCCACTCAGTGTAACAATCAAAAACATCCCAGTTTTTAATCACCATCTTGCCTTAGGTTTGGCGATGGATGCCAAATGATTGTCTGATATAAGGTTCCCTTGAGGTAAGCTCTTTGATTCATCATACTCACCAATTCAACCTCAGATTTAGGGAAATTTAAAAGCGAGAAAAGATGACACAGGTAAGTGAGGATCTGACCTTAAAATTAGCCTTGTTTTATTTATTAATGAAAATAAACATGCAGATGAATTCAATCCCAATAACATAGGGCACCGTGAACAAGACATTAAAAAACCATAGTATCTGGCGGATCAGGTTTGACGCCAAATCCCAATATTTTGTTAAGGATACAAAATTCGGTTTGCTGCGGGATACCAGGTAAGACAAGGCAAGGGCGGCCTCAAGGCCACCAGAGAATCCCATGCGAGGGCAGGAAACAAGGAAAAATTCTGAACTAAGTTCAGAATCGCGTGGGCTCAACCTTTTAAGGTCGCCCTTCCAGGGAGCCCCTCCTGCACTATTCTTTAGGCCCCTAAGAGCCTAAAAATAGTGTGGGAGGGGCACAGTCCAGCGCCGGACCCCGCATAAACTGCAAAAAACCCAAAAAGTGTTTTGACTCAAGATTCAAATTTCCAAATCTTGAGTCAAAATGTAACGATTGGTTTGACCTGACCGTTACACTCAGTACCAAAAAACTGGGGTATATATAAACCAATTTTATTGATAGTTAAAATCACCAACCCCAACAAACCATGAGGATGATGCTTAGGTTCTTGCTGGCAACCAATTCTAAAGATAGACCAACCAACAGCCTATACCCATAAATTCTGGATTGTGTTCCCCATTAACTTGTGTTGAGAAAATTAATAGTGTTGTGGATCATCCCAAATTGAAATAATTGTTAACTTAACAACAGCAATTGAAGCCAAGGATATCACCTATTTATTCAATATCTAAAAAATTTGGATTTTGGTGGATTGAAAATATAATGTTGAAGTTTTCAGGATGATTGATGACTAAATTCCAAGGATAATCCACTTACTAATGATTTAGTAGTTTACCAGCAAACTATGCTGAGGACAATCCAATTGCTGGCATAATGCTGAGGGTTCTGTAATTAGAGTGAGCGATGGTGATTCCAAAACCTAAAATTTGAAAAGAGTTTTGTATTTTTGAATCACATTCCTTATTCAATTGAGTTGAGACAATTAATGGGTTACCAGATATTTGATGTTGAGGTTGACCAAACCACTTGACAGGGCCACTCCCCAATGTTTTTCTAGAAATACTGACCATCAAGGCCAACGACCTTATAATAGGCCAGGTATTCAGTTTCCCCAAGTACCTATATGCTTGCTGGCCATCTGTGCTGATGATCTCTAATAGTCAAAGCTTTTAGTTGCTCTCTGCCGCTTATGTTCTTACTGGCACTCCCTGGTGACAACAACTAAAGAGGCCAAGCATTCAGTTTCTCGCTGCTTATTTTCTCACTAGCAAAAGGATGCTGATGCTCTTTTATATATGTGAAGCATTCAGTTGCTTACTATTGCCTATATTCTTACCGGTCATCAGGGGCTGATGATTTTCAAGTCAGTTAAGTATTCAGTTGATTTTTTCCACTTCCATTTTACCAGCCAATGCTGCCAATGATTAATTAAATAGGCCCAAGTATTTAGTTGTTTCTTATCATCTATATCTCTGCTGGTGAAAAATGCTGAATTTACCTTTACCAGATCCCACGGTTGTCTCTGCGCCATTAATCTTTGGCCATACTAACCCTACTAAGTTTGGAGCTTTGTTTTTACAAAAAAAACTATCACCATCAGAACCTTAACTGCTTTTGTTGCTATACCAAACTGCATCTGAAAGATCTGAGGACCCCATCCTGGCTCTTGACCCCTATCCAAGGCTTGAAGGGGGTTCTGTTGGGCATTAATAGATTTTGGTGGGCCCAAGTTCGCACTGGTTGCACCCTGGTGGGTACCTTTCAGCCACCAGAGTACCCAAGCAACTGCCGTCATGGTGGCCCCAAAACCTCCAGTTAATTTGGGAGCGCCATCTTTGCAGGTGTACCAAAATGACCTGGATGGGTACCATGGTGCTCAAAAAACTTAAAGATGACAAAAAAACAAATGGCAGGAGGGGAAATGATTTTACTAAAGATCAAATGAAACTATAAAAACAAAATAGGCAAGTACCCTCACTAGTAAGGGCACTGTCCTTTATATAGAGAATGGGGTATAATGACTTGCAACATTTTGATTATGCAGCTCATGCTTCAGCATCTTCTCTGGCTGCAGGTTTCTGGGTTTGTGTGTGTGTGTGTGTGTGTGTGTGTGTGTGTGTGTGTGTGTGTGTGTGTGTGTGTGTGTGTGTGTGTGTGTGTGTGTGTGTGTGTGTGTGTGTGTGTGTGTGTGTGTGTGTGTGTGTGTGTGTGTGTGTGTGTGTGTGTGTGTGTGTGTGTGTGTGTGTGTGTGTGTGTGTGTGTGTGTGTGTGTGTGTGTGTGTGTGTGTGTGTGTGTGTGTGTGTGTGTGTGTGTGTGTGTGTGTGTGTGTGTGTGTGTGTGTGTGTGTGTGTGTGTGTGTGTGTGTGTGTGTGTGTGTGTGTGTGTGTGTGTGTGTGTGTGTGTGTGTGTGTGTGTGTGTGTGTGTGTGTGTGTGTGTGTGTGTGTGTGTGTGTGTGTGTGTGTGTGTGTGTGTGTGTGCTTTGGGGAGAGGATCAGTTTACAAGTTGGCATGAGAACTGAGGGTGGGAGAGGGGTGATTCATGAGGTGGTGTGAGAACTGAAGTTGGAGAGGTGATGGAACATGATATGAATGTCTGCCCCCCAATTTAGCATTCTTGAAAAAATTGAAAATTTTCCCAAACTGAGGCACGCTCCAACTTTGGAGGTCCAGCTCTCAATTGATAACAAAATTTTAAAATTTTCAGAAAGGGATATTGGGGAAAATAAAAGAGAAGGTAAAATTGGGGTCAAAATTCTCAAATTTCGTTAGCAAAATAAAATTATAATATATGGGACGCTAACAGCATCAATTATTTTTGAATTCCTGAATTTTTGAGGAAATAGGAGGCGGTATCATTGGACTTGCCAGGGATACTTCTAACATTTAGGTAGAGTTGAGGGATTTCTCTGCAATGGCTTTTAATTTTCAACATACCAAGTGTTAAATAGGAGGGAGATTGGGGTGGGAACAAGCATAGCTTGTTTCCAAAATTAGTTTGGTCTTTCCTATCTGAAAAGGGGTAGTAGGCACTACCTGGCTTTTTGCCCATAGTGGAAATCCTTACAGGCATCACTCTTTATTGGTGAAGACTCTTAATTGAGGTCATGACTTGCCAATATTAAATTATTTATAAATGCTGGATTAATCTCTTTATAAACTTGAGTCAAGCGCTCCAAAGAGTTGGGGATCATTCCCAATAATCTTTATTATAGTTTGATTGAATTAACCTTTTTAAAACTTATTGAGGATCATTCCAATAGTAACTCAAGTTCTGAGATAACTGGAAACTAATGTCAATGATAATCTATCACTAATTCAGTATTATTTATTATATAATTGTTCTATATTTTAAAGTTCCTCTAAGCAAGTCAGCAGCTTGCCTCTATCACTTATTAGTTTATCTATCACTTTTAATGAATTCTCTCACCTCCCACTCTTAGCCTTAGCACTTTAGATAGTGTGAGGCTCTCCCCTAGTCAACCTTATATTTTATCTATTATAGTAATATATTATCTATTAGATTATCATAACTAATATAATTTAATAGATAAATTCTTTCTCCAACAAGGGTTGAGGCTGGTAAACTTATGATGGAACTATGGGCCCTTTTCTCTTGGGCGGGCAATGGACTGAGCATCCCACACTTGCCCTAATGTTAGGATTCTGAGCCAGCATCTTGCAAGCACCCTAAGCGCCAGAAAATCTGACAACCACCTATATATATAAATATATGATATTATATTAATATACATAGAAATATATAAAAAAACTATTTGTTTAAATCACAAAAGTTTATCTCTAATAATAGTAAACTTAGGTAAAAAAATAAGTTAACTAATCTCCTGGAGGGAAAATTTCTTGCTACTACTTGTATGTGCATAAATCTTTACCCATCTTATAGCTAAATTCTTAGCACAGTATATATATCACATGGGTTGGCCAGACCTAATTAATTTTATGAGGCCTTAGATAAGCATTAGTTTTGTAATTATATAAGCTAGCTTATAAAAACAATATTAAAACTCTTAAATATATATTCATATATTAAAGGTGTTGGACAATTACAAGACCAATATTGTGAAAAGAGCATTTTGGATGAAAATATCAAAATTTAATGGCCAAAAGACCCTGGTCAATTCTTGGTGGAACCCAAGAATTGGGGCAATACAATTTTTCCCAATACTCAGCCAAATAAGCCTATAGATAGTAACAGGGTATGCCAAATCGTTGGCAGAATCAGGGGAGCCATTTGGAGGTCCTCCCCATCTTACAGCTAATCTAGTTCAACCTACACTGTGGATAATGGCCCTTTTTATAGGGTTGGAGGGGGTCCTGCAAGGTGAGAATATTTTCCTGCCCATTTATTGGGTAAAATACATTAAAACCTTACCTCACGAATTTATCCTACCTGTCACATCACCTTCCATCAGCCATTCCATCAAAGTGAGGAAAGTCTCAAATGTTCCAATAGGTCAAATTCCCATATTCCCTAATTTGGACAATTGTAGCTTTGATCTAAACTTTGAGCCTTGACACAATTAATACTAAGAACCAAGGTATTAAGAGGGTTTGCTTCTTGCCCTTGCCATTATTACTAATAAAAACCTTATAAAACTTAGTCCTTTATCTAATTTAAAATATTAGTAAATTAATTACAAGTAGTTGAATAACCCCCTAAAATTATTTATCCAAACAGTAGAGAAACAGACTTCTCCTGCAAATAATTGTTGTAATTCAGGTTTGAAAGCACACCAGAGAGCAAACTAAAAGCATGAATTCCAACAAAAAAAATATTTTGTTATCATTGAATATATAATAAGCAAATGATAAATTAGCTACTTAACCCTTTCAATGATTTGATGCATATATGCATCCAGAAAAATAGGGTTTATGTAGATCTAAAGGTGAATATATGCATTTATTTAAATTGAGGGTGTCAGACAATTACAAGTCAGATTTTGCAATAAAGGGTGCTTTGGATAATAATAGTGTCGATAAAATTGGCCAAAAGACCCTGGCCAATCCTTGGTGGAACCCCTTGAATTGGGGCAATACTGTCATTAATAATTATCAGCCAAATAGCACAAGTTTAAGTAGTTGGATTGCTGACCATGAGGCTGAACCAGTGGAGTCCATCTGAGGAATATCCCTGTTCTAAAAAAAACAATTTAGTAAAACCACCTATGCGGGGACCAGCCTCTTTTATAGCCTCAGAAGGGGTCCCAACAGGTGAAAAAAATTTCCCCAGTTTGTTTGGTTCTAATATCAAATCCTTGCCTAACGTATTAGTCCCACCTACTATTGACCCTTCCACAGCCATTTCATTAAAGCAAAGTGAGTTTTTTAGAGATACAATAGGTGAAGACCTCATATTTCCTGATTTGGATATTTTTAGCTTATACTGAATTTCTTGGCCATCTCACTTTGAACTTTGGATTCTTTATATACTAAGCAGTGACATAATAATAGGGTTCTCATTTTACCCCTTCGTTTCCACTAATAAAACAAAAAATCCTCTTACTTCATATTTTAAATTTTCTAGTTTATATAAGTGGTTACTAAAAATCCCCCATTTTATTTAACACCAGTTACAAGTTTCACTACTCCTGCTTCTTTAAAATTGTCAAATCCTGTGCCATTAGCACCAGTGAGCCTTAGTTCATGCCAGGATCTTGACAAGTGGTGCTCACTACATGGGAGCTTGTACACCATAAAATAAACTAGAAAACAAAATGGAGGTTGGTGGGGTAGATAACCCTCATGACCTTCCAGCTGAAATAAACCCTCAGATAGCTACTCTGGAACTTCAGCTAGCCAGTGATTTGTCTCTCCTCAAAAGGCTCGAGCTGCACTCTTCTCAAGGCCCTCATGAGGCCTTCCATGTCCTTCATAAACCTCCCTTAAAGACAAGTTTACCCCAGGAGAGGGTAGAATTGCCTCTTTTCTGTTCATTTATGAATCAATGATGGAAGGAACAATTGACCACCAAAAAATTAATTACATCCTCACCTGTTTGAGCTTCATAGCACAAGAAATAATGGTTCCCAACATGGTCAACCTGAGCATCTGAGTGGAGGTTAAATAAGCGCTTATCAAAGAGTTTGGCTCCATGCAGAGTTTACAAAGGCAAAAACAGGCCTTTATGTGCCTCAGCATGAAAAGGGTAGAATCGCTTGCCTCATTTTTTGATTGGTTTTATGCTGAAGCTCAGCCCTTGGTGCTCGCAAAAATGCTACCTCATGATGATGCTCTTGCTGCCATTCTAACTGACTTAGCTTCTCGCACTACTATAGCCTGGCATCTTATATCCATTAAGTGTCACCTCCAGACTATCTGAGATATCAAAGCTCTGCTGGAGATTGAAGATATCTATAACACTGAAGCTGATTCAGGAGTTGGGTTAAATCCCCAGGTTCAGACTATTGAGGAATTCTCAACTGAAGCTCCACCCAAGGAGGCTATGTTGACCCCTATTCTGGTTACCTCTCCAAGGCCAGCACCTGCAGTGCGGCTCAATCCTGATCTTCCTCTGCTCTGCAAACCTGAAGTTCCTAAGCTAGCAATTCAGTGTGCATCCTCATCAATGGAGCAGCGCTCTCTGCCCCCACCTTGTCGCCAAGATCATCTTTTTCCATCCAAACAGCCTCTCCAAGTGGTCCAAAAGCCTAAACCCCTATCACAGATGGCATCCTCCCCACCAACAATGGGTTCAAGAACCAGATCACTAAAGCTAAATCACCTGTTTCCCCAAGGCTCACAGCCGCTGATGCTACCAAAAACTGGAGTAGTTAAAGAATCCACCTCCACAACACTATCTCCTTAAGCCAACTCTAATCCAAAACCTTTAGCCGTGAGACATCCCAAACTCATATTATGAAGATCAAAATTGAGCAGTGAAACTTCCTACGCCTCCCCTAAAAGTTAATAAGGTGGAGGAGCAACTCCAGGACCTATCCTGTCATAAGGGAAGCCTTGATCCTACCTCACACCCTATGGGCTCCCTAACATGCATTTATAATCCCTCCAATGACGAATCTGAAGGGGGCTGTGAAAATGTGGTCACTATGTTTTAAGAGCCCCAGGTGAAGTGGAGGTACCCAACAGGTTAAACCCTGAGAGAATAGAGCGAGGAGATCCCGTCAGACTTATCTTCATCAAGTGCTGAGGGGTCTGGAGGTTATTGATACTGCCAGTGACGCTGACCAGCTCATTGCCACGCTGATCTTATCTACCCAGTGTTTTCATACCCTTCAGTCTATTCAAGAGAGATATACTGAAACTGCAAAAAAAACTTTCCTCTACTCTCCATTTAAAGAAGGTCCTCACGCTCTCACCCAACTTGGGTGGAACCTTAACCAAAGTGGAGTTCATCGTTAATGGAGTGCAGGTTAGGGCTATCCTCAACACTGTGTTCCCAATGAACTTTGTGTCAACCAGATTCATAAAAAAATTAATCTGGCTCCTGACCTTAACTACGACCAAGAATTTGGAACCACTGTCCCAAATAACACCCGTGCCATTGGGGTGTACTCTTCTCTGCCCATTCGTTTTGGGAAGCTTATCTTGTTGGCCCCAGTGGTGGCCTTAGCCAATAATACCTATGATCTACTCATTGAGACCCAGTTTATGCTTGAGTACGAAGGGGTCATTAACTTGAAGCAGGGCTATCTCGTCCTGCTTAACTAAGAAGGTTCCTCTGATTCTGATCAATTAAGAGCTCAATAAAAGAGTTTTCTTTCACTGTTGAGTACCCCTCCTCTGACTTATTCCTACACTATGTAACGGCAGGATGTGACACCAAAATGTTGCTTCCATCAGTGGATGATCTAGAGGGTATCCCTTTCTATGCGTCTGAAGAGTTAGTAATCAAGGCGAGTGAACAAAGGGTAGTTGACATGAAGATTACACTAAAATTCCCCACAAATGTCTATTGCACCTAATCAGCATTGAAGGAGTTAGACCTCTTGAGCCTAGAGTCTCGCTAGGCGTGCTAGACCCTATATATCAGCGACCAATCAATCTCATGTTAGGGAATCTCACCAAGAAGGACATGGTCGTCAATAAGCATCAGGAGATTGGAAGAGGCAGCTGGTCCCTATTGAAAACATTAAACAAGTTCACTGTATTGGGTCTATGGCGGATAATGACCTACCTGCTGATCAATAGTTATGTACTTTGCCCACTGTTCAAATCTCTGATGATCTAACCCCTGCAGAGCTTAACAAAGTTCATAAGTTATTGGAGTCCTATAGTGACATCTTCTCTGAAACTGAATATGGGCACATGAAAAGTTGGATGCATACCATTGACGTTGGGGATGCTCATCCCATCCAATCTAAACCATACCGTAAATCAAAAGTTGAGGTGGTACAGATGCGGACAGAGCTAAAGCAGTTGTTATACGCTGGGTTGCTAGTGCCGTCCCAAAGCCCTTGGTTATCCCCGTTTCTACTGATAAAAAAGAAAAACGGATGTCATTGGGTAGTTATGGACTACTGTAAACTGATTAACCTCACCAAGAAGGATAGTTATCCTACCCCTGCATCGATGACGCCCTAGCTCAACTATCCAGCTCTAACTTTTTTCCGCCATGGACCTGGCTAGCGGTTATTGGCAAATGGACCTCTCTCCCTAAGATCAGGAGAAATTCTCTCTTATTTGCAGTGAGGGTCTCTTCCAACCTACCTGACTACCTCAAGGGTTATGCAATGCCCCAACAACTTTTTCAGTGAGACATTGACCACATCCTGCAGGATATGAAGTTAAGTTGTATTATCATTTATCTTGATGACATCACTGTATTCTCAAAGACATTTAACGAACATCTTGCTCACCTGAAGGCAGGGTTTCAGCGCCTACGTAAGGCCAACATCAAGATAAAGCCCTCCAAGTGCACATTTTATTTAACCAAGGTAAGCTGACCAGGGGACGGACATTACAAACTAAAACTAAAATCATAATAAAAACTAATGATTCAAACAAAACGCCCAAAATGAATGGATCGCTTGAATCATACCTAACACAAATACAACCAGGTGGGTAGCAAAAACCGCTATCCTTCCATGGTGGATGAGGAGGGGGATCAGGGGGCTCGTCTTCAGCTGCATCCATCACATTCCAGAGTAGGGTGGTGTTAAGGCAGAGAGTAGGGGTGTGGGGGCATCAGAGATTTGGGGTTCAATATCTCTGATGACTGGAACTTCTGAATAGTTGTTAGCCATCATAATGCCAATGATGTATTTGGCCAAAGCGTCTTCAGCTTTGAGGCGGGCTTCTGAGAATTTAATGAACGTGGCAATGTTGGTTCAGGTTATTTTTGCTTTTGGGTTCCGTGCTACTGTTACCACGTTCTGGATGGCTTCAGTGACGTTTTTGTGTAAATTTTCATGTTGATCTTACTTTGTGCAGTAAGATTATTGAGGATAACAGGAGGTGGAATACCTCCTGCAAGAGCAACCACAGATTTGGTGGCAGCTTTGTGGAGTGGATGGCAATCTGGTGTGGCGGCTGCTTCTACTGCAAGCTGATGGTCGCTGTTCCAAGTGCACATTTTTCCATAGTAAATTATATTTCCTTAGACACGCCATTTCACAGGAAGGGATTCAATTTCTTTAAGACAAGGTTGAGGCCATATCCAAAATACCTGCTCCCAAAACCTTATGCAATATCCAGGTATTCTTGGGTATGATTGGGTATTACCACCAATTTATCCCCAAGTTCACCCAACTAAGTGAGCCTCTTGTCCGGCTATTGGCTAAGAATGTCCATTTCATTGGGGAGCTGAACAACAAGTCATCTTTGAGACACTAAAGCAGTTGTTGCAAAAGCGTCCAACCTGCATCACCCTGATTATGGTAAACCTTTCATCTTGTTTACTGATGCCTTTGACTACGCTGTTGGGGCCATTCTAGCTTAATTGGATTCTAATGGCGTGGATCATCTTTTCTCTGATTTCAGTAAGATGTTATCCAAGGCTGAATGTGATTATATCATTACTGAGAAGGAGTGCCTTGAAGTCCTGCTGCTGTAAAATATTACCAACCATTTTTATATAGGACTTCTTTCACTGTGGTCACTGACCACGCCTCCCTGAATTAGTTGCAAAATATGAAATATCTCACTGAACGGTTGGCTCACTGGGCCTTAAAGCTTAACACTACGATATGAAGATTGAGCACCAAGCTGAAATATGCAATATAAACTTTGATTATTTGACTTGGTTTTAATCCTTCACCTAAACAATAGTGAAGCTAAAAGACTGCATGACCTCCTTATGACCCCTCAACACCTTGGAAGACAAGGATGAATTTATCAGGAAAACATTAGCTTGACATTTTCATGACACCAAGGTGAATAGTGGAAAATTGTATAATAAAGTAGGGGTGAATTGGTTTCCCTTTATCCAACCATCAGAGCGAGTACCCATGATCTTGGAGTCCTATACCATTCTAGGGCATATCAAAGTATGGAAAACCTATGAGTGGGTTTGTTGAAATTTTTGTCCAAATTTCCAGCTGGCTAGATTACCAGGGATCGCTAGAAGATAATTCCTTAATGCAAGGTGAATTGGATATCAGCTGACCCTGATTTCAGGATAACTATGGTCAAGGGGATTCTAGATTAATCGCCTGGTAGGATCCATTGGGATCAATCCAGATGAATGCTTAAGATCTCATTGGGCAGAGTTGCCAATGAAATAGGGGCATCTGATAATTGATTAACTATCAGGTGTACTAATTGGGATCAGTCAGGTTTTATTACTAACCAATTGGGAATTTAAGGAGTAAGTTGCAAAGCGAGTGATGCCACCTACAACTAGCAAATCAATCAGTTGGTTTGTGACCTGCCTTAATAGGTAACAAGTTCCATTACCTAATCAAGTCGCTTGCCA
The DNA here is from genome assembly GCA_022478985.1 of Massospora cicadina. Classification (NCBI taxonomy): domain Eukaryota; kingdom Fungi; phylum Entomophthoromycota; class Entomophthoromycetes; order Entomophthorales; family Entomophthoraceae; genus Massospora; species Massospora cicadina. Next base: position 119,245 of record JAKSZP010006638.1, on the reverse strand, counting down.
AATATGGTTGGTTCACTTGGATCAAGAGGAAAATGTTAGGGACACGTTTTCTGACTCTTTCCAATTTTAGGTCTTGAGAATGTCCAATGATGGAATCCTAGCCAGGATGGGGAAGACCATCGCTGCTGAGATGAGGATGGGTGATTCAACAGCAACAGCTGCCATTTCATCGAGGAGGTGCCAAACAAGGGTTGGGCGCCAAATTCCCCACTATAAATTCCCCAGAATTCACTAATAAATAAGAATATTTTGCCAGATCATAAGTTACCATATCACAAATTATCACTTTTACTAGAGTATTAGCTTAGTAAACTTTATCAGCATACATTTGTTCTATTCTTTCTCAGGGATTCTATTGCTGTGTGAAATAATTGGAGACTCTTTAAGATATAGAGTAAGGATCTGAGTGGGGATCCAGAGAAGAAGCTGAATCAAATTGTGGATTGCTGCTGACTGTGTGTCAAACCAGAGAAACCATAAACAGGGATCTAAGAGTAGATTGAGTTAGGCGGTATTAGAGAATGAATCCCTATTCAAGACATCATAAGTAATTCAAGAGGAAATACTGGCTGAGCATTGGACCAAAATCTAATACTTCCATTCAACTATGTTTTTAGTCACCATACTATTGTAAAATGATTATATCAACTACTATACAACACAGAGAATTGCACAAAACCTGAACCTGTGCAAGTAATAAATTTATAGGGATTATTGGACTAAAAGAATTAGAAAACTTATAAATTTTTACAGGGTTAAAGAGCGATATTACTGGGAGGGCATCATGGAGACAATATCTGAAGTCCTGGATGCCTGTCTGACCTGCAAAAAGCAATCCAACTGCAAGAACGGGTATCAGTAGCAACCCACTATGCCTCAACAACCCTTTCATACCATAAGTCTAGATGTGGTAGGGCTTCTACCCCTAAACTGAGGGAAACTGGTAGATATTAGTGGGCTTAGACCACTTTACCAAGTGGGTTGTGGCTGTATCTCTTCTTGCTCAAACTTCCAAAGCCACAGCCACGTTCCTTCATCAATATATATTCTCTCCATGGGTATCCTCAGGTTCTGATCTGTGATAATGGGAAAAAAGTTACCTCCAGAGTGGTGAAGATCCTTGTGGGATCCGCCAATGGATGCCACAAATAATATTATTTTTAAAGTGAGAAATTTACTTTTTAATAAAAGTATAAATAACGCTTGTTAAAGTTTTATATGTTTTTTATTATTCAGGCAGGGCAAAAACCAAGAAAAGTCCCTTTGTCGATACTAGCTTTTCCTATTTAAACTAGTTTGATTTTTGAGACCAGGGGTATTTGAGGCAAAAGGTTGCAAAGCTCAGTTATCTAAATTAAAAAATTTAGGCTTTTGGCCTATCAGATCAAAGATAAAAAAGTTTTGGAGGTAGAACTGACCTGTGCGGTAACGATTTGATGAATTATATCCAATCACCAGCAAGTAAAATCTTTTCACCTCAGTGGTGGTCAGACTCAGATGGTAACAATTGGGTAATTTGGTGATGGTCAGACTTGGATGGTATTGATTGGCTAATTGTTACCATATCATCTTTGAGTAAAATCTTTGCACCTTGGCGGTGGTTAGACTTGGATGATAATGATTGGCTAACTCACACCCAATCATCAATGGGTAAAATCTTCTTGCCTTGCGGAGGTTTCAATCTGTGTGATATTAAACTCCTTGAATTCGACCTAGGAGTCAGAGTAATCCTATTATTAATTATTATCTTTTTAAGCTGATTTTTATGATAAATCATATTTCTCCAGTTGTTAGGATTCCACTGAGAATCCACTAAGGTTTTTTCACTGTGGGTACTCATATTGTTGATATCCACAATATTATTAGAAGATTGGGCAGGTGATGGGCCAATCATAGTAGCAGATTTGGGAGCACTAATACCTCCAACATTCTTTTTCTTACATCAAAAAGGAGAATATCTGACAATCCTCACTATCCCCATGGAAACACAACAGCTTCTCTCAACACCCTATAACCCCTTGACCAATGGTACCATGAAAAGAGCCAATGGGACCCTGGTCTCTATTTTATGAAAAATAGCCTCTTTATACCCTCTTCACTGGAATCTTTACTTACTAGTGCCCTCATGGCTTACCATATCAGCTATCACTGTATCCTTAAAATGTCACATTTCCAAGTGTTGTATGGTTGAGAACCTGAGTTGCCAGAATTACTAGTCAAAGATATTTTCTCCAAAAAGGCTGATCCAGAGCAAGCTATGAAGAAGATAGCCCAGCACATCATCCAGTTACAATCAGAGGCAATAACAACTTTGCCAAGACTGTCACCAAAGAGGGTCAAGCTGATAACAAGCTCATGCCCCCTCTACCTACCTTTCAAGTATCAGACTTGGTGCTATACTACCATAATTGTATCACTCCCAGAAGTGAGAAGCTTGTGTCTATCTGGGAAGGCCCTTTTGTCATCACTTATAATTGAGGGGATGAGTACTCTATAAAATCCCTGGCTACCAGAGTTACTGTTAACTGCATCCATGGCTAATTCTTGCAGCCTTAATCTTCCCCTAACACTCTTGAAGGGGTAATATTAGACAATTACAAGTCTGATTCTGCAATAAGAGTGCTTTGAATAATCATAAGGATGAAATTGGCCAAAAGACCTTGGCCAATTCTCAGTGGAACCTCTTTATTTGAGGCAATACTGTCTTTAAGAATTCTCAGTCAAATAGCATGAGTTTAAGTAGTCAGATTGCCCCAACCATGTGCAGAATCAGGGGAGTCCATATGAGGTTCCTTCTCCATTTCATAAACAATTTAGTTAACCACCTATTTGAGGTCACTCTCTTTTATAGCCTTGGAGGGGGTCCTAACATGTAGAAAAATTTTCCCTAATGTTGATTAGTTCCAATGTATCAAATCCTTGCCTAACGTATTAGTCCCACCTACTATTGACCCTTCCACAGCCATTCCATTGAAGCAAATCAAGTTTTGAGAGATCCAATAAGTTGAAACCTCATATTTCCCAATTTGGATATTCATAGCTTATACTGAAGTTCTTGGCCACCTCACTTTGAACTTCAGATCATTTAATACTAAGCAGTGACATAATAACAGGATTCTCTTTTTACCCCTTTGATGCCACTATAAAATAACAAAAAATCCTCTTACTTCATATTTTAAATTTTCTTAGTTTAATATAAGTAGTTATTAAAAGCCCTCTATTTTATTTAACAGCAGTTACAAGTTTCACTACTCCTGCCTCTTTAAAATTGTCAAATCCTGTGCCATTAGCACCAGCAAGCCTTAGTTCATGCCAGGATCTTGACAGAGAGATATATAAATTTAAAAATGCATATAAGCATCCAAGACTAAGTGTTATATATATATTTCAAATTTATTAAATATTTGTATTATAGATAAGGACCAAAATGATTATAAAAAGTATACCATTGGCTAAGATTTTTTTGCAAAAATTAAGGGTAAAATAATAAAGAATTTTTTTAAAACTAGTAAAAGGGTCAATTAAATAGATACACATTATGTGCTTGAATTATATAAATAAACTTGCCTATACCAATGTTAAAAAATAGCCTTGTGATTATATCAACTAAGTAAAACTATCACATTCTTATTAATTAATCAAGTCAATAAAATGAGATATTATAGTTTAATAGAAGCTAATTATTGTAAAAATAATCACCCTGTAGCAAAGCATGAGATTTCTTCCATCTGTTTGTAAAAACTATATGCTAAAACTATCAGTTTTAATGGCTTTTACTATATATATTTTTATTAAATTCATTATACAATTCTAACTAATTAAGCAATTGTTCAAGGTATATATAGTAATGCATTCTAAAATATACTCTTTGGTTTAGAAAATGCTTATATGATTGGCGCTTAAAACTAAAACGTAAAATAGCTCAATCTTATATATACTAGAATACAAATACTTGTGCTTCGCTATGGTGTTTTAGTTTATCAAACGATTCAAATTGATCATTTTATATTTTATATTTTAAATAACTACTAACCAACCGCTAACCACTCGGCCAAAACTTTTCACCCATCAAATCAACCAGGTCCCACCAACCAAACAGCCATAACTAATGGCCTTATCAAATCAACTAAAACCCACCATCCACTCAGTTAAAACCTATTGCTTATCCAATCAACCAAAACCTACCAGCCACTCAACCAAAACCAAACTGAACCTATTGAATCAACCAAAACCAAACTGAACCTATTGAATCAACCAAAAACCATAACCACTTGGTCAAAACCAATTAGATTTATCAATTAATTAAATACCAACCACTTCACCAAAACAAATGGAACCTTTTGATCAATCAAAAACCACCAACCGCTTGGTCAAAATAAATGAAAATTCAAATCAACAGATCATCAGCCACTCGACTAAACCAATTAAATCTATCAAAGCAACTAAATATACTAACCATTTGGCTAAACCAATTGAGTCCAAGTTAACTAAATAATAACCGATCTGAAACTGATGCAGAAATGCCATAAAGATAGGATCCCACCAAACTTTACACTGATAATAAGTTGTGATCTGAAGTCTGATGTAGAAATGACAATTTTTATGGGAAAAAAAGAACCTCCTTTAAAAAAAGCTCTAATTAGTATGAAATAATCAAGAAATTATGCCTCTTCAATAAAACCCTTTTTGAAGTTGGTGCCATATTTTAAACTGACTTATAATAGGCATTTATAATATATATACAGCACTGCATATTCTAAGTTGCTTATAGTTTACATTTGGAACTAATCCAATATAAGTTTTAATTTGGATTTGTGAGAAAAATTCTATAAGTCAGGTTGGAAGATGGCGCTGACTTCAAAAAGGGTTTATTAAGGAGGCATAATTTCTCAATTATTTCATACTTTTTAGAGCTCTTTTTAAAAGTGGTTCTTTTTTCCAATCTTTTTTGAAGAAAATTCTTTTCTCCCAAAAAAATTCAAAGGCAGTTTTTCCCCAAAAAATTTTAATATATTTTTAAAAGTGGTTCTTTTATTTTTTTTAGTACTAGATGGTCAAAGTGGTTCTTTCTTCATAATTTTAATTTAAAAGATCACTATCTCTATATATCCTTTTTGAATCCTTAATATTTATCTATAAAAATAAAACTTATAAAATATACTTTATATAATATCTCATAACCAACTATACTATAATTTATTTTATCTAATTTAGTTGTTTCTATTGGTCAATCTATGGTAAATTTACTAATCGCCATCTATAAAAAATACCTTTTATTGAATTTAATTGATTTTATTGGCCAAATTATACTAAATTTACTGATCGCCATATAAAATAATAATTTTATTAAATTTATCTAACTTTATTGATTAAATTATGTTAAAATGATATGCATCTATAATTATTTTAGCTCATCGCGCTATGATCTCATACTTGCCTGGATTTTGAATACCCCCAGCCATAGGACATGTATCATATCAAAAGTTGATTCGACTATCGCTTCACCAATGCCGGAGTTAAGTTTATCCGGCGTTGTTCAGTCCCACAATTATCCATCGCTTCCAGTCCATTTTAATAACTTACTAAATTAATGGTCACATATTGGACCAATACTTACAGAAGTAAAATGGGACCTAAGTTGGAGCTCCTCTTTTTTTGAAGATGATTATCCAAATCGGTCCAGTAGTTTCAGAGTTATGCTGAACAAACAGAAAAAAATATACAGGTGGAGTTGAGAACCCTCCCCTTTTTCTAAGTCAGTTAAAAATTAGATTCTATCAATCCTTTATTATCCGAACAATTACCTATATATATAAAGTGATTGCACCAGGATTTGAAAAACAGACCTTTATAAAATTTAAGTTTAGAGCCAAAAGCTGGGCCAAATATACTAGATTTTTTTTAAAGCTCCATACTTTATTAAAATAGAAATTTAAGGGAAAGTAAGAGGGGAGGGCGGAATACAGGTGATTCGGCCAAGGGTAATAGGACTGGGGTTTAAGGCCGCTAGAGATCTAGCACCTCCGACCATTGCTGATCAGCGATCACCATCTCTAGCCATGGTTCTAGCATCGGTGGGCTTACAGGCCATTTGATTCTCAGTTGATTAGTAGCTTCATTGCGTTCGATGAGTGATCCAGCGGGGAAAGCCAAACATGTGGCTTTATAATACCCAGGGATTATGTGTGAGAATTTTGAGATCCGACGGAGCTGATCGGAGATAATTTGAATGGTCTTCAATACCAAACCTATGTGATGGGGGCGCTCGTTGCTCAAAACCTTGGTGACGAGCACACAGTGAATTACCCATACACAATAATGGTAAATGAAGGCTTGTAGTTGATCGGAGCCATTCTCAGGGTTTTCGTAAAGAAAAGGTCCTGCAATAGATATATACCCAGTGGCAAATATTTGCCTGATAGGATATAACATATCATGGACCAGTATTTTTTGAACACAGCACATTCATAATAACAGTGTGCTATGTCTGCTTCCTGTTCGTCGCATATGGGGTATTCTTTGTGCTGGTAAGGGCCAATTATGCTAGAGGAGGTATTTTTAAAATCAATTAGGTTCTAATTCAAAGTTTTGATTTAGATTAACTTGCCAATTAGCCAAATGACCATCAACCGCTTGGCAGAACCATTTAAACTATCGAATCAGCCTATATCTAACTGCTCAGCCATAACATTATACTGATTACCATCAAAAGCATATAAGATTTTCACTTGTTACATATAAAATTTTTTATTTTGCTATGAGAATTAGAAAATCTTTTCTTAATGGATACCTATATCACATAAGGAACCTACATACCAAATTTCAAGTTTCTAGGTTGATATTTTTTAAAGATTTTGTGATGAGTCAGTCAGTGGTATTTCTCTTTTATTATATAGATAGATGATTTAAAAATAATTCATATCAAGATTGTTGCACAAAATAGGTGGTTAGACTGGCAGGTAATACTGCTTCCATTCTAGTGCAGGTTTCGAGTTCGAAACCTGTACTGGCTAGACAAATTCTCGGTGTGGTATATTTGTCCCAAGGTCAACCCACCTCGAATATTTTAAGATTGTTGCACAAAATTAAAATGTACAATAACTCTACCTTATATATAACCTTAAGGTCAAATTAATAGGGTTTTATATTCCATTTTATTTCACTTTGTTCCTCGAATAATTTTTTTTATTTCACTTTGTTAGCCAATAACAAGTTTCAATCTAAACCTTTTTACCCATCGGAAATCTCAGATTGGCAACCAACTTGGGGCTGATGGGTTGAAAATAAGCCTACGATTCAATATCGAAAGGTGATGTGATCGAGCTTAAAACTAGATTTGGGGATGGGTGGAAAGTTGCCACCATGCCTGCTCTTCGTGGCCATTAAAATTACACGCAGGGTACAGCTCAGTTAGCAACCTACCCTTCATCATGTCAATCCCAAACAAGGCTAAGGGGACCATCCGCACTCTGTAAAGAGATATAATTTTATAGAAATCTAACGCCCGTAGAAAAAACTATACCAAAGGGTTCTCCGAAATTCAAAAGAAGGCGCGGGAAGCCACGTCCAACGACCCGGTTGGCCCTAGCGGAACGTTGCTCAGAGAGATCGCTAGAGCCACTTTCTCTCAGTAATTTTTATTTTAATTTACGGTTATAAAAATGCAGTGACTGATACTTTGGTTTAGTTACCGCTTTGTCGAAGTGATGGAGATCATCGATAAGCGGATGAACGATTCGGGAAAGAATTGGCGGCACGTATTCAAGGTAATTGGGCACCAAATTTAGGCCGTGGCGGCTGACGGCTGTTTGTATAGGCCCTTACCGTGATGGAGTTTTTGATCCAGAACGGTTCCGAGGAGGTGGTCAACCACTGCAAGAGTAACCTGTACCTCATCAAAACCCTTCGCGAGTTTCAATACATCGACGAGCAGAGCCGCGACCAGGGGGCCAATGGTAAGCCAGGCTTTGATTTGGGACTTGGGGCTGAGATCCCTTGAGTTAGGCACAAAGCAAAGGACGTTACCCTTCTCTTGACCAACGACGAGAAGTTGAAGGAAGCGAGAGCTCACATCAACGAGCAGTTGCACAGCAGCTATGGAACTTATCTCAACGACGCAGGGTATGGCACTGGTTATGGTACCGGATACGGGACCGAAAGCTATAAAGACAGCTTCGGCTCGGGAGCGCAAGATCAAAAGGCCGGCCTGACGGCTGAGGATCGGGAGCTTGCCTTGGCGATCGAGGAGAGTAAAAGGATGGCGCAGATGAAAACCCAAAGCGCGGATGGCGAACCGTAATGAGTAACCTTGTGGCCTTTTCTAAATGCGTAGGGATGAGGATCTTCGCAAGGCGCTAGAACTAAGCAAACGCGAGGCTGAATTGCGGGAGCGCTCCCTTGCCAAGGAGAACGAGCTCGTTCTGTTGGATGATTACGATCCCACGTAAGCGGTTGCGTTAACGCCTAATTATTAGTCCGACACCCAATAACCCCCAGATGAACCACATGAAGCAATATGACTTTTTTGGAAACCTCGTTCATGAGCCAGCGGCCCCAGTGGTAGGAGGCGGGTCATCTGATCTCCTCGACCTGGACCCGCTTCACTTCTCCGGGCAGAACCCTGGGTTGCAACAAGCCAGCGCGGGCTACAATTCTCATCGCCCAACCGGGTACGGCCAACCCAATCCTTTCGCTCAAACGAACCCCAACTTCTCCCAAAGCACCAACCCGACTTTTAATCAAAACTACCCGACCCAGTTTGCTCAATCCAACGGCGGATATTTACAAACCGCCGGGGGGCTCCAAACTACCGGAGCCTTCACCCAACCCACGCTTCCAGAGCAGACGTCGGCCAGGAATTACACTGGGCTTGATAATGCCTTTACCAGTAACGACCCCGCGCCCCAAACCTTCCTATCACCGCCTCAGCGAACCACCCCTGGCCTTCACTCGCAGTTCACGGGGGCGTTTGATGGGGGGTTCAACGCTAAATTACTGCCGCACCAGGTACTTGAGATCAAATCCTTAGTAACCCAAATTCAGCAGCACAACAATGCAAATGCAGCCCTGGCGACGGTTGCCCGCAACAGCTCACAGATTGATCCTTTTGCCTCCCTCGCCAGTGCCCGCTCAAAGAGGTAAGCTTTCAGTTGGCTCCGCTGAATCCGTAGTCCTGCTCCCCGCAGTGGCCTGGAATCTCCTTCCAACAGCTCCAATCCATTCTATGGGACGTGGAGCAACGGGCCTACCACAACCAACGTAAGCCATGCTCGTATCCTTGCTAACCCTCTAGGTTTCCTCACCTGGCCAAAACAAGCCAAGCGCCGTGGACCTCTTTAGCCATCCTTCCCCCAACAACCCATTCGCTCCCTATCAAAGCGCAAGTACTCCGACCAACAACAACGGAAACCAAAACCTTTTCTTTTGAACTACGCTTGAACTCTGCTTTTATAGACTTGGCAGTCCCCAACTTGGTGGGCCTTCAATCTAAGCTTTTATACCTCCCTTCCGTAATAAATGTTAAGGTTTGCATTTCACTCTTATCATTTGTTTTTGCTGTAAGCTCCTAGCTCCAAGTTGTGCGTCTGGCATATTGGCGAAAGCCACTCTGTCCAAATTGTAACGTCAATTCTTCTACATCTCACCAGTTAGAATATTAAATGTGAGCATCTGATGAATACCAGAGCTCAGCCTACCATCCTTAAGACATAAATGAACCAACATTTACAACCAACGATGTTTTCAAAGGTAACTGAGATTATACCCTCAGCTTAAGTGCCAATACTAGCCAAAAAGACTATGTCAAATAAGTTCAAAGCCCTTATGCTTATGGGATTAATAAGTTCCAAACAGAGGTTTAATTGGTATAATGAGAGGAAAACTCTTTTGAATTGATGCTACAATCTGGAAAGTCAAAATGGTGGGCAAAAAATAAACTTACTCGGGGAGGCCTCACCTATAAATCTAATCACTTCAACTACAAATACTTCAAAGGTTAGTGAGCGCTCACCTAAGCTCGATTTGTAACTTGGATCAAAGTTTCAACCTGGCCTGTGAAAAGAATTGGGTAGTAGCATTGGCAGAGGTGGATAGGTGTACTCCAGCTGTTATTGAAAAAGTTGACTCGACTTCAAATAACTAACTTCTATTTGTTATTCAAATATAAAAAGAACAAATGTGACCATCCCAACTGTCAAACCATACCGTTGTCTATCCCATCTTTTGGGCCTCCCAGTCATCTCAAAATCATTGATAGCAGTTATCCTTTAAATCAACTTTTCCACATAAATGGATATAATTATGTCTATATTCCCATTATACTCCCCAATGATTGTGATCCCAACATCATGACATTGCTGTTCTATGGCTAGGAGATTGAAGATATATACTTCATATGATTATCCTAATATAGAATCACTATTTTCCTGAACCTATTTTTGGAAGTCATTCCTGGAGTAGAGATTTACTAAACAGGAGTTGGAGGAATTGATTACCGTACAGTTTTTTGTACAATATTCTGCTAATTTGACCTTGTCAAGGGACAGAGGTTATGTAATCAGAAAGATTGAAGAAGTTCCAAGGTGAAACTATTACCTGTGCAGTAGTGTGCATTTGCCGTGCACTATGTTGTGGTGCTCACTACAGGGGGCTATCACTTTTTAATCCTTTTTAATTAAATCAGCTTTATTATGAAATCCAATCCTCAAGAAGGTAATCCTGGGAATGACCAATCAGTTGTGTTCTATGTTAATCCACCCAGTCCTTCTCAATTAGCACAAGCTGAATTGAGATAGAACTACACACCTTAGTTTAGAGAATTTTATTTCTACTCCTTTGCCAGCAAACAAGTCTGGTAGATTAGAATGATGTTATTGTGTGGGTTTCAACTCTTCAGTCATGAAAACATTGGCCTTATACTGTAAGTCCAGGGGAACATCCCCTGTGCATAGATTGGCGCTCTTCCCATTTCCAAATAAAAAGGGGCTAAAGAGGGTGGCTGTACCCCTTGTCATTCAGGGCAACCTCACCCACGTAGTAGATGAGCGCTAGGTAACAGCCCTCCCTCTTTGGATTCCTCCCCTGGTACCCTCACTCACCTCAACTGAACTTATCAGCTAGATTAAGGAAATATGCACTGAGATCACCAAATCAAAGTTGAAGGGTCTAAGACTGATGGGATCAAAGATGGACAATTGGAAAATATATACTCAAAAAGGGACAAATATCAAATTATTGGCCAGAATTGTGGACATTTTTGACCCAGTCACCAATATGATCACTGATACTAACCCCCTCTCAAAACCATTGGAGATGATACCTGATATGCAGATAGTATCTTTGAAAATTATTGCCAACAGTTCAAAACCCCTATACAGCAAATTGGAAGTTGTGGCTGATGTAACTTATTTGACCAAAATAAATGGACCAGTGACTGGGCACAGGTGGGTTGGGTATCCCAAACCTGTTTCCAACCAATTGGGACTGTCCCTATATAGGGTGGCCCAGGGGATTTCCCATTGCTCATTGGGCCAGATGCTGTCATGCCAACTGGTGGAAATGCAGTCAAGTCTCAGTTCAGGTATTTGAGGTCAAACTGACAGTGACTCAGCCTACCACTGAATCCTTCAATGTCAGTTTTAATTGAGATTATCTGCCCCATTCCCCAAAAAATTCATCAGGTTAGGTGAATTTGAGGGACCTGATCCCTGCTTGAACTCACTACAATTGAACAATATTTAATCAGTTGCCTTGTACTGAGTAAATTATTGGTCAATTTTCTTCCTTATCTTTTCAATAAAAAATCCTTTCCCCAATTTCAGTTTTTATATTAAAAAACAAACCACCTTTTCTACCAGTATTCTAACACCCCTCAGGGTTTATGGCTATATTCATCTGGTATTTTACTAAGTGTTTATATATGATTATGGCTCATATGTGTAAGGAGAGTGTCTATAACTCTCCTGTTCCCAGCGTGGTAGTGCTTGGTGCACAGGTCCAATGCCAGGGAACTATCTGTTGATAAAAAAAGGTACTAGAGCCCAGAAGAGGGTGCTGGAGCAATAATAACTTAAGTAAAGGAGTGTGATCATTATAAAAAATACCCAACCAAAAGTGATGCGGTGCACAAAGGGGAAAGGGGTAAGTATCCCAGGTTGGAGGGAACCTGGGTGAACCAACGGTGCACTAGGGGCTAATTGAATTATATGTAAAATGTTATGATGAGTGTAGCATGAGACCTCCTCAAAGAGGTCTGTGCGCAGGATCATCAGAGATAACAAAATAAAATGGGAAAAATGGGGAAGTTTATTGGGAAAAGTTGACCAACAAGGAATGTTGGTCACAAAAATCTAAGCTTTGTCAGGGTAATTTGGGGTCTGCTGAAGCAGTCTAAGCACAGATTCACCAATAGGCAAACACTTCCATCCAAATTGATAGAATACACTGAAACTGACTTCACTCAAGTAATTGATTGAATTTGAGTCTGACCTGAATGTGTAATTTTGTAAATGGAACAGGTTTTGAAACCCTATTACTCAATCAACCAAAATGAGCCATCCTTATTAATTGAATAGACCGTCCATTTCAACGCCTGGGCTGACGCAAGGGGCTGGGTGTTAGGAACCTCACTAGTACCAACCTGGGAATATTTGGCTTGTACCCAGCGTTGGTCTACTGTGTTCTTGAGGTCAGGGAGGCCTGAAGCTTCACCTTCTGGGCCTCCTGCTGCCCAGCCTTATCCTTGGGTTGGTGCCCACTATCATGTCATTTAACCATGACAATATGCAATTATTGGCGGAACTCCTTTTAGTTCCATAACTTTTGTACCAGCAGCAGTGCATCTGGAATTCTGGTTTGCTGTTTGGGTGCTTCAGCACTCAGGCTGGCAGGCCTGTCTAACTCTAACTTGCTGTTTGACTGACATATACCCTCTCTATTCTACCGTTACCATAACCAACAGTTGCTCCAGGACTATAACAATTATTGCAGTATAAATTATAGTCAACTATTATCCTTTATCAGGAACACTGAGCACCATGAGCAATACATTACCAGCTATATCCAACCCTCTGTGCATAACTCACAAAGGACTATTTTCTGGCACCATGCATTAATTATAGAAGTATTTAGCTAAAAAAGAAAGATGTAGATGCTCTGAAGTCCCTGCATGGCTAACTGAAGAACGGTTTCAAGGGGTACATCGAACAGTAGATTTCAACCATGAGCTTAGCCATCAAATTTTTAAATGGCTAGATGAACTCAAAAGACAGCTGACCCATAATGTGATTAATATCAGCTGGCAAGTCATAAACAAGAAAGATGTTACTCTTGAGTGGGTCCAAAGAGTAAGCTGTTTTTTAATTAGAGGCTAAAAATTCTATTACCACTGCACAAGTTAAGAATTTTCAAACTGAATATGTATAACTCAGCCAACAAACCCATTAGGAGATGTGAGTTGCAGTGCAACATATTGGCAATACTACCAAATCTAATAGTTCTTTACAGGAAGCGTTAAAACTTCTTCAGCGTTATCAGTTCTCCACGCGCCAGGATTTCAACTCATTAAAAGATGCCTGCTTCAATTCAAACACCAATTTGGTGGATATAAAAAAGACAATAATGACCTTTGCCATATTACTCAAGAGCTGAGAGAGGATAGCCAGGATTAGAAAACCAAAAATGCTGAACTCCAAACCTTGATACACCACTTGAAATTGAGATCACTTTGCTAAAGCAACATAAGCAGCAATTGGAACAATACTGGGAGATATGATTAACCTGGAAATGGCACAAAAAAAATTTGAATAGAGACATTGATGGTAAAAACCTTAAGTTCCAGGTCAAGTCAGTGTTTTCAGATGATGATGAAACATTGGAGGTTGTGATGAACAGGTTCACTCCAGTATGCAACAAATAAATTTGGCAAAAGAAGCCAGGTTACAGTCCATGTAGATGAAACTACCCAAGAGAGAAACTTCCTGCTCTGTGCATTAAGGCTGCAATCAGTTATAAATCATGTAAGTTAGTGGCCAGAATGCTGTTTGACAATAGTGCAATTTGTCCAGTTGACAAGGAATAGAGAGAAGCTAAAGCTTGTGCCAAATCACTATCCTTATACATGTTGAATCCTGTCATACAATAAGAATAAAATAACAATAAAAATAAAAAACTTTTAGTTTATTTTTCTGCAGGATTAAAACAAAGAGAATCTAACATGGTTTCCAGTTTTATATGTGCTGGAGAATGCTAGGCACTCTCATAGTTTAATAATCTAAAAAAATTTAAATGTGCCTTATTCAAAAACTGAGCTTAAATTAGTATTAACTCAGTTTCAAACTTGAAAAATTCTGACATTTGGCCTGCTTGTGAGATATGAACTTTGGATTCCAACTACTAGCCCTAAATGTATGGAAATTATTATTCATATTATATTTCCAAAATGAACCATCTTGTATTTGATTAAATCTAATGGCTGAACTTTGGAAATCCTTCTCAATATTCTTGTTGGTAGCCCTAAAGGTAAGGATCATATGGCAGTCAGGTAGGACCTTGACTGTTACATCACCCCCTGAGATATGAGATTTGAGCACGCAAAGAAATCACTAATCTTTTAAGGGCAATGGGTACATTCTTCCTCTGATTGCCAAGTTGATTCTTTGACAGGACAACCAGATCATTTAACTTAGAAATAACGCCTCCCTTTCTTAATCTTGGAGTCCAGTATCATTTCAACCTCAAACTTATCACCTTCTGAATTCTCTAGATTTACTGGACCTGGTTTTTCTTGAGATTGACCTTTAAACTTCCTCAGCTATGAAATATGAAACACAGGATAATCTTTTGATTCTGAGGGGGAGATCTAATTGAAATGCCACCTCATTTTTAGGATGGATAATTTTGAATAGCCCTAGCCTATAGGGCCCAGTTTCTGGCATCTGACTGGAAGTCAGTATTTCTTTGCATTTATCAAAACCAATACCCTTTCTTTAGCATAGGTCCTTTAGAACGTCTCTTATCAGCCTTAACTTTTGATAACAAATGGCTTTTATAGGGTTGTTTTTAAAAAGAGTTTATGTTCTCATGGATGCCCTGGAGCATACTGTCTGCAGCTGGATTAATTCCTTTTAACTTACTTCATATACCCTAGGGTGCTGGCCATGATTTGAAAAAATGGGGTCACACCCATAGATGAGTGGACATGGTTGTTATAGGTAAATTGTGCAAAATGGATCCAACTTACCCAGTAATCTTGGCATGCTGATCTGTAGCAGTGAAGGTACCGTTCTAAATCTGGTTGATCACTCAGTTTTCTCATCAGATTATGGGTGGTATGATGAGTAATGACAGGGTTTGGTTTTCATATTGCTTAATAAATGTTCCCAGAATTTAAGTTAAAATGAGGTCCGCAATCTGAGACAATTTCATCTGGGATGCCATGTTTGGAAAACACTCTTCCATAAAAATCTGTGCTGAATCTCTTGCAGTAATTTTCTCATTACCAAGGAAAAATTTAGCATATTTAGTGAGCTGATCTACCACAACCATAATTGAATTAAACCCTTTTGTTCTAGGTAATCCAACAATGAAACCTAAACTAATTGATGACTATGGTCTCAAAGGGATCTTTAAAGGCTTCAGTTTCCTCTGGGGTTGTTGGTGTGAAGGCTTAGATATTGCACAAGTTAGGCATGATGAAATGTACTTCTGAACAAATGTGATTGAACCTAGCTAATAATAGTGACGGTTATAAAGTTTACGCGTCTTTTCAACCCCAGGAGGACTTGCTAAGGGATGGTCATGGCAAGCATTAACTACCTTGACTTTTAAACCTTTAGAAGGGATCCATGGCCTAATCTTGTGGAAGATAACTCCATCTTGTAGAGAAAATACATGTGATCATCTGACTTAGTAACCTCCTTTAGGTCCAGGTAAAAGTTTTCTTTTAAATTCTGATGTTTTCTGGGCTCTATGTACCTTCAACATGAAGATGTGAAAACCTTCATCAATCTGTGCAAATAGGTTTCAAGTGAGCATAGTCGCTGTGTTGTAATGATCAAGTTCCTTTTGTTAAAATTTAAGGTGGGGGCCTTACTCAGCATATTTGGTAAAATGTTTCTTTTACCAGGCTTATATTCAATTTTGAACAAATATTTGAAAACTCTTGATGCCACCTTGCCTGGCGTTGATTCATCTTACATGGTTTCTTGTAGAATTCCAAAGCTTTGTGATCAGTGCAAATGATAAAGTTTGATGTGCATAAAGTAGGTGAAGTGCCACTCCTTGAAGCGGAAATTATTGCCAGCATTTCCTTATCATAGATAGGGTAATTTGTCTCTGCAGGGATCATTTTATGACTGAAAAAGATATGGGATGTTCCAAATAATCTCTTCCCTTTTGAAGGAGGACTGCATCTAATGCAAAGTTGGATGCATCTGTTTTGACAATAAAAGGATGATTTGGGTTGGGATGGACCAGCACTGGTGCTGACATAAGACAATCCTTGATTTTCTGGAAGGCCAGCTCTTCAGCCTCCCCAAGTAAAAGGAACATTACCTGTAAGATGTGTTAAAGGAGCCACTTTCTCTGACAAATTTTCCAAAAGGCACAATAAATTTTATTTCTCCAAGAAAACTGCATACCCCTGTACAATCAACAGGAGCCTTCCACTGCTTAACTGCATGAACCTTATTTTGACATATTGCCAGTCCATCCTTGAAGATCACATTACCCAGGAAGGATACTGAGTCCTGGTAAATTTATACTTTGATGCGTTCAGTTTCAGGTTAGCACTTGATATTGTTTCTAAAACTGAGCAGACATCCTTTTGATGTGATTCCATGTCTTTGGAAATTATCAAGTTATCATCCATATATGCAACACAACACCTCCCTACCATATTTCCAAGTGCCTGATCAATCATTCTCTGAATATTCCATGGGCATTGCGCAAGCCAAAAAGCATTAATCAATACTAATAGACTTCTAAATGACATTTAAAGGCGGTGTATTTTTGGTGCTCAGGCTTCACTGGGATCTGATTAAAAGCGTCCATCAGATAAAGCTTTTTATAAATCTTACAATTTGTGATCATGGGAAGAATATCTTCCATTAGGGAAATTGGATATGGATCAGGTTCAGTTATCTCATTAAGTCTTCTATAGTCAATTCAAGGACGTAACTCTCCACATGACTTTGAAACCAATAAGACTGGAGAAAAAACGGAAGACTTGGATGGGGCAATTAACTTCTGCTGTGTCATTTTTTTAACATAAATCTATAAAAAGCATCTTTGGCTTTTGGGTTCATTGGGTATACTTTTCTACCTTGTGGTAACACAGCTCCTTTCTTTAAATTTAATGAAAATGCTAAGTGGTTTATAGCTGGTAATGAAGATGTCTCTTGTCCCAAAAAGTGTTCATATTTCCAGCATTCTTCAGAAAGATGTTCAGGTAGGTTGTTCACTAAATGCCACCCCCATTCTTGAAATTATTGACTAATCCACCTCAAACTCTAAGGTAACTGGCTCTTTATTTGATGGATTGAGATTTAATTTATGGGAGATTAGGTCAAAAGATGGATAAATAGATACCACCATCTCATACCCAGGGTCATGCGGTAAGGTAGGTCTCTTAAAACACTGATTTCCTCTTCAAATGAGTAGTCCTTTTTATATAGGGTTAGCAAGGAGTCCGCTTTCCAAACTTTTGAAATCTTGGTGGCATCTGGCAACGTTACTGTACTCTTCTGGTGGACTTTCAGACCAAAGAATTCTGCTAGCTCCATGCCAATATAATTTTCACCCGCCCCTGTGTCAACCAATGCCAACACATTGATAGAATGAGTAGAAAACTTGTTTCTGTCATGTACACATGACATAATAGTGGGGACCAACCCCAAAGATAAGGCTGAGCGCCTGGAGGCCCAAAAGGTGAAGCTACAGGGCCTACCAGACCTGAAACACACCCTAGACCAGCGCTGGGTAAAGGCAAGATATGCCCAGGTTGGTCCTAGTGGGGTGCCAAGTGCACAGCCCCTGATGTCAGGCCAAGCATTAAAATGAACTATCTACCAAATAAAGGAGGATGGTTCAGTTTGGTTAGTCGAGGAACAGAGATTCAAAACCCATTCCATCTATGAAATAATGCGCTCAGGTCAAATCCAACTTCAGTCAATCACTCAAGTAAAGTCAGTTTCAGCCTATTCCACTAACTCAGATGGCAGTATTGCCCTATTGGTGAGTCGCTGCTTGGGCCCACTGCGGCATAACCCCAATTTCTCCACCTGAGCATAAATACGTTTTCCCTGACCAACATTCCTTGTTGGTTGACAACCCAAATAAAATTTTACCCCTTTTACATTATTTTAGTTTATGATATTCTGAATGCTCCTGTGCGTGAACCTCTTTGAGGAGGTCTCACACTCTATCACACTTGCCCTTGCAAGTACCATGCAGCTCTCCCTCATGCACCATTTGTCCGCCCAAGATCCCTCCAACCTGGGCCGCTTAGCCCCGTTTTATATGTGCACCGCGTCGCCCTTATAGGGTTTCTTATTATAAAATTTGCAATTGTATGCTTATGTGGTTATTGCTCCAGTACCCTCTGCTGGGCTCTAATCACGCTGGCACTAATGGCTAGTTCCCTGTCATTGGCCTGGTGCACTGCGCATTTCTACGCTGGGAACAGGAGAGTTATAGACACTCTCCTATCATTAGTTGACCAACCTATTTTTCTTATGTGCACAAACTTTTTCGTGTGGAACTTTTCCAAAGTGGAAACAGTGGCCATTGGCTGTGGGCTCCAGCTGTTGTTGGCTGCACCGCTGTTTCCTCTTTTTCCAAAGACTGAGAAACTCAGTGTTATTTTGGTTGCCTCCAACTGGAAAGTATCCACCCTTCATGTTCATACCTGGTGGATTTGTACACTTCAATTTCCAAAAGTTGCGATTCCCTGACTTTCCACCAAATTAATCAAATTACATTCTGAGAAATGAGTTTCCCTTCGCTGGCGCGTTCAGACAATGCTGGCGGAATCAGCGAAGATGGGCCTGGGGGCGTTGGCCTTGGATAACATTGGGAATTCCATTGCAGATCAAAAGATAGGGTCATTCACGTCAGAAAACGCGTTTTATAATGGAAACCTGGTCTCTACCTCTGAACCATTTATTAGTTCATATGGCCTGGATGAGGACCCTATTCCAGTATATCAAATTACCCCTAAGCACCCACGGTTGACCTCTACCATGATTAGGCGCACTCAGAAAGTGGAAAAGGCGTTACGTTTAAAATATAGTCAAGTATATGCACCTGCAGAAGGCATGGTGGGGTATGTGGCCCAGTATTAAGAGTGGCCAAATATCCCTCCCCTTTTTTGATTCCAAAACTGATTCTGTTGACATGCTTGATCCAGAAGAAGAAATTTTTGGTGAAGTGTTGTCATTGTTTTCCATAAATAAAGACCATTCCGGGTAATTTCTATTGATTGCCACCCTCTCCTCTCCTTTAGGGAAGCTCGCCACTACTATTTTGGTGGATACTGGCGCCTCTGGAGACTATATGGACCAGTACTTAGCCGACTACCTTGGACTGAGTTACTTACCAGGTGATGTGGTTAAAGGAGGGGCGTCCCAAGGTATTCCCAACCTGAAGATCATTGGGACAGTGGACTATCAGGTCGGCAAGTACCACTTGTCTGATCATTTCAGTGCAATCAAAAACCTCCTGTTCCCTATTATTTTGGGTGTGGAGTGGTGGCGGAAGTTTGATGTTAAAACTAACCTGAAGGAAAATACCTTGTCCCTCACCATGAAGAATGGTCGCACACTCATTGTGCCTTTATAGGAAGAAAACGCCCCCAGAAAATTGCCCCATTGGACCCACCGTATCCCTTGTCGCCTTGACTCAATGCAGAAGCCCTTAGTGGAAGTTCCTATACATTATTGTTTGGAGGGTTTGGAATCCTCCTTTGAGGAAGCATCTGACAACGCGCTCCCTGAGCACTCTTAGTTTAAATGTGACTTAAAGCTCACAGTGGATATGGTATGTATATCCTCCCTTATTTACCCATTGACTGTCCAGGAGGAAGAGGCGTTGGATGTGTGGGTAAAGGAACAGTTAGCCAAGGGTGCGATTTTTCAGCATATCTCCCCTGTATGCTCCCCCCTACTCTTTGTGGAGAAGTCTGATGGTATCTTACGCCCCTGCGTAGACTATGGTAACCTTAACAACGTTACTGTACCAGAACTCCATTTCATCTCTTTGGAATCACAGATTGCGCGCTATGTGGAGAAGTCAAAGGTCTTCTCCAAGCTGTATTGCCTCAACACGTTCAATCAGATCCAAATTAAAAATGGACAAGAGTGGTTGACTGCATTCCGTACCAGAAAAGGGATCTTCCAGATTCAGGTCATGCCCTTTGGGCTTAAGAATGCCCCTGCTACCTTTCAACGCCGCATTGATGCAGCGCTGGGGGACCTGTTAGGGGTATGCGCGGTCGCTTACATGGATTATATCCTGGTGTTTTCCCCTGATCAGGAGTCCCATGCAGTTCACCTTCGTCAATTGGTGGAGCAGTTAAAGGCAGCCAGCCTTACATTGAAAATTTCAAAATGCGAATGCTTTAAGTCCCAGGTCACGTTTCTGGGCAACGTCCTGTTTGACCAAGGACACATGATAACTCCAGACAAGGAGAAGGTAATTTGTGAGTGGCCTACCCCCACCTCAGTTAAGGAATTAAGGAGCTTTTTGGGGACGTGCACGTTCCTCAAGAATTGCAACCCCAATCTGTCTGAGGTGGCGGCTCCCCTATATAAGGCTAGCGGTACCAAAGTGCTTCAGTGGTCCCCCACTTTGGAGGATGCTTTCCTAGCAGTGAAGTGCACCATGTTGTCCATGACTGTTCTTCGCTTGTTGACCCTTCAAAGGAGTTCATTGTGTCAACTGATGACTCCAACTTTGGCATAGCGGCCGCCTTGTTACAAGTAGGTGAAGATGTGATAGAGCATCTGGTGGGATAATTTTCTAGGAAAATGTCTTTATCAGAGTTGAATTACGCCGTTTATGATAAGGAGATATTGGAAGTGGTGGAGGCGCTGACTTATTGGCATCACCACTTGCATGGCTCATCCCAACCTTTCTGGGTAAGTACAGACTACTGTGCCTTGCTGTACTACCGCGCTCCTCATGTCTTAACCCCATGGAAGATCAGTTGGCATGAGACCCTTGCCCAATTCACATTCACATATGAGTTTATCAAGGGCAAGGATAATGGTTTGGTGGATGCTTTGAGCCGCAACCCTGCTTTAGCGCCTGATACCAAGGAGGTGGAAGTTCACAACACCCAGGTGATGATTCCTTCAAGTAAACTTCTGCCTCAACGACCCTCTCCTCTGACCAACGGGCCAGCGCTTGCACCTCTGGAAAACTAGGAGGAATATAGTATGCTCAGGAAGGTAGTCCTTTCTCAGCCGCTGGCAGCGGAATATACTACGTTACTTGCTAAGTACAAGTTGAATCAAGAGGATCTCTCCAGGGGCTATCACATGAAGGATGAGATGGTGTGGTTCCAGGGGCGCCTATGAGTTCCTGCTGGACCACTTCTCCTGGAAATCATCTGGGACCATCATGATGGACTTACCATTGGTCATCCTGGTAAAGCGAATACATTAGAGTTAATCCGGTGCACATACAATTGGAAGGGCTTGCCTGCTCAGGTGGGGCGGTACTGCAAGGAATGTTTAGTCTGCAACCAAATGAAGCCAAATTGACAACCTTTAGAGGGGTTGTTGGTACCTGTCCAGAAAGCTGAAGGGCCCTGGACTTCCCTATCAGTGGACTTTATTGTAAAAACCTGTCTCAGATGGTTATGATGCCATCATGGTGGTGGTGGACTGGTTTACAAAGTTCGCCCACTTCATTTTGTGCAGAACTACAATAACCGCGGCTGAGATGGCCAGGCTTTTCATCATGCTTGTATTTGCGCTCTATGGAGTTCCCCAAGAGATCATCAGTGACTGGGGACCCCAGTTTACCTCTGTCTTTTGGGAAGAGTTGTGTAAGACTCTCCAGATTCGCCCTTGCCATTCGACTGCCTATCACCCACAATCAGATGGGCAGACTGAACGAGTGAACCAGTGCTTGGAGCAGTTCTTGCAGTGTTACACCGCCGCAGACCATTCAGATTGGGCTTCTCACCTACCAATGGCCCAGTTTAGCTACAATAATACTTTGCATTCCTTGATCAGTTGTTCCTCATTTTTCGCCTGCCATGGCTTTAACCCCGCCTTTAACATGAAGCCCAACTGTGGGTCTAAGGTGGAAGCGGTGGTGGACTTTGCCAAGACAATCAAGAAGGTCCACCAGGGGGTTTCCACAAGCCTGGAGGCGGCAATGCAGGTGTATAAGGAGAATGCTGATGGGAAGCGCCAAGTGGGTCCTGCATAAAAGGAAGGGATCTCGTGATGCTTGATGCGCATAACATCCCTATCAAGGAGCCATGCAAGAAGCTAGGACCTAAGAGGATTGGACCCTACCGCGTTGTCAGAAAGATGGGCCATGCCTCATACCAGCTTGATCTTCCCCCTCATTTTGGATCTTCTCGGTGTTTCATGAGAGCAAACTCACGTTGTTTGAGGGCCCCCACCAGAGACACCTGAGGCCTATCTCAGGGATTGGGGCGCCTGAGTGGGAGGTGGAAGAGATAGTTGCCTCCCATCGCGTTAAAAGAAGACTGGAGTACCTGGTATCCTGGAAGGGCTTTGGCGCTGCAGAGAACAGCTGGGTTCCAGCGCGCAACTGTGTGCATGCCCAAGATCTGATTGACGCCTTCCACCAGAGATTTCCCCAGGCTGCCAGATCTCAACCTAAACTGACCGTCGCTGTCATGAAGTTGGCCCCTGCCCACAAGAACTTTCCCTGGCGCAAGCCCCTGGAGGGGGGTTGAGCCCCATCGGGAGGAGAGGGTAATGTCATGTACACATGACATAGTAGTGGGGACCAACCCCAAAGATAAGGCTGGGCGCCTGGAGGCCCAGAAGGTGAAGCTAAAGGGCCTACCAGACCTGAAACACACCCTATACCAGCGCTGGGTAAAGGCAAAATATGCCCAGGTTGGTCCTAGTGGGGTGCCAAGTGCCCAGTCCCTGACGTTGGGACAAGCGTTAAAACGAACTATCTACCAAATAAAGGCGGATGGTTCAGTTTGGTTAGTCAAGGAACAGGGATTCGAAACCCATTTCATCTATGAAATAATGCGCTCAGGTCAAATCCAATTTCAGTCAAACACTTGAGTTAAGTCAGTTTTGGCCTATTACACTAACTCAGATGGCAGTATTTCCCTATTGGTGAGTCGCTGCTTGGGCCCACTGTGGCATAACCCCAATTTCTCCACCTGAGCATAAATACGTTTTCCCTGACCAACATTCCTTGTTGGTTGACAACCCAAATAAATCTTTACCCCATTTACATTATTTTAATTTTATGATATTCTAAACACTCCTGTGCATGAACCTCTTTGAGGAGGTCTCGCGCTCCATTACACTTGCCCTTCAAGTACCATGCAGCTCTCCCCTCATGCACTGTTTGTCCGCCCAAGATCTCTCCAACCTGGGCCGCTTAGCCCCATTCTATATGTGCACCGCGTCGCCCTTATAGGGTTTTTTATTATAAAATTTGAAATTGTATGCCTATGCGGTTATTGCTCCAGCACTCTCTGCTGGGCTCTAATCACGTTGGCACTAATGGCTAGTTCCCTGGCGTTGGCCTGGTGCACCGCGCACTGCCACGCAGGGAAAAGGAGAGTTATAGACATTCTCCTAACAGTTTCAGCTTAAAAGGAACTAAGGTATAAGGATAAGCAGAAGTACAATGGATTAATCTTTGAGCTTCGAATTTCTTATCATGAAGACTGTATACAGCATCCTTTGAATTTCCTGGTGCTTGAGCTTGATTTGGCTGGACTTTGGGATCAGTTTGCTGGTTAGATAGGGGGTATTACTTATCCTTTTTAGACTTAAATGGTTCTGAACTTGCCCTAAGAAGATTCCTTGACTCCTCCGTTGATTTAGAAAAATGTTCCTCCTCCTTACTATAATTGATAATCACTAGATGTCTCTCCACTTGTAGGTCTTGGTTAAGCTCCTTTTCAAAACTATCTGTTTGAGGAGATGCCACTAATGACAAGAGAAAATTTGATTAAGATGTTGACGGAACAATCTTGGAATATGTGACTCTGGTACACTGGCCGCCTTAACCAACGTAGTGAACAAGTGGCATATTCATTGACTAAATAGGGACCTTGTCTCAAAGCCAAAAAATGCAGCCCATGCTGCGTTCTGAGTCTCATCAGGAGAAGCGGCCTGCTCCACCTGATTTAAACATTCCTACAAAGAGTTAGGGAGTAAGGTCTGCATATCACAAAGATGAGACAACAAAGTAGACAGACGATCTGGAAGTGCCAATAATATGGTTTTAAGTTGGTTTGGGAACGAAATTGAATCACCAGCTGCTACTGTGAGACGAGCTTGAAGTTTCTCATGCATATGTACATCTTTAATTAGATAATTATCTGAGGCTTTTAAGATAATCAATGAGGATTTACTATTCTCTTTTCCAGTCCTTGGATATGAAGTCTTTGTACTCTGTTGACTTTTAAACATGCGGAAGATCACTTATGAGGAAAGCTAAGGAAAACACAACCATCAAAACTTTGAAAATGTGACTATAACAGATAGGGATCATACTCACTTCTGGTTTTGTAGTTGTTCCCCAAAATACTGAGATAAAATTGGTAGAACTTTGTTTAATGTGATAAACAGGTTCTTCTAGTATGCAACAAATGAATTTGGCAAAAGAAGTTAGGTTGCAGTCCATATAGCTGAAACTACACAAGAGATAAACTTACTGGTCTGTGTATTAAGGCCGTGATCAGTTATAAATCATGTAAGTTAGTGGCCAGAATGCTGGTTAACAATAGTGCAAATATTCCTGTTGAAAGGGAATAGAGAGAAGCTAAAGCCTGTGCCAACTCACTATCCTTATACATGTTGAATCCTGTCATACAATAAGAATAAAACAAAAAATAAACATAAAAATAAATTTAAACAATTAGTTTATTGACTTGATATATGTCCTATGGCTGGAGAGTATGTTCAAGTATGAGATAACTGAAGAGCCTAAATTACTATAGGTGCAGATTGTTTTTGCATAGGTTGACCAATAAAATCAACTAGATCTAAAATGAATTATTGTAGATGGCAATCAGAAGATTTAGTATAGATTGACCAATTAAATTAACCAATCGATATTTATCTGGAAGATTGAGAAAATAAAGTTATAGAATCTAACATGGTTTCCAGTATTATATGTGCTGGAGAATGCTAGGCACTCTCATGGTTTAAAAAGCTTAATAAATTAAAATATGCCTTGTCTAAAACTTGAGCTTATGTTAGTATCTAACACAGCTCCAAACTTGAAAAATTCTTCCCTTTGGCATGCTTGTGAGATCTGAACTCCAGATTCCAACTACCAGTCCTAAATGTATGGAAATTATTATTCATATTATATTCTTAAAATGAACCATCTTGTATTTGATTAAATCTCATGGCTAAACTTTGAAAATCCTTCTCCATACTCTTGTTGGTAGCCCTAAAGGTAAGGACCATATGGCAGTCAGGTAGGACCTTGACCGTTACAGTGGTGTCCATATTCATCCCTACAAGTCAACCCTAACGCCCTTATGCCAGATGCACTTCTAGCATTAACTCACTCCTCCAGAACTCCGGCTCAAAATTTGTGGTTGCTCTTATGAACTTAGTAGTCCTAGGCCTCATGTCAGGTCTTCTTAAATTGCTTTGGTACTACTGCTCCAGGAATTTGAGCCTAACCTCTTCAGCAGTTCAACCCTGTTAACCTTCCAAAGTTTGATTGAAACAAAACATACACTTTTTCAAAATGTTCAGGATGACATGTTTGGAGCAGATAGTTATTCAAGGCTACCGTTATGATTATTGTCTGGATGATCAAAGTAAATACCTGATCATGCCTTACCTCCCTGAGGGCATCTTGAGCTGCATGGATATCAAAAATCCTGTTACAAGAATTTGGAAGTCCAGAGAAGATGACTACTTGCAAGGCCAAATTTGCAACTTCCAGTTCAAAAAATGAGACCATTACTGAATTTGCTAACAGATTCTATCATGAGGCTCATGTTCTGTTGGAATAAAGCTATAAATAATTTTTGGTATTAAGATTACTTTTCAGAATGCTACCAAGGATTATTTTAAGTCCTGGGGAACACCCGCTGCACCTCAACTACGAGATTTTTCCATTCAGGATAAAGAAGGGGGTTAAGAAGAATGTCATTCCTCTCATTTCTTATAGTAATTTTGTAAGCCTTGATGTCACAGAGCCAGCTAATGAAGTTGAGACTTGCCTGCCAGTTAGGGTGAGTAAACACCCAGGATGCAAACCAAAATGCTGGGGCATATCCATCTAATGAACTGATATCTGACAGGAAGGGAAGTGATTGTGGGATAGCAGCTAACGATCACATTTACCACTATACCTATTAACACCCATGTCATGGCCACTATGGCAACTGCAGCTTCTGCCACTGTTGTTTCTTTTGGGCCCATAGGGGGCCCCAAATTTGCTGTGATGCAATGGGTTCAAATACATGGTGAAGTTGTAAAACTTTACCCACCAGGGAGAAAGAAACTAAAAAAGCAAAGATACATCCTGATTCTGGACAGCGTCCAAAATTGGGACAGCCCTATGAGGCACCTAAAATGATATCTAAATTTGAAGAGAGAGGGAATCAATGCTGTGATAATGGTTAATATGGCCCAGTTGTTAAGTAGACTGGGAAACGTGGCACTTATAGGTAAGAAACTGTAATAACTTTAATGTTTAAACTGGAAATTTCTGAGCAGAAATATGTTTAAAAAACATTGGAAAAGACTGACAACTGTACCTGTGAGGGGACTGTTGTCTTAAGTGCTGAGGATTAGGGAATATTATTTTCATGAATTAATGGTAGCGCGATCCTATTCAATTCTAGTGTAATAAGATTTACATATATTTTAAAAATAGGATTAATCTCATTCTGTCCATCTGGCTCTTACTCAAATTTTGCCACCAAATTTCCCCTCCAAGCACTATTCCTTTTGGCAGATCAGTGATGCTTCATCTGGCAGGCAATTGGATGTATTCCTGGCCAGGCCACATAGGGGAGATCTCATTAGGTATCAAATGGATTTAACTCTTTTAAACCCACTGGGTTGTGCCTAACTCTTCCAGTGGAAGGGAAACACATTGGTGGGGTTTCTAACCTGATTGTATTGAAGATGGTGTCGGGATTCCTACCTGAATGGCCAATTCAGAGGCTTCAAATAATGGTAATTGATCCTAAACTGACCAGAAAAGCCCCAACTTCTGTCAGGGTTTGAATCCAAGCTATGAGATGAGCATAAGCTGAACAACCAAGATAATTGGGCTGCCCCCAAATCCCTGATTCATTCATTTTTTAGATCTAAGATTGGCAGTTTAGATTTTCCTTGAGAAACCTCCCCAATCACCCTTAGAAAGCTGGTGCTGAGTAATAAACTTTATGCTTTAACTTCCCTTTTTGCAATTTTAAGTAAAAATTGTATCTACTTAAAATTTACCACACCAAACTCAATATATGGATTAACCATACTTCTCAACCAAGAGAAGCAACCAAGGCAAGTATCCAGCACCCTCAGACTTAGGTCAACTGGCCACTTTACAGCAAAGGATCCATGGTATCAAGCTGAGATCCTGACAAAAATGGTGCTTTCTGCCAGGTTGCACCCCGAGTTCACATTGAAAATTATAAAAAAATAAACAACAGAAGAAAAAATGGACAATAAAGATTCTATTTTGGAAAACTCCTCAGATGTGAAGCTGCCTGTCTCAGTGACTTGGCAATCAACATAAATGTTAATGATACTGCAGCCAACTGTGATATTCTCTTTCCCCCTCCTATGGAAGTGACCATCCATGCTTCATCCGTTGGATAATACAGCTTACAGCTACCTGACTTCGCTGAAGCTCTTCAGCTCCTCTTATCTGGGGCCTTCGTCCCTGGGGGCCAAGCTAATAGAAGAAGAGCTCTTGCTGTGCCAGCCCTTATGATTAATTTAGCTCAAAGTTCTTTGCACAATATAGAATAAGTTGGAGCTGGCCATATGGAGTGCTATCTGCATCACTTTATCCATACCACTTTATACCATTTACTTCAAGTAGTGGGGCTCCATCATCAAGAATTACTCTTCCACTTGCAGCTATTGGAGACCATACACTTGCAGCTCATCCAACTCTATCAATCTGCCTCCCAGTTAGGCCACAAAAACTGAATCGCTATTGTGGAAAATCGGCAGTTTATTAATAAAATACAAGATGTGCTCGCCCGCTTGAATCAAGGAGTCATGAGTTTCATTTAAATGGAACTCACAACTTGTTTTAGTCAACTTGAGGTTGTTATCCATAATCAAGTCATAGTTTGTACCCACAAAGTATGCTCTGAGCTTAATAACTTTATCACCTCTGTCAATGAACGCCTCCAGACCTTGGAGGAAATGATCTATGAATTAAGGTAAAGCCAGAATAGTTTCTACAACTCAAGGTTTTAAGGATGGCCTGGTGAGCGTGGACCTCCTGGTTATGATAAATGTGAAGGTGAACGAGGACCATCTAGTCATGATGGACAAGATGGCGGAAGGGGACCCCTGGGCTCAGAGGTCCTCCAGGACCCAGTGGTGACCCTGGAATCCCTGATAAAAGCCTCCAAGAATTAATCCAACAAATAAGAAATCTTGATGTCCAATTAGGACGCATCGCCCAGGGAGCCCAACATACTCAAGATGGAGTTCCCCTCTCTCCTGAAGTTTCCTTACCTGTTCATCACAAACGCCTCAGGACCTTAGCCACCCTAACTGCTTTGGTATGTGGATTAGAGAAAAGAGTGCTCACCACTGAACAACATCAACTTGACCTCCAAGCTGCCAATACCACTTTAAAAAAACGAAGTACACCAATTAAACCAACTTGTCGCCACAAAATTGGCTTTCAGTGCCACTCATGAATGAGTAGATCTAATAGTTGAAGATCTTAACAATCTATGGAGACAAGTAAATGCGCTTCAACCTCAAGCGTATTCCTGAGATACCGCCTCTTCATTAGGTGAAAGTGCTGTCCCCATATCAGTTCATTTTGTTCATCCTCCAACCTCTCCAAGTGGTACATTTAAACCTTCGTTCAGAGAAAAATATGTCCCTGGAGAGGAAAGTATTTTCTCTTTCTAATTTTTGCTATGTAAGCTCTATGGAGGAAGCGACTGACCATCAATGACTTAAACATTTGACTAACTGTCTTAGTCATATGGCTCAAGACTATGGTCTCCCATCTGATGCTTTGCCATATTTGAACTGATGCCAATGTTGCCTTGCTTCAGAGGATCAGAGCAAATTAACCTTAACCAACCAAAAAAAGACTTTTATGGGTATCAGCCTTAATTGGGGGGAAACTATCAATGAATTCTCCCACAGTTTTTACCCCAAAGCACAAACTCTGGTTGCTGGGAATCATCTTATGTTAGAAAATGTCATTACTGCTGCATTTTTGGCGTTTAAAAATATACCTTATATCTTACTTTATCTTCAAGCGGTGAAGTCTAACTTAACGTCCCTCCTCCATAATAAAGAGGCTATATTAGAAATTCCGGCAAAACTACATAAACCCATCAGGCAACCTCATTTTAACACCAACAGGCCCCGGTCCCAAGTATTGGCTGTTACACCCCCTGATTCACCTACACCTGAATTATACTGCACTCATTGCAGAAGAAAAAACCACACTGTAGCTGACTGCCTCATCCTTCAACGTAATCTGGCAAAAGATCAGTCAGTATAGGGCAAGAAGCTCCCTATGCTGACGGAAAACAAGTGCCTCAAGAACCTTGTTCTAGTTCTAGCTGTACCCCCAGTACTTCTGGTTAATTTGTGTTAGCTACCCCGTCAGAAGTTGAAGTCCCTCTGTCTATTCAAGTGAATAAAAACCTCCAGCTTTCATACTTTTATGTTGGTCAGTTACCCAAACAAATTTTGGTTTTCAGCTAATTCTATAGAAAGCCAAGCATTGGCATATAAAACCTTTAAACACATTGTCAACCCCGAGCTTGGCCACAGCAGAATCCACCGCTTGCTTCACTGAAAATCCCTAATGAAAGCCTATTAGCTATTAACTCCCATCTTGGATTATTGAAAGTTTGAGTCTAAGTCATAGTCCATAAGGTTAAAGTTCTGGCGATAATTGACACTTGTTCTCCAGTTAACGTTATCTCCTCCCAACTTATCCAAAAGATAAAAATGGCTCCAGACTTGATCCACAAAGCTAAATATGGGACGGCAGGTAGTCAGTCTACTAAGGCGATAGGAGCCTATTCTGCTTTACCCCTTTGTTTTGAGAAGTTATTAATTACTGCCCCCACTGTTGCACTAGAAAATGATAACTATGAGTTGCTTGTTGGGGTCCAACTGATGGGGAAGTTAACTGCATCATCAACCACAAGGAAAATACCTATCCCCACTAGGGTATCAGAATTCGTTAATATTCAAACTCCCTGTCAAAAGTAAAAGAGCCCCTGAAAAAAGGACATGCTTCCTTGAATACCCATCCTCCATTTGCAAAATCAAGTACTAAGTCTTAGGGGAAAAATAAGTTACCCCCAGAGGCTGTGGATACCAAAGAGGGAATCCCTCTATATACCCCTCATACTATTACAATACCCTCAGTCTCACAAGTTATTGTAGATATGGGGATTCGGATTCTTACCCCTCCTGATCAAATTTTGGAGCTTAGTGGATACACAAACCCTTCCATCAAGGAAGCATTGACCTGCCCAGAGATTTTGGATCCTGCCTACGGGAAATCTATCTCTATTCTATTAGGGAATTTAACCACTAGACCTCTCCAGGTCCCTCAACATGCCCCTATCGCTTATGTAAAACTATGTCACAATAAGAGCTTTGCCAATGTAAATTGTTTTGGCTTGTTAAAGGATTTAGGATTTGAACCCCCACCCACCATAGCTTTGGTTGACAGTAGAATTGGGGATAATCTTACCCCAAATGAACGCCAGGATGTTAAAACCTCCTTGAGGAGTATGGCAATATTTTTTCCTTGAACCAAAGTGACAATGGGAAAATGTCTGGGGTATTTTATCAAATCAAAACTGCAGACCACCCTCCATTTAAATCTCAACCATATCAAAATTCCCAAATGGAGTAAGCTCAAGTGGCCTTAGAATTACAGCAACTATTAAAGCCAGGTTACTTGTGCCTTCCAAAAGCCCATGGGCTTCCCCGCTCCTATTAATTTGGAAAAAGGATGGTGGTCACTGAGTTGTTATGGATTATTGCCACCTCAACTCAATCACTCGCAATGATAGTTACCCCCCTGCCGTGTATAGACAACTCTTTATGCTTAATGTTGGGGTCCTACTATTTCTCCGCTATGGATCTTTCCAGAAGATACTGACAAGTAAATTTGTCACCAGAAGATCAAGCAAAATACGCCCTTGTCACAAGTGAAGGACTACTAGAGCTCACTTGAATGCCTTAGGGGTTATGTAACGCCCCTGCTACCTTCCAACGCGCTATGGATGGACTACTAGGAGATTTAAAACGCTCCTGCGTACTAGTTTATCTTGATGATATTAGCATTTTTTTGAGAACTTTTACTGAACATCTAGATCACCTCAGGCAAGACTTTCAGTGGTTACGGCAATTTTCATTAAAACTAAAGCCATTAAAATTCTCTTTCTTCCAGAGTGAGATGGATTTTTTGGGTCATAAGGTCAGTAAAGCCGGAATATCCCTGATGTATGATAAAGTCCTGACTATTGCTAAGATGACCCCCCTAAGCTCCTCACAAGATGTTCAAATTTTCCTAGGAATGGTGGGCTATTATTGCCAATTTATCCCCCATTTCACAGACACCTCCGAGCCTCTGGTGTATCTGATAAAGAAAGGAATACCCTTTCAGTGGAAAGAGCAACAGTAGGACCATCTAGTATTAAAAAAAAAAGAGCAACAGCAGGCCTTCAACCTGGTATGCGTCTCTCTCTTCCTACTCTCCAGTACTTATTCATCCAAATTTTGATAATCCCTTCCTCCTCTTTACTGATGCTAGAAATATTGACATCAGAGCCATACTATCTCAGCATGATGAGAACTTAGTGGAACATTTCATCGCCTACTACAGCAAGACCTTATCTAAAGCCAAACGTAATTATAGCGTTATAGAACGCTAATGCTTGGCGGTCCTATTAGACATTAAGAATTTCCAACCATCTAAAAATATTAGAGGTGGGTTGACCTTGGGACAGATATACCACACCAAGAATTTTTCTAGCCAGTACAGGTTTTGAACTTGAAAGCTGAACTAGGGTGGAAGCATTTTTATCTGCCAGGCTAGCCACCCTTAGAATTTACAACCCTATTTATATGGGAAGCATTTACCATCATAGCCAATCATGCTTCCTTACGTTGGTTACAGAAAATGTAGGACCCTGATGGGAGATTAGCCTAGTGGGCTTTAAAACTTCAAAATTACAACTTTTACATTATCCACTGACCAGGGCCAATCCATCAAAACGCAGATTGCCTATCTCAGCTTCCACACCTAATTATAACTGAACCTGAAGAGGATTGACTCTACAACCTATTAACCCAACCACAATTATGGAAGGATGAATCACCAACCCTCCAAAAGGAGTTAACGAAAAGATCAGCAAATCTTTAAGTCAAGAACGGTCAATTGTGCAAACTTAAGTCTAAACAATGGGTGCCTTATGTAAGACCATCAGCTCAAACTGACATCAAATTAGAGGGACATTGGCAAGTCAGCCATGAGGGAATTTGTAAAACCTACCAGTGGCTTAAAACTCAATGTTATTGGGAGGGATTGCTTGTTTCTATCCTGGATGTATTGGAGCCCTGTCTGGTATGTAAAAGCCAAGCTGGAACTAATCCCTGCTCTCAACACCCAGTGGTCCCACCCTGTGAACCATTCCATACTATTAGCATTGATGTTGTGGGACCTCTTCCTCAAGCCTCTAATAGACATTGGTTACTCCTACTAGCTGTGGACCATCTAACTAAATGGATTAAAGTTATATCGCTCCCCACCATTTTGGCAAAGGCTACCGCCACGTTTTTGTATAATAGGATTATCACCCAGCATGGGTGCCCTAACATCATTCTTTCTGATAATAGACAAAATTTCCGCTCAAAACTGGTGAAAGATTTAGATGACCTAATGGGAACCCCACAGGTATCTCCACCCCTACCATCCTTCAACCAATGGTATGATATAGTGGGTAAATGGTACTCTAACTGCAACATTTTGGAAAATGGCTATGACTGACTCGCTTCAATGGCCCCAGAATTTGCCTAGTGCAATCATGGCCTATCAGATTAATTACCATTGAATTACTAAGATGTCTTCATTCCAAGCGTTGTATGGCAGAAATCCCCATCTGCTTTTCAAAGTCCAGGCAATGCTTGACCAAGCTTCTCCTGAAGCACCTGTAGTCTCTATGCAAAGTATTGCAAATGAAATCATAAGACTTCAGGCCCTGTCTGCCAAAAACCTGTCCGCCACAACCAGTAGAGAAACTGCTCAATTCAATGATAAGCATGATCCCCTACACACCTTCCAGCCAGGTGACCTCGTCCTGATTTACCATCACCAGCCTGGAGGTTGCGATCACAAACTGGGCAACAACTGGTCAGGGCCTTATTGAGTCATATATAGAAGGGGCAATGACACTCAATTGTAGAGGTTGTTCAGGGCACAGTCATAAACCATGTATATAGTCACTTTCTCCATCCGTTTTACCACCTGCACCAAGATTTAGAAGGGGGTATTGTTGGGATTCCTACCCAAACGGCCAATTTGGAGGCGTTGGATAATGGGAATTGATCCTGAACTGATTAAAAAACCCAACTTATGTCAGGGTTCGAACCTGAGCTATGAGAAGAGCACAAGCTGAACAATTGAGATAATTGGGCTTCCCCCAAATCCCCAATTCATTCATTTTTTAGACCTAAGCTTGGGCAGTTTAAATTTTACCTGAGAAACCTCCCCAAATTACCCTTAAAAAGCTGGTATTGAGTAATAAATTTTATGCTTTAGCTTCCCTTTTTGCAATTTTAAGTAAAAATTATATCTATTTTGAATTTACCACACCAAGCTTAATATCTGGATTAAACATACTTCTCAACCAAAAGAAGCAACCAAGGTAAGTATCCAGCACCCTTGAACTTTGAGTCAACTGGCCAATTTACAACAAAGGATCTGTGGTATCAACCCATGATCCCAACAGATGGCTCAATTCAACTGAAGCTCAATTTATTCTATTAAATGGCCCTCTCATTGGGACCTGAGATTATTGAGAGGGAGATATGCCTACCACTTTCCCGATGGTGGTGGCCTCCCACTACTTCCACCTCCACACACCCCTGATACCCTGCACCAACTATTGGGTGGTGAGGTAAGGGGAAAAAGAGTTCAACTTTGAGTGGGTTAGCCTTCATCCACCTCTCATCCATACATGGCATAAATCTCCTTGGGGCACAAGAGGGATGACTGCTTACACCTATTTTTTTGAGTGGAACTAAAATTCCTTGCAGTTGAGGCACAGAGGGGCTCCCCTAGATTTTTACTTGGGGAGCTACCCTTGAAGCTTAATTAGGACTAATTAATATTTAGAGCCAAGAAAGGGTGTAAGTCACCGGGAATCCCTTTCATCACCCTGGGCATCTTATCCATATAGTAGATGAGAGGTGGCTACAGCGTATCCCCTAAAGCTCACTTCTTCCCCCTCTGATCAACACCCAAGAGTTGGTGCAGAAAATTAAGGAGGTGTGTCAGGAGGTAATGGTGGTCAGAAGCCACTGCTAGCAGAAGGTTCACGGCAGTTTTTATAAGAGGGTTTGACCACCAGTTCAACCTCTGCTGGCAAGAATAAACTTGGTAACCAGAAAAGTATAATTTACTGAGTCACTATTGGGCTCAGATAACATATCCAACATTACCTTCCATCATTAGTAGGTCCAAGTTTGTCCTCAACAGGTACAGGTGCAATAAAACCCTCCCCTACCCAATAGAACCTCCCTTATGTAGCCTGGCTGTGGGCGCAATCTGCTGTCCTCTGGAGGAGTTGGTGTCTTCATGCCAAGAAAGATTGCAGCAGAATCAATATTTTTGCAAGAGAATTTGATACTAATATTAACAGAAAGGTTAGACAAAAATTGGTATTAGTAATTAGTTAGGATGTCAATCCACCAAGATTAAATTGTGAATATATTCCTGACAGTAGTGCACCTAGTCCCAGTTCCACATACAGTGAGTGTATAAGGCTGCAGTCCCCAACAAGTACTGCTGTCACTACACCTTTCCCCTTTCTGATCTTTAGTTTCAGGATATAAAAATCTTAAAAATCCAATTATAATGGCAAGTTTATGAAATCTACTGGACAACTAGTGGCTGATTTCTGATTTTGAGAACTACTGGCTAATGCCTGCAGTTGCCTTACTTTGTTTGCATTTTAAAACATGGATGGCTGTACAAGAGGTATTCTGGCTAATACTTTAAGTGGTAACTCATCCTGAGTTCCAGCTCAGCATTATTAATATTAGAACGCTCTTGACATAATGGAGTGACCCAAATTTGTGTTCTTCTACACCCTTCTCTGTAAGTTAGGTGCTTCGTTGCTTTTTTTGGTATATGTGGTGTAAAAATTTATAGGTTATCTTATTATTTTTGGCCAATAACCCCTATAAATTTATTACTTGCACAGGTTCAGGTTTTGTGCAAATCTCTGCATTGTGTAGTAGTTGATATAATTGTTTTATAATAGTATGGCGACTATTATCCATAGTTGGATGCAATTATTAGATTTTGGTCCAACGCCTGACCAGTATTTCCTCTCAAAATAATTATGATGTCTTAAATAGGGATTTGTTCCCTCATACCACCTAACTTGATCTACTTTTAGATCCCTGTTTACAGTTTCTCTGGTTTGACACACAGTCAGCAGCAATCCCCAATTTGATTCAGCTTCTTCTCTGGATCCCCGCTCAGATCCTTACTCTTTATCTTAAAGAGTCTCCCAATTATCGCACACAGCAATAATATACTTGAGAAAGTATAGAACAAATGGATGCTGATAAAATTCACTAAGCTAATACTCTAGTAAAAGTGATAATTTGTGATATAGTAACTTATGATCTGGCAAATTATTCTTATTTTATTAGTGAATTCTAGGGAATTTATAGTGGGGGATTTGGCGCCCAACTTTCAGTTGGCACCTCCATAATGAAACGGCAGCTGTTGCTATTGAATCGCCCATCCTCGTCTCAGCAGCGACAGTCTTTTCCATACTGGCTAGGATTCCATCATTGGACATACTCAATATCTTAAAGTGGAAAGAGTCGGAAAATATGTCCCTAACGTTTTCCTCTCAATCCAAGTGAACCAACCATATTTGGCAAGCGACCTGCTTAGGTAATGTGACTTGATACCCATTAAGGCAGAGCATGAACCAACTTATTAATTTGCTAGTTGCAGATGGCATCACTCGCCTCACAACTAATTCCTTAAATTCCCAATCAGTCAGTGATGAATCCTGACCAATCCCAATCAGTACACCTGATAGTTAATCAACTATCAGATGCCCCTATTTCGTTGGAAACTCTGCCCAATGAGATCTTGAGCATTTGTATGGATCAATCCCTCAATGGATCTGACCAGGCGAATAACCTAAAATCCCCTGAACATAGTTACCATGAAATCAGGGCCAACTGATATTTAATTCACCTCACATTAGGGAATATCCCCTAGCGATACCTGGTAATCTAGCTGGCTGGGAATATGGGCAAAATCCCAATATTTCCCCCTCTTGCCTAGATTTCCAGCAAGAAAAGGATTGGGGCAGGAGAACACCGCTTCAGACACTCAGTCAAATACTTCATTTGCTCAAGTGGAGTATGATCATCAGTACTCAACGCTGCTTGGGACAATCTTCAGCATGTGGCTCTCTTCTTTTCCTCCTCACTACCACCTACTCAGAGTGCAGTCCCCACAATCTTCTGTTGTGCTGGGCTGATCAATTCACTTGTGACAATATTGATCCCAGGATTTGGTATTCCCCCCATCAGGGAATATGGCCCGCTGTCATATTCAGGATTCTTGGTCTGGCATTTTCAATTTCCTGAATTTTTCTCTTTATCCTCAATAGGAGATTCTTGCCATCAATGTTCATTTTGTGGCGCAATTAAGAATGCTCATTTATGTACGCCTTGTTATTTTTTCACATAACCTATTGGCTCATATCATTCTTAATTCTTCTCTGGAGAGCTTATCCCATTAATTTTAAGATTAATTTCTCTGAAATTAGAACATAATTGATTTCAGAGTGCATAATGCAACTATCATATAATTCTGACATCCCCCTCTCATCCAGCTCATATGTCAAATTCTGAGTCGTGCTACCAACAGCAGCTCAATAGTTTGTCTTATCAAGATCTTCAGCTCTTCCAGTGGATGAGTCGGTCTGCATGATGGAACATTTTCTATGGTCCTTCCAGGACTCATACTCCTAGTCAAGTACCAGTGGCTAGTCCTTCCGTGGAATTACTGGAAATGGTAACCAACCCCACTGAAACCAGGTTAGCAATTGTCTCAAATGACTCACAGCCAATCCTATCTCTGTCATCAATTCCAGAGTTAGATTTTGAAACTCTTCTGGATTCAGCTCCTTTCGCAGATACTCCTGACATCATTATCAAACCTCCTGAAGTAATGCCCTTCACTCTTGATCATTAATTCCTCGCTGGATTGGACTTACTTCCAGAGTTCCTCTTCTGACTCATTCAATATTACAAGCCAGCAGCCTTGCCACCAAACTCACCATTGGCAACAGCGTACATTTTAAACTCCCCTACGCAGAATTAAGGACCCAAGTCACCAAGGCTTTATTCATAGCTCTGAATTCTTCCAATCTTGAGAACATCTTAGATTGGGATATCGCAGCGTATGCTCTTCACTTTGCCAGCCAAGTTTTTCAAAGTTTGGCCATAAAGCTTCCAGTCTCTCCCTGTTTCCCTCGCTCTTTCTGCTTTAGCTTCCAAGAAGCTCATAGTCATCACTTGCAGGATGCCATTTGCTCCTTGCATGACATCTCGTTTCTGGCGCATCCCATCAGTAGTTTCCGCTGATGGCTTTGATAGGGGGCATGATTCAGCAGCCCTCATCTAGTATCCCTTGTTCATTGTCAGCCCATATTTCCAGTGTTCTTGATGAAGCCCATCATCAAGCGCTCAAGACCAATATTCTGGCTCCAGTACCTTATCAGTATTATTTGGGGTTATTTGCCAACTGCCTCTTCTTATACTGTTGCTCTCCCTCCCCACTCCAGGGTATCATGTTTGGCTTCTTCTGAAATGTCAATTTTCCTTCACCTTATCACTTTCTCGCAGGGATCTGTGTCTGCTCAACGAACTTGGTTTTGTGTAGGTCTAGCCCTCACTAGCATCCAATCTCAAATAGATTTCAACGGGTTATTCACTCCTACTGCAATCCATCCTCCCTCTCCCAAGAGGCAACATAGGCAGAATCATCCCTTAATTGAGGATAATTAATAAAAAAATAAATTTATGAAAATATATCAGTTTTTCTATGCGGTTTTAATAATCTTTTTTACAATATTTTTATCAATCTTTTATTTTGTCTTCTTTTTCATAAGGCTTGACCTTGTTTGGTTCAGCGGTCCATCTTTTTACTCTAATCTCCCAAACTGGATCCTTGGTATACTTAGACCTACCAGTTATCATAGTTCAAAATCTTATCCTCTTAAGATTTAACCATCTATTTAGTTCAGTGGTCCTCTTCTAGGACTTTACAAAAATTTCAGGACATAATCATTTAATGGTTCAGAGGTCATCTGGGAACATTGCAACTATTTTCTCTTAGGTTCAATACTTTCCAATTTTTTAGTATTGACCTTCTTCACTATATGACCAGCAATGTTGTTTCTTCACTTATAAGCTACACTTTCCAACTTTGGCAATACTTTTAAATATTTTCATTCATTAGGCCTTCATTCCTGACTGGTTATTCGTCCAACAGGTCCTAATTTCATCTCATATTTTGTACACTGATGCTTGAATCTTCATATCTCATTATTCAACATTTCCGTTTGATTTTATATATTGTTTTTCTCCTAAAAACGATTTTTGGCTTACATGGCCATCCAAAACATTAAAAATAAATCCACTAGTGGATCTTGAAACGATCCCTTTATCACACAGATTGATCTGGACTCATCAGCTTCATCCAATTTCGTCTTGGGTTGATGAACTCGTCTCAAGCAATTTCTAACCAGAGATTGAATGTTATTGAGTCAAATGATTATCTCCACTATCTTGAATAAATCATTTCCTGTTTTGAATTCACATCTTAATTGATATGGCAATACAATACTCCTAATTGATTGCTTCCTATTTCAACCAATGTCTCATCTAGTGTCTCATCTTACACTCACTCCTCAGGACTTTTAAAAGTGGACCTAATTTCAACCTGAGTTGGCCCTGCTGATCCTCAGGACTATTTCAAGTGGACCCAATTTCAACCCAAGTTGGCCCTGCTGATCCTCTTCATCTCAGGTAAATGTCAGGTGGAACGAGTTTTCTTGTAGCATTAGGTAGTTCCATATCTAGGCTGCAAGTCCTTTTCCCAAATATTAAGTATCCTCAAGTCACTTCAATTGGAGTTCCACTTCTGAGCATTGTAAACACAATTGAACGTTATCCACTTCACGTTCTGTCATCATTAACGTTACTTTCCTCAGTAACTTATTTCCAGAATTGGAAAAATCTAGGTATGACATCATTTTCAACACCTTCTACTCAACTACACCCCTGTAGTGAGCACCACTTTGTAGAAATTTATAGGCTATCTGATTATTCTCAGCCAATAACCCCTATAAATTTATTAGTTGCACAGGTTTGGGTTTTGTGCAATTCTCCGCATTGTATA
This sequence comes from Massospora cicadina, assembly GCA_022478985.1. NCBI lineage: Eukaryota > Fungi > Entomophthoromycota > Entomophthoromycetes > Entomophthorales > Entomophthoraceae > Massospora > Massospora cicadina. The sequence goes on along the minus strand of JAKSZP010006638.1, from coordinate 79,129 downwards.
GTAGTTGATATAACTGTTTGATAATAGTATGGCGACTATTATTTTTAGTTAAATAAATAGTATTATATTTTGGTCCAACGCTCGTCCAGTACTTCCTCTCAAAATACTTATTATTTCCTGAATAGGGATTTGTTCCCTCATACCGCCTAACTTGATCTACTCTTAAATCACTGTTTTTGGTTTCTTTGGTTCAACAAACAAATGGCAGAAATCCCCAATTTGATTCAGCATCTTCTATGGATCCCCGCTCAGATCCTTACTCTTTATCTTAAAGAGTCTCCCAATTATTGCACACAGCAATAATATCCCTGAGAAAGAATAGAACAAATGGATGCTGATAAAATAAACTAAGCTAATACTCCAGTAAAAGTGATAATTTGTGATATGGTAACTTATGATCTGGCAAATTATTCTTATTTCATTAGTGAATTCTAGAGAATATTAAGTGGAGGATTGGCACCCAAGCCTTGGTTGACACCTCCTTATGTAATGGCAGCCATTGCCGTTGAACACCCATCCTCATCTCAGCAGCGATGGGCTTCCCCATACTGGCTAGGATTCCATTGTTTGACATCCTTGAGATCTAAAACGGAAAGATTCAGAAAATGTGTCCCAAACGATTTCCTCTCAATCCAAGCGAACCAACTATATTTGTAAAGCGACATGCTTAGGTAATGTGACTTGATACCCATTAAGGCAGAGCATGAACCAACTTATTAATTTGCTAGTTGCAGATGGCATCACTCGCCTCACAACTAATTACTTAAATTCCCAATCAGTCAGTGATGAATCCTGACCAATCACAATCAGTACACCTGATAGTTAATCAACTATCAGATGCCCCTAAATTGTCAGCAACTCTGCCCAATGAGATCTTAAGCATTCATCCAGATTGATCCCTGATGGATCCAACCAGGCGAATAACCTAAAATCCCCCAAATATAGTTACCCCAAAATCAGGGTTAACTGATTTCCAATTCACCTCGCATTAGGGAATTACGTCCTAGTAATCCCTGGTAATCTAGCTGGCTGGGAATATGGGCAAAAATCTCAAGAGAAGGTGTGACCAATAATTAAAAGGTTAATCATATTTTATCTTGATAAGCCATATGGCTCAAGAGGTTATGGTGCTCATATGGACAATTTGCATACGTGAAGAAAAGTTTAAGAGGAGCTTATCAAGAAATTCAGGTCAAAGAAGAGTCTGAGCATGAAGAAATAGGCCTTTATGAGAACAGAGCTATGCCAAAATATAACTCTCACTAAATTCTCTGACCGCTTATATATAGGCCAAAATGCTGTTGACCTAAAGTTGTGACTCTAGAAGATGCTGTAGCTGTCGTTGTTGCCAGGTTAAATAGTAACCTGACCTAGCCATGCTATCACACCCAACAAATAAAGCTTTAGCTCTGTCTTAGACATAAGACCTTCTCAATGTAGTTAATTATACAAGCCAGAAACCTCATAGAAGGCCTTCACGAAACCCAGAGTATATACTGTAAAAGAAGAAACCTTAAGAAGGAGAATAAGCCTAGATGCAACTACTGTAAGAAGAACTTTCATACCAAGCACATGTGCTTCAAGAAGAATCCTTCCATTGCTGAGCAGGAAAAAGGAAGGTTTGCTTAGGGTCTTGTACCTCTATTGCCAACTGACCCAATGTACCTAAAGGCAAACATCACCAACTGCTCATCTTGCTTGCATTGAAAACAAAACTGATGATGACTCTTAAGAGGGTCATGAGGACACAGGCTGTTACGTTTTAGGTTTCCCTGTTGAGATCGCCGTTCCAGACCATTTGAATGCCAAAAATATCGACAAGGATCAGGTTCCAAAAGGCTCTTACCTCAGCCAGGTTATAGGGTCCCAGGATTAATGATACAGCCAGCAATTCTGCTTAGTACCTTAACCAATTGATCCAACTCATATTGAGTGTCCACAGTCTACTGGATATCAAGAAGAAGTATCCTGAGAATGCCCAAAAGCTAATGCAACGTTCTGCCTCAAGGAGCTGTTAGTCCTTCCACTGAGGTTTGAAGTGACCATTACAAAGGTGGAAGTGGTAATTCAAAAGGTCCAATTTATGGCTATTTTGGATATGTTATCACCTATCAACGTTTTGTTGTCCCAACCTATCAAGAAGATCAAGCTCGCCTCAGACCTTAAATACGCTCAAGAATATAGTACCGCTGGTCCAAATAACATCAATGCGATAGGTGTATACTCATCTCTGCGAATCTGAGTTGGCAAAATAGTTTTTAGCTGCTGAAGTTGCTCTAGATAACAGCTAACTGAAATTCTGATTAAGATGCAATTTATGATCAAAATTGAGGAAGTTATCAGTCTGAAAGAAAGAAACTTATCACTCTTTAACTATGATGTCTTCCTTTTCTTAGATAATAGAGACTTCAGCAAGAAAATTAGTCTTGTCTTGGCGAGTACCCTGTTTTCACTTTACCTTCACAATATTCTACCTCTGGAAGAAACACAAAAAAACTACCCAACTTAGTAGATGCAGCAGAAGGTATACCATTTCATGCCACTGAGGAGGTAAAAAATAAATCCAGATAGCAAATAGCAGTTCAACACCAACATAACCCTGAGTATACCAACAAGCTGCTTTCTACAATTACTAGTGTTGATGGAGTAAAAAGGTTTGAACCGAGAGTTTTGCCAATAGTTTTCAATCAAGATTAATTAGCAGCCTATTGAGCTTTTACTTGGGAAATTACCACCAACGATACTATTTTAGTCAATATGCATCAAAAACTTAAAAAATGTTGATACCTTCTCATGGATAAAATAAACAAGGTACATTTATTGGCGCTCGCCTTAATTTTGACCTAACCATCAATATTTAATTTTCGCTACCCCTCAAGTCCAAATATATGATAAGCTATATTGGGATTCGACCTGTTCCCAATTATTTTAATTCAAATTTCCCTACTTCTGATACCTCTCCAAATTTTCTTCTAATGGAGCCTTATTTTCCGCCCCCTATCAATTTGTTAAAAGGAAGCCTGTCATCGACTCCCCACCTGATCAACATCAGGATGCCAAAGATCTTGCCAGTGGAGGACGTCACTATCCTGAAAAAAATTAGGAGGAAAACCTCGCCTATAAATATTCGCGCCTTTTCTTAAATAAAGGTTTGTTTTTATCTCCAATTTTTTTTTAGTTTTATTTAATTCAGAGCCTCTGTACAGCATGCTCCTCTCTGGCTGTAAACTTCCCCAGTTTAATACAATAGGTCCCTCGTCACCTATTCTTAAGCTTATATCAAGTTACTGGCTCCTATAATTAGGACTCCCAGCTCTTCCCGCCATCTGCTCGCTGCAGGACCTTTTAACCTATCCATTTTGGTACGCTTTGGAGGAACTATTGCCCTCAGCTACCCAATCCCAACAAAATAATTGGTGCTCCCTGCCAGGTACTCTCCCAAGCTACCTGGTGAATAAATATATTCAAAATGGATGATTCTCGCCAGGACTTTACTTGGACCCTTACCAAAATATCCAGCATCACCCAATGGGTACCCTCCAATGGAAATTGCGACCCTGAGAACAGTAAACCCAATTTTATGCAACTCCATGCTATGCTTGATATCTCTATTCCAGCCCTAGAACCCCAAAACTATTGTTTTCAGCCTAAAGGCGTTGCTGATACTATTAATTAATTACTTATAGGAGCCTTTTTCCCCAGAGATCGCTCCCATTGTAACTAAGCCTCTGCAGTTCCTGAGAATATGTGAGCGCTATATGAATCTGCCACCTTATCCAGCTCTGAAGTAGGAGTATCTTGCACAGAGTGATATTTGCAACAGTTTGTGCACTCTGACATTCACAATTTAGTCCAAATGATGGAGATCCACCATCAAGAAATTTTGCAACAGTTTATCTTGTTACAAGAGCTACACTCCTACCTTCTAGATTTCTACAACTCAGCCTCTTCATTTGTAAGAGATATCTGTGAGGCTATTCTTGAAAACCGCGCCCAACTTATCTCTATTCAAACCAACTCTCCCAACTAGATGTGGGAGTGGCTAGCCTGCTTCACAAGGAAGTAGCTACCCAATTTACTGATACTACCACCATAATTGAGAGTCATTTGTAACAAGCTATTACCAACCTCACCAGACAACTTAATGCTTTTACTAAACAAAATTTTGAACGAATAAGCTAGATTGAATTAACAATCCAACCAGCTTTTAATTTTTCAAGCGTTCCTGATATTCCAGGGCCTCCTGGCCCTGTGGGTCCCTCAGGCCCCCAGGGAGTAAGGATCAGCTGGTCCCACCAGAGTGATGGGGCCCCCTGGTTGGGATGGAAGTGAAGGGCCACCTGGGCCAGCTGGCCCCCTGGATATGGGCATCCTGGTCCTCCTGGTCCTCCAGGTTTGACTTTGCACTTACCTTCACCTCTGGAGGAGCCTTTCTCAAATAGCCACCTTCTTACTCTCAAATAAAATCTTGAAATTATTGCTCGAAGCTGTTGGCTAACTTGCTCTGGAGAACCTATTGGTCCAAACCTTACTGTTGATGCAATTAAGGAAGGGTTGGATAACTCTTATCATCTTTGTGATTCTCTCACTGATGATTTAGCTCACCAAAAAGAAAAATTTGTTAGATTGGAGCAAGACAATTTTAAGCTTTGAACCCTAGTTCAAAATCTACGTGTAAAATGGAATCAATTCGCAATGAACTTCAACAAAAAGCATCCACTGAGTCTCTATTTGCCCAAATTGGGGATCTTCAAGACGATCTGAATCATTTTAGACAACAAACTGTTTTAGATTGGAATCCTGTGCCCCCATCTGAATCTGAGCTATCCTAATTCAATTGACTTATCCCAGTAGGCGTTAATGTTATTTCAGCTCCCGTGGGAACTACATTTAAACCTTCTTTTAAAGACAAGTTCACCCCCAGGGGAAGGAAGTATTGCTTCATTTCTATATATTTATGAGAACTCAATGGAGGAAGCTCCTGATCAACAAAAGATTAAATACTTACCCTCTTGCCTTAGTAGATCTGCCCAAGAAATTATGGTTCCCCACCTCATGAGATGCAGCACTTGGGCTGAGGTGAAGGCCGCACTTATTAAGGAATTCTGTAGTGATCTCACCTTGGCATATCAGAAACAGGACTTTATGAGTATTAGGTTAAGACGTGGCGAATCTCCCGCAGAGTTTGCTGCTCTATTCTACGCTGAGGCTCAGACATTGGTAACTAATAACCACCTCACTCTCTATGCTGCTGTTGCTGCCATCCTGTCTGCTTTAGAGTTTAACCCGCAGCTCCATCTTCACATGACTTATGTTAAACGAAACTTTACTTCTATTTTAGATATTAAGGAGGCCCTTCTTAAAATTCCTACTTCTGTAGTTACTGGCGCTTCTGCTTCTGCCTCACATCCTTGAATTCATGTGGTGAACAACAATGAGTCTAGAAAAACCCGAGCTTGACCCAACTGCACCTATTGTGGCCATTGCAACCACACCATTAAGCATGGTTGGACAAAAATGGTCGAAGAGAAATCAAAGAGAGGTCAGCATAGGGCGAGAGGCTCCCTATGCTGACAACTTTACTGCGCTTCAAGAACAATCAGTTCATACTGTTTCCACTGACCTTATAGTCCCTAGTGCTTCTGAAGAGAAAACCCCTATTGAGCTTTCCATTGATATTAAACCTAGCGATATTTCTTCTTATCCTCTTTCTAAGTCGGCCCCTGCAGCTATATATTCTATTCCAGCTCAGTGGGGAGTGACGGTAACCTGTATTGAAGCTATAGTTCATAAGGTGAAGGTTCTTTCTATTGTTGACTCTGGCTCTCCGATTAACATCATTTCTAAACTAATCGGAAAAATTAAGATTCAGCCTGGTTTTAACCATTTGTCAGAATATGAGACCACTGGTACCGCATATGCTTGAGCTATAGGTGCTTACTCCCACTTGCCCCTAAAGTTAGGCGGCCTACAGCTCTCTATCCCTGCTGTAGCCTTGGATATTAATAGCTATGACCTCCTATTGAGCACTGGGTTTCTTATGGAACATGCCGCCATCATTAATTTTAAGGATAATTTCATTTCTATTTTGGATACCGTGTCCCTTTACTTTTAACTTCTGCTCTCAAGGAAAAAGGAAGCAGAAGTTAAGGATGTGCCTGCTCAAGTCTCCTGATTCCATTGAGCGTTTAGAATATCGTGTGTTGGGGTCTAAAGTTAAGTTGCCCCCTCCCATGGTCGAGGCTGAGGAGGGGCCTTTACATTCTCCCCAAGACCTTACCATACTCCGCAGGCCCAAATCCTGGTAGACACTGGGATCCAGCTGGTTCCCCTCCTAATCATTTGCTCGAGATATTTGGTTTACCTAACCCTTCTGTATTCGAAGCTCTTCCCTGTCCATGGGTTTTAGATCCCACTTATCAAGGCACTGTCACTGTTCTTTTAGCCAACCTCTCCCAGTCTCCTAAAGTCATTAAGCTGAACCAACCTATCACTTACGTCCGCCTCCTACCTTATGACCAGGTGATGGGGGTTCATGGCGTTGGGACCCTTCATGACTTTGGGTTAGAGGAGCCTCCTGTTGTTGTTGCAGTGCCTGTACAAATTAGTTTTGATTTGTCAGCTGAACAAAAAGCAGCTGCCAAAGCTTTGATAGATGAGTATTCAGATAAATTTCCTCAGGCCCTCATAATTATGGCCACATGCAAGGCGTTCAACACCAGGTTGATACTGAAAATGCTGCTCCTTTTCGCTCTTGACCTTATCATAAATCAAAAACTGAAGAAGCCCAGGTTACTCTCAAATTAAAGAAATTGCTCAATGATGGCCTCCTTCAACCATCACGTAGTCCATGGTCCTCCCTCTCCTGTTTATTAAGAAGAAGGATGGGAGCCATCATGTTGTTATGGACTATCGATGATTAAACTCCATTATGCGCAAGGACAGCTACCCTTTACCCCGCAATGACGACTCCTTACGCTCCTTATCTGGATCCCAATACTTTTCTGCAATGGACCTGGCCAGTGGCTACTGGCAGATTGATCTTTCCGCTGAGGATTGTGCTAAGTGTGCCCTCATTTCCCATGAAGGGTTGTTTAAGCCCACTTGTATGCTGCAGGGGTTATGCAATGCCCCTGCTACCTTCCAACGGGCTATGGACCAGTTGTTTGGGGACCTTAAACTCATGTGTGTGTTAGTATACCTTGATGATTTCACTGTCTTCTCCTGAACATTTACTGCACACCTCAATCATCTTTGTCAGGTATTTCAGTGACTATGGGAGGCCTCCTTAAAACTAAAACCCTCTATATGTAAATTCTTTGTATGAGAAATGGAATTTTTAGGACACAAAAGACGCGACAAGGTATCCTCCCCAATCCAGATAAGGTCTCTGCTATTGAACGCATGCCTGTTTTAATTAATGTTTGAGACATTCAAGTCTTTCTGGGAATGGTGGGCTACTACCTCCAGTTTATCTCTCATTTCGCTGACCTTGCTGAACCCTTAGTTAAACTCCTACACAAAAATGTGCCCTTCTTTTGGGGTCTGAACAACAACAGTCCTTTGATTCCTTATGCACTGCCTTGTCATCAGCCCCTGTCTTAATACATCCTTACTTTGAGCAACCTTTTGTTCTCTTCACTGATGCCAGTGATACCGCTGTAGGCGCCATCCTTTCCCAGTTAGACCAAGACCAAGTTGACCACCCGGTTGCCTATTTTAGAAAGACGTTAACAAAGGCCAAGCATAATTACTCAGTAACTGAACGTGAGTGCCTGGCAGTTTTACTGGATATCAAACACTTCCGCCCCTATTTGTATGGTAAACATTTTACAATAGTTACCAATTATTCCTCCCTCCGTTGGATTTGTCAAATGAAAGATCCCAATGGGAGGTTAGCTCGCTGGGCCCTCAGACTCCAAAATTATGATTTTTCTATAGTCCACTGAGCTGGCGCCATTCATCAAAATGCGGATGGGCTATCTCGCCTCCCTATTTTACATGTAACTATTACTGAAGAAGATCGACTTTTTGATCTTCTCCCTAACCCTAGATTGTGGTCTCAGGAATCTCCAGACATTCAAGCCAGACTAAAGAAGATGGCTACTAACAAAAAAGTCGTTGATCGTATCTTGGTAAAACAGGTTGTCTCCACTTTTCTGCCCTATCTCCGCCCTTCTCTTAGACTGAAACTATCATGGAAGCCCATAAGACCCTTGGGAATGGGGCTGTAAAGAAAACCCTTGAGTGGCTAAAAAACAAATGCTATTAGGAGAGTATGGCTGAGTCCATTCATGATGTTTTGGAAACTTGCTACAACTGCTGTTCCCAGGACAAGTCTAATCCTCGCTTTAAATTTGAGCTCATGGCCCCTGGGGCCCCTTTTGATACTGTTAGCATCGATGTTGTGGGTCCACTACCTGTGGGTGTTGATGGCCATCGCTATATTTCCTTGACATTGAACACCTAACCAAGTGGGTTGAGGCCACTTCAATCCCTCATGCTACTGCTAGAGCTACTGCCCTCTTCCTGTACCAACACATGTTTTCCCATCATGGTTGCCTGCGATTACTTTTATCAGACAATGGTAAAAAATTTATTTCCTCTATAGTCCAAGAATTAACTTTTTTGCTAGGTATAAAGCACTTCTTCACTACACCATATCACCCCGCCACCAATGGCGCAGTAGAGCGTGCTAATGGTACTTTAATTTCCATTCTACGAAAATTAGCTGCTTCTAACGCTGTGCATCGGAATGATTTTCTCTCTAGTGCCCTATTGGCCTACCGAGTTAGCTATCACAGGATGATTAAGATGTCCCCTTTCCAAGCCCTATATGGGCGCGAGCCTCTTTGCCTTCCAGTCTTCAACCTATCCTTGCATCAGCTAATCTAAGTAATGTAGAGCTTGCCCTGCGACGGCTAATTGATGAGATCATATGTATCCAAGCTATGGCCAATGGATCTATCAAAGCTACCAATTTTAGAAAAGGAGTTTGAGCCAATGAGCACCGTCCTGCGCTCCCTGAATACTCTTTAGGAGATCTAGTTTTGTTCTATCACCATCGCCCTGGGGGCAGGACCTATAAGTTTTCCACCACTTGGTATGGTCCCTATTGGGTGATACACCATAGGGGCCCCAAATACTCTATTGCTGCTACTGGTACTGGCAAGGTAGTTAATCACGTTCACAACCATTTTCTGCGCAAGTACTATCACCCTCAGAAAGATCTTGAGGGGGGTGTTGTTGGGATTTGACCTGCTCCCAATCAATCTAATTTGAATTTCCCTACTTCTGATACCTCTCCAAATTTTCCTCTAATGGAGCCTTATTTTCCGCCCCCTAATCGATTTGTTAAAAGGAAGCCTGTCATCGACTCCCCACCTGATCAACATCAGGATGCCAAAGATCTTGCCAGTGGAGGACGTCGCTATCCTGAAAGGATTAGGAGGAAAACCTTGGTTATAAATATCCGCGCCTTTTCTTAAATAAAGGTTTGTTTTTATCTCCAATTTTTTTAGTTTTATTTAATTCAGAGCCTCTGTACAGCATGCTCCTCTCTGGCTGTAAACTTCCCCAGTTTAATACAATAGGTCCCTCGTCACCTATTCTTAAGCTTATATCAAGTTACTGGCTCCTATAATTAGGACTCCCGGCTCTCCCCGCCATCTTCTTGCTGCAGGACCTTTTAACCCATCCATTTTGGTACGCTTCAGAGGAACTATTGCCCTCAGCTACCCAATCCAAAGAGCTAAATCAGAAGAAACTTTCAAAAGTGCATCAACTATTAGAAGACTATCAGGATGTTTTCTCTAAATCAGATGTAGACATGGTCACATGAAAGTAAGGGTACATATTATTAACGATGGAGAGTAAACCCTCAACAATTGAAGTCATATAGGAATTCAAAGGTAGAGTAGTAAAACATGAAGACTGGGATCAAGCAATAATTGGATGCCGGCTTACTTATGCAATCCCAGAGTCCATGGTCTTCTCCGTTGTTGCTCATAAAGAAGAACCGTTTTTACAGAATAGTGATGGATAATGGAAGCTAAACAGCCTCGCTAATAGGGAAAGCTCTGATTCCAAGGATTGGTGATTCCTTGGTTCTGACTATCAAGCTCAAATTGCTTCTCTTTATGGACCTCGCCATTAGTTATTAACAGATAAATCTTTCGCCTAAAGACCAAAAAATGCGCGTTGAAATGCACAGAAGGATTACTATAACCTACTTAGCTCCCACAGGGATTATGCGATGCTCGCACCTCATTCCAACTGCAAAGGATCACAATATGTAAGAACTTAAACTCATCTAGGTGATTAGCTAGATGACATAATGGTCGTTTAAAAACCTTTAACAATCATCTAGATCACCTCGAATCATTGTTTTAACAACTGAGAGAGAATCATATCAAATTAAAACCCACGAGATGTAACTTTTCCAGAAGGAATGGATATCTTAGGACATGTCATCTCGCGGGAAGAAATTCAACCCTTGTATGATAAGGTTGAAGCAATATACAAGGTGCTGAGCTGAAGTGTCCATGAGACATAAAGGTATTCTTAATAATTATGATATTACCAACAATTTTTCCTTAAATTTCTCAACTTGCCAAACCTCTTGTTCGTCTTATCATCAAAAACGCCCCTTTCATATGGGGCTAGAGCAACAAAAAGATTTTGATTCTACGAAGAACTTTTTTGGAGAGACGACTTATCTTATGGCATTCAGACTATGGAAATCCATTCATCCTTTAACTGATGCCTCTGACTCAGACATTAAGCCATCCTTTCTCAACTGGATGACAACAGCATTGACCACCCGGTGTCATATTATAGTAAAATGCTTTCTAAAGCTTGGCGAAATTATAACATCATAGAGAAAAAGTGCTTAGTTGTTCTAATGGCAGTATAACACATTTTAATTTTCTTGTATGGTATGGACTTTACAGTTGTGACAGACCATGCTTCCCTAAGGAGGCTGCAGAACAGAAAGATCTGACAGGAGGATTAGCAGATGGTCTCTCAAGCTTCAGCACTACAACATGAATTTCATCCACTGAGCTGGAATGAAACGTATGAACATAGATGGATTTACCAAAATACCCATTCTATATCTTGACAACAGCGAAGCTGAACTAGTAAATTACCTACTCATGAAGTTATACTCTTGGGAGGATGAAGTTGAACCATTTCAGAAAATGCTCAAATGACACACTCGAAATATTAAGGTTTTTGACAGATTATTTTACAAGAAAGTCAATATTGACTGACTACCTTACTTGCGACCTTTGGAACAGGTACCAGATATCATGCAAGCCTACAATACCTTAGGCCATGGAGGTGCCATAAAAGCTCACGAATGGATCAAAGATTGCTACTATTGGGAAGGAATACTGGACTCTGTAATGGAATTCTCAGACGCTTGCATCACTTGTAAAAAGCAGACACTGCACAAGGCTAAGTACAGATATTAGCCCATGACCCATCAGCAGCCATTTCACACCATCATTTTAGACGCCGTAGGTCCATTAGCTGAATACAAAGGAGGAAATCAATATATCCTACTAGGGATCAATCATTTCAAAAAAGTGGGTGAAAGCTACTGCTATATCCATGCAGACTTATAAAGCTACTGATAACTTTTTATATCAAACATATTTACAAGAAGCAGCTGCCCACAGGTTCCACTGAGTGTTAATGGGAGAACTTTACTTCAAGAGTTGTGAGGATCTCAATACAAGCATGGGAGCTCAACAACTATTATAAGCTTCTTATAACCCATCTTCTAATGGGAATGTAGAAAGAGCGAATGGGTTCATTGGTCTCAATATTACACAAGTTGGCCGCTACTGATCCATCACAATGGCAACGATATCTCCTAAGTGCGTTGATGGCTTATCAGACAAGTTTATTTCAATTATAAAAAATCTCCCTTTAAACCCTTATACAAAAGAGAACTAGGAATCCAAACTTTATTAGCTCATGAAGTTACCAATGATTACACTATAGAGCTTGACAAAGTACTAAGGAGATTGGCCCAAAAGATAATAGATCTTAGTCAGAGCCAATGACTTATTTGGACAAAATGGTTACAATATATAATCAAGCAGTGAATGAAGCTCGCCAACCTCTACCCGCCTTTGAGATTTTGGACCTAGTCCTATATTACCACAATTGAATAGCTCCCAGAGGAGTAAAATTACAATACATCTGGGATGGTCCATACACTATCACTTACAAATGTAGAGACAAATAATCAAAGATTCTTTGGAAGCTAGAGTAATGATCAACCATGTCCATAGCTGATTCTTGTGTCAGTACTCACCTGCCAATATTTTTGAAGGGGGTAATGTCAGATATTTGATATTGGACATGATGAAAAGCTTATTATCTTGCGACTCTCTCAGCTTAATTAACACCTAGATCTAAGGAGGGGGTTAAATCTATTACCTCAATAAATTAACTGGGGAATTTGATAATAAGCACTGATTTATGCGATTCTAGAAAACCATTAACAGACTATATAAGCCAAAGATGCCCTAAGATGAATTCCTGCCTCCCTGAAATGACAGATCATTATAAGGTCAGACAACATCTACTCAAAGTGGCTCTGGAGGCAGCAAACTAAGACAAACCCAAAAAAGTGTAAGAATTAAGCTGCCAAATGTTCAACCCAAGTGACCCCCAGTCTCATCTGATTTGGGTATTATATTCACCATTTTTTCACTACCAAAGTTATTATAAAAAGCATAATACCATCCAGAATATATTACCTAACCAAGAGCCTCCCTTTCAGATGACACCGCCCATTAGTATAATTAATCTTTTCCTTTTGGGGTTTATATGTCAAATGTGACATATAAAACTCTGTAGGAATCCAGCTCTTTTGGGCTCGCTGGTGCTTATGCCACTGGATCCCACAAAAGTTTTGTTAAAATTTAAAATTAAAATACTAATAAATACTTGGGTTTTATAAGGTTTTATCAGTAGCATGGGGTAAAAAGGAGAAAAATGATACCCCTTGTCATCTGACCATTTAGTCTTTAAGGTATTTTGAGGGCTGAGGGGAATTCAAGGATAAGTTCAGAATAGCTTAGCCTAGTCCAAATTAGGAAATATGGGGGAGCAGCATATCAAAACTTGGGATACTTGCTTCATGTTAGTGGAACAATGAAGGGGAATTATGAATGACCAAAATGTACCCATGAGGTAACAGTTTTATGAACTTCAGCCAATCCCCATTTGAGAAATTTCTTTCACCTTGGGCAACCCCCACCAAGCCTATAAAAAGGAAGATCCCTACGTAGGTACTTTTAAGGACTTGGTTGTGGCTGGTGGAGTACCTTCCAATGGTCACCCCAAGGTCCATCGCATGGTCAGAGTAATCTGACCATTTGATTTTAGGTTTATTGCCGATGCAGGATTTTAATGGTGCTACCCTGATTTGTGGAGTTCCACCAAGAATCAACCAGGGTATTTTGGTTGATTACAGTATTGTTATTTACAGAAATCGCCCTTTGGTTCATTGAAGACTCATAAATGGCCAACCTTTCCCCATTTCAGCTGATTTTGACCCAGGACATTTTTCCTTTGCATCTGAGAGCAAAAGTCTGACAAACTCCTATTTTATATTATAATAAAGTTACATCATTAATTCTATATCTCGTTTTAGTACTTGACTTCAATAAGACCATTTTGCTGTACTTACTAGAGATAGATACTCTAGCTGATGGGACATAAGCGGTGACATAGCACCTTTTTAAATAAATGTATACTTTTCATGCGACTTATTCAGCTTCAAGTATTGCTGTAAGGCTTCTTGTGCAAAGCATCATCACCATAGAAACGGAAGCCTTACAAATGCATCGCTTTGATGGTTAACTAAATGAAGGCCTCATTGGTCAACTTGGCAAGATGTGGGTTTATGCTTAAAAAATTAAGACATCATTATTGTCTAATAGGATGGAGCGCTTTATCAAAATTGGATAGGTTTTTGAAGATTACTGCACTAACGGCTTTAACTCCTGAATATTGTTTGTACAACCTAATTGGACAACTCAAAAAGTAGGAATTTAAGACCCATAAGATTCAGGCTTAGTTGCAGCATCTGACTAATGATATGAAGGTCAAGGAAGGAATGCTATATTATATTAGATGGGAAATGGATACTATACATAAGCCCTTCTAAAAATAAAGGCATCCTTGAAGGCAATTTCTAAGAAACATAAGTATTATTTGCTGACAGCCATCCTTTAAAGGCTAGAAAATAATTGTAGAACTATTGTGATCAATCTTCATAGGGAATTTAATTTTTCACTAAGGCAATAAAGCTCTTTGGCCATGCAAAATGGTCTCAGTCCTGTCTAAAATATAATAGAACATCCTAGATAAAAGGTCAGTAGTACTGAGATAATTATAGCTTGGAATTAGTTTAAAGATCTGAGGAAAAGTTATACTTTCATATAAATGTATAGTAACTTTTAAAGTACTAGTAAAGTATCATAGATGAATGCTAAATTGAATATCAAGGGTGACAAAGAAAAATAGGTTAGATTATGATAACCAGAAATGATACAGGCAGGAAACAAGCTTGCTCAATCACATCAGTAATTCAATTCAGATTTTCTATATAATGTTAGTTTATTTTTTATTTTATTTGAGGTGGGCTGACCTGGGGACAATACCGCACCAATTAAGGGAAATTGAATAGATAGGAAAGGAGAATAAAATCCAGAAAACCTCCATGCATGGCATATCATAGGCCAGAAACTCCATGGACCGCCTTTGCTATTTGCTATCTCAGTTTGGGGCATTGGTGTGCAAAGCAACACAGTCATGATTGTCCCCTACCCAAAGTTCTAGTACTGGAATCAAACTTGGAGGCAGCGGTAGAGGTCCTTACTCTACCACTTGGGTATCCTCCCCTTAATTTGTTAGTTTAAACTTAATGGGAATCTCTTGTGCTTCATATAAATAAATTTAGACCTAGTATAATACAAGTTCATTGGTATACCATATATAGATAAATATTAAAGAAAATCGGTATCAACTATAATAAAATAATTAAAACCAAGTCGAGGCTTCACCCTTATAAAGAATCCTGATTACATCCATTTGTGGGACATGGAGCTGTGAAAAAGACCGATGAGTGGTTAAGAAAACGGCGCTACTGGAAATTCATGGCTGAAATTATCAATGAAGTAATAGAGGCTTGTTTATATTTCAGAAATTAAGATTTGGCCAGCCTTAATATCAACGCTAAGTTGTGTATCCATTAAGCCCCTTCAATGTTGTGAGTGTTGATTTGGTAAGGTCATTTCCCTCCAGCTTACATTACATTTTTATATATTTTTTAGTGACAAATATTAGAGAAATGGTTGAAGGCAATTTCCGTATCAGCTGCTACTAATAATGCTACTTCTTTATTCCTTTTAAGTTCTGCCTTAACTCAGCATGGACGCCCCCAAAACTTTACTATTAGACAACGGACAAAATTTTACTTTTAAGTATCTAAGAACTAACCTCTTTTTTGATACTTCAAACTTTACTATCCCTTATAATCATCTCTCAATGGGACGGTGGATCTTACCAATGGACCCTAGTGTCAATTCTGTGAAAGATGGCTGTATCTGACCCTATGAAATGGAACTATTATATGATCAGCACTTTTATTAGCTTATTGGATAAGCTATCAATAATTAATATGTCTCTGTCCAAAGCATTATATGGTCATCATTCCTTTTTACCAAGTAGTGTTTCGCCTTTGTTAGTTTCTTTGTTACCCAATAACTCTGAACTTAAAATGAGGGCTTTAAAATAATAATTGTATCCAACTACGTTCTCTGCAACTGAAGGATTTTCTCAACTACCTCTGAGGAGATGACGCACACTAATTATAGTAGGCCCGCTTTACTGACATTTAACCTAGAAGATATAGTCCTGTTTTATCACCATTGACCAGGAGGGCAACAAAGCTATCTCAACATCACCTGGTCCAGCCCTTATTGCATTAACCATAACGTTACCTCTAAATATTTCGTTGTCAATGTTTGCCATGGTAAAGTGGTCAACCGAGTTCATGTCATTTCCTGAGGCCTTATGCTCCACTTTGACAGGATCTTGAATCGACGTTGGTGGGATTTAAGATGGTAAGAAGGCCAAACTCTCCGTTTCTTAATTGAGCATTGATAAGTCAATTATCAAATGATCATTATTGCAGTCATAAACCCCTATAGGATAGGAACAGAAAAGATTTGATAAAGAGTCTCATATGCTAATCTATTTGGTTCATTCTAAAATGTACTCTCAAATTCCTTCAACTCATTTATGGATGTTTTTGATTAATGAATTACAAGATTCTTTGACTTAAGAAAAATACAAAGATTTTTGTCAACTTGTCAATTCTCTATATTTTTAATTTATTGCGAGGAAGGCCAACTAAGGGAAGGACACTTCCAAATCTCAACCCAAAAGAGACAAAACTTAGTAACATGGAAAGCACCCCAGAGAAGCGATGCTATCTCTTGTTGCCAGCGGGAACGCCACTTATGGGGAGGAGGAGGGAACGTGTGAATGGGCCGTAGCCACAATTGAACACGTGTGGAGGAAAGGGTCTGATTTGATGAACCAAAATGGGAACCAGGAGGAGACCAGCTGTCAGCGACGTGGTGGGAGGTATCCAAACATCCACGCCTGAAAGTTGTCTACCAAATGAGACCAGAATCTGTGGACAGCTTCTGAGAAGGTGGGAGTGGAGCCTGCGATGCATCCAAGACAATCGTGTGGATAGTCCACATGGCTATTGCAACCACCAGAGCACGGAGGGAGGGTGGAAGGGGGGAGGCCATTGATAAAGCAAACATATCTCTTGACAGGATGAAGGGATGTGTTTGATCCTGGCTAAGCAGACGGTGGACTTCGCGCCATATCACTTTAGAGGTAGGACACTTCTCCAGGCGGTGGAACAGCGTTCCATACTGGCCACACATGACGCAGGATGAGTGTAAAACGTTAGAGCGCTCAGCTGTATGGTACACCTGCCTCAGGCAGCGCCACACATGGGAACGGATTTGAGGCTGCAACAGAGGATGGTGTGCGTATTTCCAGATAGTCTTTGGGTCTCAATGGAGTAAGGGATATCCATCATGTCCAGGAAGTCTACCCTGGATATGACATTTGGCCGTGTGGAGATCACGCCATCATGGATGGGTAGCCCCTGTACCTCTTGTGTGAACTGAGGAGAGGGGCGGCCTCTTCGGGTTGTATACTAATATGAATTCTCCACTCTGCACTTCGCATGAAGAGTAGGATTCGTTTGTAGTGGGTTTTAGTCCCGTGAGGACCTGTGGCCGATGTGTGTGATGCGAGGTATTTCATCAGGGAGTGGGGGTTTGATGGATTGTTGAGGCCCAAGGCTCAGGAGAAGTTGGAGCGGGCTGCGCGGGACCAGTGTTGGGATGGGAGTGTAGGAGCGGTGACGGCCACGATCCAGGTGCCCAGGATCTTGGCAGCATGGGCTTTGAAGTCAAGCAGGCCCATGCCACCTTGATGATGAGGGCCAAACATGACCTCTAACCATACTGGTGGAGGGCAACCTGACCATAGCCATCCTTGCAGCAGGGCATGCAAGGATTTGAAGAAGCATGGGGAGAAGGGGATGGCGTGGGCTCCAAACCAGACTTTAGAGAGGAGCATAGAGTTGGCCAAAACGACCCTGCCAGTAAGGGAAGTAGGGTGGGCTCTGAGGGAGGCGATGCGCTTCATCACGTTGTCTAGAATATGACTCTCCATTACTGCTGATGCGTATCCGCCTGCCTCCACTCACATGCCCAGATGATGGACTGGCCCTATGGTAGGGCGTGGCACAAAGGGGAGCACCAGTGGGGCGGTGTGGGGTGAGCTGGGAGGGCGAGCGCGTGTGCGAGAAGATGGGCCGGGCTGAGCGCTGGTTACAGGGGCCCAGCAGTTATGATACCAACCAAGGAGGATGATTTCAGTTTTGGAGGCATTCAGTGCAGCGTTACTTATCCAGGAATACTCCTGGATGAGGGCTTCAAGTGCGCGTGCATCTTTATTATTAGACTACCCAACCACACAGTCATCTGCAAACGCCATCATCTTGACTGGGGCTTGGCCTGGCACATGGACCCCAGTGAGTTGGGCATTCACATTTCGAAGTAGTGGGTCAAGGCTGAAGTTGTATAAGAGTGGGCTAAGGGGGTCTCCTTGTCGCAAGCCCCTTTGAGGGCGGACTACTTCTGTTAGGAAGCCAGGGCCATGTACTGCCATAGTTGCAGATTTTGTGAGCAGCATCACCCAGTTGATGAAGCGAGGGGGCAAGCGGAATTGGTGGAGGCAGGCCCTGAGGTATTCCCAGTTTACACTATCATAGGCCTTCTGTTGGTCTAAGAATGCAAGTGCCCCAGAGGCTGTGGACTGGCATGCGTTGGCCACAGAGTGCACGTTGTCCCAAATCAACCTTCTGGGTATGAAAACAAATTGTTTTGGGGAGATGGTGGCAGATGCTACAGTCCCTAATCGGTTAGACATAATTTTTGTTAAAATTTTTGTATCCGTGTTAGTTAAAGAACTGGGGCGCCATTTGGCTAAGTCTAGCTTGTCCCCTTTCTTGAAGAGTGTGACGGTGATGGCCTCTTGTCCTCCTGGCAAGAGGCGCGTTTCCAAAAGGCTCTGGTTAAGTGAGGCCCGCAGTAGTGGGGATATATATTTTGAAGTACTTTTGTAGAATTCATATGGAATGCCATCTGGGCCTGGGCATTTTCAGTTTGGTGCACCACGGATGGCTGTCCATAATTCTTTTAAGTGTTCAAATTCATTATTTCTGGGTATCAGAAAATGGTGCAGATGTGGGCTCAGTCGAGAAATTCTGCCACTTCAGCCAGCTGAATTGGATCTGATTGGTACAGCTCAGAGTAATACTTTTGTGTTTGATTGCCACTTTGGCTGGCATATCTGCAATGGAATCATCCGATCTTCACACCTGTGTGCAGGCCACGCTCTGGTGTGGTGCGAAATTTTTTTTAAAAAATGCGCGGTGCACTAGTCACCTTTTGTGATGCGTTTGGCCCTGTACTGAACACAAACCCAATGTTTGTGTTGCCTTTTGAGTGCGTTGAGGTGGGCGGCTGCCTCCACCTACTTCCGGCCCCATGCAGAGATGTATCCTGTAGCTAGGATATTGGACTCCAGGTGTGCCAACTCTCCCAGAGCACGCGAAATGACAGCCAATGTGGCTCGTGAGCATCTGGAGGAGAGGTGGCGAGAGTGGCAGATGGTATCATCTTTGAAAGTTGCCCATGTGGAAATGGGGTCCGCACAAAATGGTGCAACAAACTCTTTTGCCAAAGTTGCTGATTCCACCCATGTGGAAAATCCTGGCGACGTGAGCTCAGAGGGGCGGATTTTGCACCGATGTGGGGCCTTAGCAGCTGTGACAGGTAGGTGGTAGGTTATCAAGACCAGTCGATGGTCAGAGAATTCCAATTTTGTTGTTTTAAAGTGGGATATGTGGGGTTGGAATTTCGCCAGCATAAGGATAAGGTCGATGTGGGACATGGACCTTAATTGGCTGTTGTGGACATGGGGGCGTGTCATGTTCTTGAGCAGCAGGGCTTGCCGTGGCAGCGCATCCATTAACCCAAGGGTGGCTTTTAGAACGCGAAGTTCAATGTGGCCTGGGGGGCATGGGAGGAGGAAGGCCACTGGTCTGTAGGAGTGATTAGCCAGCAGTTCATATCACCGACTATGAAAGGGTCTGGGGGTAGCAGGAGGGATTTGACCAATGAGAAAATTCCTGATGCTCTCATGCACCATTTGGGACATAGATGTTGACAATTTTGTGTACCACGTCGGCCCACGAGAAGGTGACAATGAGGACTCAGTCATTGAGGAAGGTTTCTGACAATAAAAATTTGAAAAGATTATTTTTCCAAATTAGCACCCCACAGTGCTCTGACCAAAAGAATAGGGATGGGAGGAGCATTGTTTTCAAGCTTCCTCGGAACCTCATGGACAGTGGGACTCCTGGATGGCCAGGATATCCACGGGTAAATTTTGTTGTAAAAAACTCAGTTTCCTAGTCCGGGATGGGGAGGCCTTGAGTCTGGCGATATTCAATGTCCCTAAAGTAAAGGTTTCCCCCATCGCACCTTGGGTGCGAGGGGGTGGCACCTGGGCCCACTAGCCTCCTCTTGATCCCCACGGGCCTTCACAGCAGCGCAGGTGTTAGCAGCAACGCTATCAGGATTTTGGTAATTTTTGTGGAAATAGTTGCATTGGCTTTAGCCTTTGCTTTTTGTTTCCCTGACTTTGGAAAAATTTTTTGTGGTGCAGATGAGTTTGGTGCACCATTGAGCAGGTCAAAAAAATTTTCAGTTGGGATGGGCCCCAAGTCAGTTTCAACTGGAGCTTGGGTACAACGAATGGGTGAGATCAAGTCCCATTGGATCCTCAGATTGAGTGGCCTTCTTGGCATGGGCTTCCCAATCTGATTGGTTGATGGATTCCCGAGTTGCTTCCGCCATGAAGGTTTCAATGTCCTCCTGGCGTTGGGAGTGTGGGATAGCAGTGGTGGCTTTGGCTGCTTCCTTGGCCGCGGCCCTGCGGGCCTCTTGGCCTTCTTCCACTCTTGCAGGGAGATAGGCTTTACCAGTAGGTAGCAGCCTTGTGCTTCCCACGGGAAAGCCTCTTTAGTGCTTGCGGTTGGTTTGTAGTGCGCCTCTCTGCTGGCCATGGCTGCCTGGGGTGCTCTTGGAATGTGACGCCCTCCTTGCTGGGGCATGCATGCACCTTATGGCCAAACGCGTCACAGTGGGTGCAGATGGGGGGCGCGCTGTCCACGGTCACCCAGAATGGGTGGGTGGTATGCCCTGCAATATCAATAAAAGTGGAGTGCGGGATCTGGGTTAGGTCCTTCGCGATCTCCTCAGTTGGGGTCAGAACTGCGATGGCTTTGCCGGTGCACAGGTGTAGAATCAGTGTGAAGCGTTGCATTTCAAAAGATTGTAAATCGTCATATATGGCGAGACCATCTTTCAGGTGTTGTTCCAAAATGTCAAGTTTTACCATAGTAGGCAAAAGTCAAATGTGAGGAAAATTTTATTTGATTTTGTCCATCTGGTGCATTTGGTTTCAATGACCCATTGCCCTTCAGGGAGGTTGACAACTACGCACACTGCAGCAGCCTTGGCTGCTGCCTCTTTGTTTTTAAAAACTAGGTTTAGCCAACCGTGTGACATGGAGTGAGGTGCAACATACACCGCGGTTGGGAAAAAGGTGTGCATATCTTCACAAAATTTTTCCCATAAGGCCATTTGTTGGATGTCCAGAAACACGCGGACTCCATATTCCACCGGCAAAAGTGGCTGGGAGTGTGGCGTGTTGATTTACTAATTGCATCATGCTTGCCATGCGAGGATTTCTGGGGAAATAGTGACTGCCAGTTTTTTAAAATTTTTGTCTATTCCACCGGTTTCTCTGGGGCATTTTAGAACATTTGAGGCCGCGGGCCTTCCACCTGCTCCTCTTACCTTACTTGCCCAACTGCTCCCTGACATGGGCGCAGACTAATCTCCTCTGTGAGATTATCAAGCTAGATTCAGACTTGAATTGAATAGGTTGCAAAAGTGATTGCAATGAGAAAGAAAAGTTTATCAATTCTCTATACTGTAAGCCAAGTTTTTAATGGGGCTTAAAGCTATTATACTAGTGGAGAGGTCAAAGAAGACAAAGAAGATGGTGTAAAGAGACTACTTTTTTAAAATGATAAGGATTTGACACATATGGGGTGCATTGGGATGTTTCTCTAAGAGATCTCCATGGCTTCATTAATTAAGATTTTACAATTCTTTTAGACTGACAGCACGTTAAGGTCCTCATTGTTCTCTGTCAACAATTAGCTCATAACCGCATTGTTACAGATATCGTTTTTGTGGCACAGAAAGCTGGAGGCCCAATTCAGAAGGTATCTCCAATAATTTTTGCATACATGATGATTCCAAATCAAATTCTTTAAGTTTGCCTTAAATAGCAGGTTCTGGTTGAGAAGTTTCGATATCTTACTCATCAATGTTTAAATTGATAAAGGAAAGTTTGATTCATTAATCATCTCAAATCTTGACAACGCCCACATCAAGATCCTTCCATATAAGCACATAAGGCCATATTAATCGGCCATGAATTTAGTTCACCACAGTCCCTTGCCCTTGGATTACGGTGGCAAAAGAGTACTCAGAATTCATTTTATATATAATATGGTGGTGCCCTGACCAAAGGACGGTGATTTGTTCTGTTAACCCCTGTGTCAATGGTGATAGAATAGGACTAGGTCCACTAGATGTAAAGTCAGCAGAGAGGGTCAGCTAGAGTTGGAGTGGGACATCTCCTTAATGGTAGTTGAGATAATTCCTTGGGTATTAAAGGCTGAAATTAAATAACTTCGTCTGCTATGACCCAGATTGTTAGTTCAGAGTCCTTGGGCACTAAGGAGTTTATTAAAAGTTGCACACTACTTGCTAGTCAAGAATTACGCCCATATAGGGCTTTGAAAGAAGGCGATTTAACTATCTGGTGGTAACTTATATTTTAAGCTAATAGAGCGCTGGAAGATATTGGTTTCTGTGCATAGAATTGAGCTCCATCTTCTTCAAGCTAGAAATAGAATCCCATTAGTGCGTTCTACTAGCCAATTAGTAGATGGGTTTTACAGAGTAGTAAAGCTAAGTTTAGTACAGAATAGCAAAGTTAGTACCTGTACTACCTGAGAGGAGAAGATGAGTCTATTGTCTAAACGTAAAGTCTGTGGACATCTGTGCTGAGTTAAAATTGACCTAAAATGAAATAATGCTACGGACTTTTCAGGTGCAGCCAGAAGGTTAATTGCTTTGCCCCAATTGTCAATTGGTTTATGGCTAGTATGAATTACTTATGCCAATGCAAACTAGTGGTCAAGGGTCCCAACACATAAATATACTGACAACATTGAAGGGGTTTGACGGAGCCACTATGTTATAATTTGGTGGGCCCAAGTTCGCTCTGGTTGCACCCTGGTGGGTTCCATTCAGCCACCAGATTAATCAAGCAACTGCTGTCAAGGTGGCCCCAAAAACTTCTAGTATATGAGAGGAGCGCCATCTTCATGGCTTCACCAAATGACCTGGATGGGTGCCATGGTACTCAAAAATGTTTGAAGATAAAAAATTAAGTGATGTGAGGGGAAACGTTTTTATTTAAGATAAAACGAAACTACCAAAACGAAATTGGCCAGTTCCTTCACTAGTGATAGATCTGGCCTTTATATAGGGAATGGGGTATTGTAATTGTGACACTTGGTTTCTGCAGATCAAGCATCGGCATTTTTTCTGGCTGCAGGTTCCTGAGTTCAAACTTTGGGGGGAGATGTTCAGTTCACGAGTTGGCGCAAACTTTGAGGGTGGAAGAGGGCTATTTCATGAGGTGGCGTGAGAACTGAGGTTGGGGAAGTGATGGGGCACGCCATAATTAGCTGCCCTATAAGTTAGCTATTTAAAAATTTGGAAATCTTTCCTAAATTGAGGCGCGCTGCATCTTTGGAAGTCCAGCTCTCAATCACCAGAAAATTATTAAAAAAGGCAGAAAGGAATATTGGGGAAATAGTAGGAGGGAGGGTAAAATTTGGGGGCAGAATTTTCAATTCTTCAATGAGATCGCATTCTTGTATTTTAAGCATCATAACGCCTTTGGAATTTTTGAAAAAACCATATTTTTGGGGAATTGGGAGGCTGTATAGTTTGTACTTACCTGTGGTACTTCTAATGTTTTGGTAGAGATGAGTGATACTAAACAGTTGTTTAAACTTTTAGCATACCAAGTGCTAGGCAGGAGGTGGATTGGGGTGGGCGCGAGTAAATGAATTTTTGCAGAAATTAAATTGGCCTCCCTATTGAAGAGGGTAGTAGGCACCACATGGCTTCTTGCCCTAGGTGGAAAGCCTACACACTACTTGATGTTGATACTGAGGGATGACCTAATCTTGTGTACAGCAAGTTAACAGGCTTTAATATTTCTTGGATGGTTTCAACCATCTCATCTAAATAGCAGCTTTTTCTTAACTATTCATAAGTCCCCATCACCGCTCTGTTTCTCTCAGTTGAATTTCCTTCAAAAGATGACTTCAGTACAGAAATAAGGGCATATGTAAGGAAGCACTTTCTTTAGATCTCTTGTATAGCAACCCACTTAGATCTGAGTGCCTTTGGCCATGTTCTGCAACTTAGCTTGAGTCTCAGGGGTCTATAGATCACACCTTTGGGCTGGCCTATTAAATCATACAATTGGTCCTCCTCAGGAGTTAGAACAGATAACACTAACATCTTTGAGAGCCCATCAGCATTTTTGATAGATACCCCCAAATGATTGATAATAGTAAAGTCATAATTCTTCAATCATAGTGTCCATCTCTCTAATTTTCCGTCAACATCATTCATTTTTGTAACTTTTTAGAGTAAGTCATGATTATTGTTGACCAAAAAGTGAATTCTTATAAGTATAGTCGAAAGTGTTTATCAATAGTAGCACAGCTAAGAATTTGTGATTGGTAACACTGTAGATCGTTTAGCTTTGCTCAAAGTCTTGCTGTAGTATGCCACAAGATGTTCAACTTGATTTTCATTGTGTTTTGCTAAGATAGCATCAACTCCCACATCAATGGCATCTTTGAATAACAGGATAGGCTGATAATACCGTGGATGAACTAGGATAGGCTTCATACATAGGGAATTCCTCAAAACATTGAAAGCATATTCCTGCTCAGATCTCCTTTGAAGGAAATTTTCTACAGTAGATAGTAGAGATGGTTATCTAGTCAGCAAACCAAGGGATAAACTGGAAAAAGTATTCCACCATGCCTAGTTTTAGGCCGAAGGTGAGCCAAGAGAAAAATGAGCTGTGAGCATGGGTATTTGTCACCCTAACTACAACTCCAGACATCTAGGTGACACCCTACGCTGGGAATATTGATTCAGCGGAAGTGGGATAGGAGGGGTGGTTCTTCTGCTTTAGTGAAGGTGAAGGGGGTGAGTTTAATGGCTTCCAAGATGCTGCACTTAACATATTAAACAGATACTTCCACCTTTATCTATTTCTTCAAGGCCACTAACTGTTTACTTTATTTGTATAAATTGTAAGTAACTTTAAAAATTATATATATATATAAATTAAGGTTGAAGTTAACAAATAACTAAAGCCCTACAATTAGCAGGGTTCTGGGTCTTTTGTGTGATTGGGAGGGGAAAAGTTACTAATCTAAAAATTGGTAATAGTAAATGGTTGCTAAATAAAATACCATGATAAACTGTTTTGACATTGATTCCCAAATCAATAGATTTGGGGATCATCAGCTAAGTATATATGATATTTCAATGTTAACCGCATTTAACGCACTATTCTCAGGTTATTTTGGCAAAATCCAAATGTCTGACCCTATCTAACAATTTCAGAATCTGGTGTCAGGTTTGATTCCTAATTTTGACCTTTTTCTGTAACTGTTTACAAAAATCTAACTCATTAAGTAGATTTTCCCCCTTCAGGTTGACTTCTGATTGCACCACCTGTTGGGGAGGAGAACTGGGGACCATGCCATTAATTACTTAAAGTTTCCAAAATCTACGCAGAGTTTTATAATCTTTTTAAAAACTAAACCTGAAGGTTATGGGACTTGGTTTGGGGTGGGCTGAGGAGTAGATTGAGGGAAGGCACGCGGCTATCAGGGAGGGGCAGCAGCCATCCATCTTTCATCCAGGGTATAAACTAGGTCAGGATTTGGGTAAGTGGAAGAGCCTTGGGGTTTGATTTCCTTATTACCTAAAAGAGCGCATTTCCCATCCGCCTTGATAGCTGGAGTCAAGGGCCTAACACCTAGAAATACCTAGATATCAATGAGGCTCTGGGGGCGTGGCATCCTCCCAATTTCTACAAATGTGTTAAAAATTGGTCGGATACCTCACATTAGGGCCTTGTTCCAAGGAATAACATCTTGAACTAGATAATTAACTTTCAAGTGCTTGAGATTAATAGAAGCCTTTCAGATACAATTGAAGACTTCCAGGAGTTGCTGCAGATGGCCGTTAGAGGCTTTTTAAATACATTAATATCATCAAGGTAGACACAAAACAGGGCAGATTCAAATCTTCTGAGATCCTGTCCATGGCAATTGAAATGTGCGAGTGCTTAACAGAGGCCTTAAGACAACCTGTATAGCTCAAATAGTCTTTCATTCGCAATCATCATGCACTTTGTTTGACCCTCAGGTGCCAACTTTAGAATCCAGTATCCGCTGGCAAGATCCATTGAAGAAAATTATTGGGACCCAGCAATAAAGCAGAGTGAGTCACCATTCCAGGGCAATGGATAGCTACCATTTTTAGTGATAAAGTTGAGCCTTTAATAGTACATCACCACCCTATGGCTACCTTCTTCTTTCAAGCTAGCAAGAAAGGAGAGGCTAAGGGCTACGAGATAGACAACAGTAACTCAGCTTCTAATAACTGTTTTAGCTCAATAACCACCTTATCTTATTTAGTTTTAATATTCCTATAAAAATGGGATTGGATAGATTTAGTGTCTCTGGTATCACCATAATGTAGGACGCCTCTCATTTTTCTGAAATCATAAGTTAAGTCCAAAAAGTCGTATTATTTCTCTAGAAATTGCACAATAGGGCCCATTGTTCACTGGTTAACTCGCACCTAATAGAGGTATATACTAAGTACCAGAGGAGGAAACTACAGCTTAGAATACTGTAGACTCCCAAAGTTACATTGTATTTTGATTCTACATGCAGTAAGAAAACATAAGCGACTGGACTATTGAGGCCCACTGTTCTAGGTTACTAGTTAAAATACCCAGAAACACTTAGATGGATTCAGCATAAGAGAAATATAAAAATTTTGGTGCAAGTCAGGACTTTCTAAGCTAAAAAGTTGTCAACACCTCTGATCTCTGATTAGTGTCCTGGCGGGATATTGACATGTACCCTAGTGTCTACAATAACCTCAGACTTAGCGGTATAGTATTTGACCTTGGCAAGTAGATATGTATGGCCACCTGTCCACCTACCGCAGGAGAGGGTATTCACACTTGAGAGCCACTTACATAGAATCTTATTCTATCAAGATAATCTTCATTCTCCACGAGTTATATACATCTTTGATCTCAGACTTGTAGTCTTGAGAGGTCTCAAATACCAATGGTACCTTTTTTCCCAATAGGTTTAAGAGCCCACCATCATATTGTATGATATCAGTGTAGTCATAAAGGAACTAATATTAAGTAGGAGGTTATAAATGGGTAGATTAAGGCGATTGTTAAAGTATTTAGTGCCAAATTTTCAAAACATATAGTTAATTAGGAGTAGCCCCCATTGGACCAAGTGCATTTGGTCCCGCCGTACCATGCTCCATATAGTGTGGTAAGTCTAGAGCTATATTGGCGCCTTTCAACAATTTTGATGAAATGGCAAACATGGGGATCCACTGTCAATAATATGTGATCAAGAACCCTTTTGAACTAAAATAGCAACTTGTGTTATCAAGCCTTCAAATTGACAGGCAAAATAAGAAACATAGGAGAGCCATTGGAAGAAGAGTAAGAGATATTAGGCTCTTTGTGATCAACTAGTGCAATCTGTCTCCCTTAGGTACATCAGTATTAGACTTGGTATGTGTTACCAAGGGTTTTTGAGTTGGTACAGGGATGTCATAATGGACCGCCTCGCTCCTTTTAGTAACTTTCCTTTTTCCACAACCTCAGAACTTCTCTTTCAACAGATATTGGTTTTATTGTAAAATCCATTATGATAACTGCATTGAGGTTATAGATTCTTCTAGTTCTTGACAACATGAATATGAGGCCAGACGTTTGAGGTTGAGGCAGAGGTCTTTTAGACAAAAGGCGGAAGCTGGAATCTCATTAAGAGCCTCTTTAATTTCTTGGATGAAGGTGAAGCTACTAATATGCCCAATCATATGTAGTTGGACCTCAGGATAAAATCCCAAGGTAGAGACCACGGAGGTTATAACATTGTCCAGTATAATTTGTTTCTTGCAACTCTCAGCATAACAATTCCTTTGACTGTCGCCAAAGTCTGAAAATCGGCTCAAAGCTGAAATCAGTAAAGAGGTCAAAAAACGAAAGGATGAATAAAATATAAAATACTTTATTGAGTTAAAGAGCATCGATATCTAAAGGGCGTGTGGGGACATGGTGCATCAGTGAACTTCGCAGCCCTGTAAGATAAGGATCTTTTACTGCCTTCCAGATTGACTGCTTGGTCGGCGCCCTCATTGTACTGCGTCGTCCTTGTGACCACAACGGTGAGGGCGGCGCCTCTTGTGATTTGGGAAGTGGTGACAGGATTCTTAAGGTGTTTCCAACAATTCTTGTGCGCATGAAACTTTTTGGCATAATCTAGTTTCAGCGCCTTCAGGGTACAGTTCCATTTGCACTGATTTGAGAGTTGATCTGCTAAGGCTCAATTTGGGAGCAGGAATTTCAGCTTACTCATCATCTCAAATCCTGACAACGCCCCCCTCAAAATTCTGTCAGAGGGGAATATAGGGCTAGTGAAACTGGCCATGCACTCAATTCACCACTGTCCCCTGATTGATATCAGCAATGGAATACTTCAAGTTCACCTTACGATTGACTTTAAAAGTCTGGGCCAAAAAAGTTGAGATTATTATGTTGACCTCTGGTTCAATGGTGATAAAAGAGAACAAGGCCACCTAATTGAAATTGGGTAAGGAGGGTTAGCCAACATTGAACCAGGATGTCTCCCTTTCTGTGGTGGTGTCAATGCCTTGCGTGACTAGGGCTTATAGCTAACAATTTCTTTGGCTAAGGCCCTCATGGTTAGATCAGAGATCTCAGGAGTGGAGGTCTCAAGCAAAGGCGGAACGCTACTTGGGAGCCAGGGAGCACGTCCATATAGAGCTTCAAATGGGGACATTTTAATGACTCGATGTTAGCTTATTATATATGCAAGTAAGGCGCTGGTTTAATAATAATTCCAGCTAGCAGGGTCAGAGGCGGCCATCTTTCATTAAGCAGAGACAAGGGTTTCATTATCGCGTTTTAATGCCCTATTATTAGATGGGTTGTAAGGGGCGGTGAAACTTTAGCTAGTGCCAAAAAGAAAATTTAGTTCTTGAACTACCTACGAGGTGAAATTTAACACATTATCTGAAAGTAAAGTTAGTGGGTATCCATGTTGGGTTAAAACGGATTATTTAAGGAAGAGAGCTGTGGCTTTTGCAGTGGCATCAGGTACTGAAATATCTTAGACCCATTTGGTTAGATGGTCCATAGCTAAGAGGATATATATGGCCGTGCAACCCAGTGGGGTGAAGGCCTTTTACATCAATGCTAATGACATTGAAGGGCTCTTTTGGGGAATGACTAAATGTTGGTATTGAGTACTGGCCCAGTCTTGGGACTTGAAGTCAAACAGGCATCCAGGGCCTCTTGGATGGTTTCCACCATTCAGTCCCTGTAACATCAGGTCTTCAGCAATTCATTAGTATTCTTAACTGCCCCCTGTCCCACAGTAATATGACCCTCTAGGATAACGTCAGTTTAAAAGAAGGGCGGACATAAGGGAGCCATTTCTTAATAACCCTCTTATATAAAAGACCATTACTTGATCTGAGTATCTCAGGTCATCTTTTGGAGCTCAACTTGGTCCTCAGGAGTTTCCAACTCCAAGCGTTCAGGTCGGTCAATCAGATCATACAGTCAGTATTCCTTGGGGTCAAAGCAGCCAGCACTGGCATCCTATAGAGGGCATCGCTGTTCCAATGAATTGCGCTCATATGATTAACAATGATGATATCATATCTTTGCAGTCTTAAGGCCCACCTGGCTGACGCCATCCAGGTCCTTCATATGCTGGAGCTACCGGAGTGAGGAATGATCAGTGATGATGGTAAAGTGGGTGCCGTAGAGATAGGGCTGAAAGTGTTTTATCACTTACAAGACATCCAGGCATTGCTGCTTAGTAATTCTATTGTTTCGTCTAGACTTATTAAGAGTCTTTCTAAAATAGGCCACTGGATGGTCGACACAATTTTCGTCATGCTGGGCTAGGATGACCCTGATGGTGACATCGCTCACATCTGTGACAACAAGAAAGGTTGATCAAACGTTTGGATGGACTAAAATAGTTTTAGTGCATAGAGAGGTCCTCAATGTATTAGAAGCCTATGCTTGTTCCAGTTGCCACTCAAAAAGCATGTTCTTCTGCAGAAGTAAAATTGAGGCTCAGCTAGGTCAGCAAACTGAGGGATAAACTGACAATAATACTCACCATGATAAGGAATAACTGATTATCTCTTAGGCTCATGAGGCGTGAAAACTTTTTATGGTGTCAAATTTGTCTGGTATGGGCCAGATGCCATTTTTGAGACCTTATGTCCCAGAAACTACATTTCTAATTGGAATAAGGGAATTTTGAAGTATCGGCTTTATTAAAGCCTTCCTAAGCCAATTAAAAACTGCCTGAAGATGCTCTATGTGTACATTAAAAGTTTATGAGAAGACAGAGATGTCATCAAGGTAAATGAGGACACATGATTGATTTAAGTTTCCAAGGATCCCATCCATGGCGCGTTGAAAGGTGGCTATCGCGTTACAGAGTACCTGAGGCATCCTCATGGTTTTGAAAAAAACCCTTCATTGGCTATGAGTGCATACTTGGCTCAATCTTTGGGGGAGATCTCCACATGCCAACATCCACTGGCAAGGTCCATTGCAGAAAAGTACCGCGATATGGGGAGCAGTCTGAGAGAATCATTGATTTGAGGCAGAGGATACCTGTACTTCTTTGTGATGAAATTGAGATGTCAATAGTCCATCACCACCCGATGGCTGCCATCCTTCTTTCAAACCAGAAGGAGAGGAGAGGCCCAAGGGCTGCGCAAAGACTTTAAGAGTATGGTTGCAAGTAGCTGTTTCCACTCTACCGCCACCTGAGCTTCAACAACTTTACTTTTTTGGTAAGGTCAGGGCTGGAAAGGGGAGCATCTTAGTCTCCAGACGATGTAGAACCCCATTCATTTTTCCAAAGTTGTAGGTTAAAGCCAAAAATAGTTATGAATACTTCGCCAATAATTCTTGAACTTTGCGCTGTTGTTCTTCAATGAGATCCTTTCTGATACTGTTGTTGATTAGGGCCACTGACAGTGGCGTCTTCAAACCAAATCACTTATGCTCCCAAAACTGCAGACGTCAGTGACAGCCTCTACTGGTAGGAAGCCGACATAGGTGGTGGGACTGTTTGAGCCTACTACCCTGGGTCTATTGGTAATATTAGCCAACAACACTGATATAGATCTGCATAAGATTGATCTAGAATTCTTGAGCAGGTTAGAACCTCCTTTTCGGATGGGTTATCTAGGCCCAGATTTCCAGCAGGTATCCGGAGGAGATTTTAACATGGACCCAGGTATCAGAAATGATTTGGGACTTCATTGGTATAGTAATCGCCCTAGGTAAGTGGATTAGCATGCCTTCTTGTTCATCAGCAGCAGGTGGGGCAGCTAGACCTGAGAGACCCTTACGTGGTATTTGAGTCAGTTGATATGGCCCTCACTCTCTAATAAGCAAGCTCAGGCCTTGACCTACATCTTAGAGTTGCATGAAGTTTCAAAGATTAGGTGGACCCGATGTCCCAATAGAGATAGAATCTGACTTCATAATGTAAACCGCCGAGTAGTCTCAGAGAAACTGAATTCTAAAGAGAAGGTCATAGCTTAGGTTATCCAGTGCAATTGTGGGTTTTTACATAGAGCTTCCCAGATTGGTTAGGTAGAGAAGAATAGACCTATAGATCGGGTTCATTGTGGCCCAGTTGTGCCATACTCAATATAATGTAGCAAGTCCAAAGCGAGCTTGACACGCTTCATCAATTTTAGATGATATACCACTTACTGGGGAACCACTGTCAACTATGGTGAGAACCAGAATCTTATGAACCTGAACAGTAAAGCAGGTAACTAGACTTCCAAAGTGTGGAGGCAGCGTGAGGAACATGGGAGAGATATTGGAAGAAAAATAAGAAGTATCAATTCTTTATTATCAAAGGGTACCAAACTTCTTCTTCAGGTGCTTAGCTCCAGGTTTGTTCAAGGTCTTAGATGATCCTTGAGGAGGGGTAGGAATGTCAGCATGGAGCGCCTCGTCCTTCATGCTGACGGCTTTTTTCCAACCTCCTCAGCAAGTTTTTTCCAGCATGTCTTAGTGCTGTGTTGGAAGCCATTGTGATGGGTGCATCAGGGTCAAGGATTCTTCTAGTTTTCAGCCATATGAACCCGAGAAAAGCTGGAGGAAGCCATATAGATAGCCTTAGAATGCAGGGTCATCACAGGGATCTCGTTAATCGCTTCTTTGATTCCTGGAGAGCATGCAAAACTGTTCTTTTGGCCAATCCTATGCATTGGACCTTTGGATAGGATCCCAATGCGTAGATGACAGTGGCAATGGTGTCGTCCAAGGTAATTTGATTGGTGGTAACCAAGAGTTGCTCTTGAGCATAGAAATGGCTAGAGAACTTCATGGGCTCTCCCTTTTAATCTGGCGGATACCCAGAAATGCTTGTTTTTGATAGTCCAGGGTTTAATTGCTGCAATTTCTTGGATTAAGGCCGTACAGACCTGCTCCCAGGTGTTGTGTTACTTCAGATGGGGAGTCATGATCTCCTAAGAAGTGCTGTTAAGGCATGAGTGGATATGCTTCACTTTCTGTCAGTCATTGGCCTCTTCCATGGAACTTTTATAAACATATAGAAATAGGCGATGCTTTTCTATCCACTGGTGAACTTCTATTTATAACTAGGATATAAGATAGTTACAAGAGGAGTTGAGAGGGTGTTAACTCCAGGAATTGGTGCAGGCTTGGAGATCTTAGTCTCCTCATAGACATGGGAACCTGCTTTCCAACCGTCATCTTAGGCCCTTGAGGCCCTCTTGTAAATTATCCCAGTTTTGGTTGAAGGAGGAAATGGAAGACTTATAAAGTAACCTGCTCCTTTAGGGACTGAATATCAGCGCCCTGAAGAAGAAGTTTACCTTAAAGGGTGATCAAATAGGTTTAAACCCTTAACAGGTTTGTTTGAGTTGAGAAATGCAGCTATTGGTAGGCTTGGTGATGGCGCTAATATTATCCAATTCGTCTGAAAATGCCTCAATAGAGACCCTAGGGTAGAGGGGAGTCCATCTACTTGGAGCTTTCATCCCTGGGCTACATTATGGATTTGATCATATAGAGGCAGCTAGGGCTGCCAAAACATCATTTTGTTAAGGTTCATCAGGGTCTCCGGAAGTAGGTGCTGCAGGGCCAGAGGGCCCTTAAGGCCCATGGGGACAATCAGGTCCTTTGGTCACTCACGTCCTTTGGGACTTTTGCGCTCCTAGGCCCTTCAGATCCTTCACTCCTAGAGGTGTAGTCATGAGAGGCCATCTCCTGATAGTGTTGTTATAAGGTCCATACCAGATCTTCAATTTGGTGAAGGCTCTAGTTCTAAGAAGCTTTGAGGAGCTGTATATTCTGATACAGTTGGTCATTGAGGTATCTAGAAATCCTGCTAACCAGCACCACGATTTGGCCTTGGTCTTTATTGATTAATCAGTTATTGTTAATGGCCTCTCAGTTGTTGTGGACTAAGGAGGAGGCCACATTGTAAAAGATTACAAATTGGGAGTGTAAAGTTTTTGTGAGCCCCAGTTGTCTGGAGATTTCATGATGGTGCAACCTGATTAACTGGAGGAGGTGATGAATAGCAGGGTGAACAAAATAATGAAGTTAGCACTCAGTTCCCAAGGTCAGTCCTCCCACTGGTAGCTGGGCTGAGGTATAAAGAACTCGCATGGTAGAGGGCACTGAAGAGTCACATAAGCAGCAGGAGTGGGCATCCTCGGAGTAAATGCCATATACCAACTGTTGAACAATTTCGTTAAGGTTCTTGTACTGAAGTTGGTACTGATTTACATCAACTGAAGGTAGGGTGAACTGAAATGTGGCCAAAATTCTAAACTTTTTAGGGTGTGTGGGCAGTACTTTATACCATGAGTTCTTAATCTATTGAGCAACGCTTCTCAACTGATCAGCAGATTGATCTTTGGGGCTGCTAGTATTCTCCATTTTTTGTGATAGACATTTCCACTTTGGACAGCTCGGAGAGCCCTTTGGTGAGCACCACTTCACTTGGTGTAACAGTTCTATTGACTGTTGCTGAAGTCCAAAAAAGGGCTCAAAGCAGAAATTTAGCGTAGAGGGAAAAAACGAAAGGACGTAGCAAATATAGACTACTTTATTGAGTTAGAAAGCGTCAATATTTATAGGGCGTGTGGGGACATGGTGCATCAAGAACCTTTTTAGCCCCATAAGATCAGGATCTTTTACTGCCTTCCTGATCAACAGCCTGGTCAGCGCCCTCATTGTACTGCATTGTCCTCATGACCACAGCAGTAGGGTGTGACTCTCAAGATTTGGGAAGTGGGGATGGGATTTTAAAGGTGTTTTCATCAATTCTAATATGCGTGATGCTTCCTGATCAAATATAGTTTAGCGCCTTTAGGGTAAGGTTCCATTAACATTGGTTAGAGAGTCAATTGATCAAGGTTTAGTTTGGAAGCAGGAATTTTTGTTTGCTAATAATCTCAAATCCTGACAGCAATCAAAGGCTACACTTCACTATAAAACTAAGTGGCGAACTCCATGGGACTTTCTCCTTTATTAAAATGAATAGTAATGAACTCCTGCTTCTGATTTGCCAAGGTCTAATTTAATACCAAACTCCTAAACTAGGGCAGTACAGTTCTGGTCCCAGTTTGTCATTCTTTTAGATGAAGAGTAATAATCTCACAGGATATTATGGTCAAATTAAAAATTTTATATGCTTGATTCTACTTTTCTTTCTCGTTGCAAACACTTTTACAACCTATTCATTTAAAGACTAAATCTAGTTTGATAATCTCACAGAGGAGATTAGTCTGCTCCCATGTCAGGGAGCAGTTGGGCAAGCAAGGTAAGAGGAGCAGGTGGAAGGCCCGCGGCCTCCAACGTTCAAAAACGCCCCGGAGAATCTGGCGGAATAGACAAAAATCTCAAAAAACTGGTGGTCACGATTTTCCCGGAAATACTCGCATGGCAAGCATGATGCAACCAGTACTTCAACACGCCACACTCCCAGCCACTTTCATCAGTGGAATTTGGAGTCCGTGTGTATCTGGACATCTAAAAAATGGCCTTATGGGAAAAATTTTGTGAAGATGTACACAAAATTTTCCCAACGCGGTGTACATTGCACCTCACTCCATGTTGTGCAGTTGGCTGGACCTAGGTTTCAAAAGCAAAATAGCAGCAGACGAGGCTGCAGCGGTGCGCATAGTGGTCGACCTCCCCAAAGGGCAACGGGTCATTGAAACCAAATGCACCAGATGGACAAAATCAAACCAAATTTTCCTCACATTTGACTTTTTGCCTATCATGGTAAAACGTGACATTTTGGAGCAACACCTGAAAGATGGTCTCGCCATATATGGCGAAATACAATATTTCAAAATGCAACGCTTCATGCTGATGCCACACCTGTGCACTGGCAAAGCCATCGCAGTTCTGACCCCAACTGAGGAGATCGTGAAGGACCTGACCCAGATCCCACACTCCACTTTTATTGATATCGCAGGGCATACCACCCACCCATTCCAGGTAACTGTGGACAGCGCGCCCCCCATTTGCACCCACTGTGATGCGTTTGGCCATAAGGCGCACGCATGCCTCATCAAGGAGGGCGTCACATTCTAAGAGCACCCCTCGGCAGCCATGGCCAGTGGAGAGGTGCACTACAAATTAACCGCAAGCACCAAGGAGGCTTTCCCATGGGGAGCACAAGGCTGCTACCTATTGGTAAAGCCCATCTCCCCGCAGGAGCAGAAGAAGGCCAAGCAGGCCCATAGGGCCGCGGCCAAGGAAGCAGCCAAGGCCACCACCGCCATCCCGCACTCACAACGCCAGGAGGACATGGAGACCTTCGTGGTGGAAGTGAATCAGGAATCCATCATCCAATCAGATTGGGAAGCCCATGCCAAGCAGGCCACTCAATCCAAGGATCCAATGGGAGATTTGATCTCACCCAATCGCTGCACCCAAAGACCAGTCAAAACCAACTTGGGACCTATCCCAACAAAAAATTTTTTTGACCCACTCGACGGTGCACCAAACTCATCCGCACCACAAAAATATTGTCCAACATCAGGAAAACAAAAAGCGAAGGCCAAAGCAAATATGACTCTTTCCACAAAAATTAACAAAAACCCCGATAGCGTTGCTGCTAACACCCGCGCTGCTGTGAAAGCCTGTGGGGACCTGGAAGAGGCTGGTGGGCCCAGGGGCCCACCCCTTGCACCTAAGGTGCGATGGGGGAAACCTTCACTCTAGGAATGTTGAATATTGCCAGATTCAAGGCCTCCCCATCCTGGGCTAAGAAACTGAGTTTTTTACAACACAATTTACCCGTGGATATCCTGGCCATCCAGGAGTCCCACTGTCTATGAGGTTCCGAGGAAGCTTAGAAAACAATGCTCCTCCCATCCCTATCCTTTTGGTCAAAGCACTGTGGGGTGCTAATTCAGAAAAATAATTTTTTCAAATTCACATCCTCAGAAACATTCCTAAATAGCTGAGTGCTCGTCATCACCTTCTCTTGGGCTGACGTTGCGCATGCAATTGTCAACATCTATGCCCCAAATGGTGCACATGAGCGTCAGGAATTTTTCTTGTCAGTCAAATCCCTCCCGCTACCCCCTGATTCTTTCCTAGTTGGCGACATGAACTGTTGGCTAACCTCACCAACGGACCGGTGGCCTCCCTCACCCCACGCCCCACAGGGTCACGTAGAACTACGCGTTCTAAAAGCCACCCTTGGGTTAATGGATGCTCTGCCACTACATGCCCCACTGCTCAAAAACATGACGCGTCCCCACATCCACAACAGCCAATTAAGGTCCATGACCTGCATCGACCTTATTCTAACGCTGGCGAAATTCCAACCCCACGTCTCCCACTTCAAAACAACAAAAATGGAATTCTCTAACCACCGACTGGTCTTGATAACCTACCACTTACCTGTCACAGTTGCAAAGGCCCCACATTGGTGCAAAATCCGCCCCCCGAGCTTGTGTCACCAGGATTTTCCATGTGGGTGGAAGAGGCAACTTTGGCAAAATCGTTTGTTGCACCATTTTGTGTGGACCCCATTTCCACATGAGCAACTTTCAAAGAGGACACCATCCGCCACTATCACCATCTCTCCTCCAGACGCTCATGAGCCACATCAGCAGTTATCTTGCGCGCTCTGGCAGAATTGGCCCACTTGGAGTCCAACATTCCAGCCACAGGATACAGCCCTTCATGGGGCTGGAAGTGGGCGGAGGCAGCCGCCCACCTCAACACACTCGAAAGGCAACACAAACATCAGGTTTGTGTCCAATACAGAGCCACATGCATCACTAAATGCAACAAGTGCACCGCATACTTCTTTAAAAAAATTTTGCACCATGCCAGAGCGTGGCCTGCACACAGGTGCGAAGATCAGATAATTCTATTGCGGATACACTGGCTGAAGTGGCAATCAAAATGCAAAAATACTACTCTGAGTTATACTGAGCCAAACCAATTCAGCCAGCTGAAGTGGCGGAATTTCTTGACCGAGCTCATATCTGCACCATTTTCCAATACTCAGAAATAATGAATTTAATTACTCCAAATGAATTATGGACAGCCATTTGTGGTGCGCCAAACCGAAAATGCCCAGGCTCAGATGGCATTCCATATGAGTTCTACAAAAAATATTTCAAATATATATCCCCATTGCTGCTAGCATCACTTAACCAAAGCCTGTTGGAAATGCGCCTCCTACCAGGAGGACATGAGGCCTTTACTGTCACACTCTTCAAGAAAGGGGATAGGCTTGACTTAGCCAACTGGCGCCCCATTTCTCTAACAAACACAGACACCAAAATTCTAACAAAAATCATGGCTAACCGTTTAGGGACTGTAGCATCTGCCACCATCTCCCCAGAACAATTTGGTTTCATCCCCAGAAATTCGATTTGGGATAGCGTGCACTCTGTGGCTAATGTATGTCAGTCCACGGCCTCAGGGGCACTTGCATTCTTAGACCAACAGAAGGCCTATGATAGTGTAAACTGGGAATACCTCAGGGCCTGCCTCCACCAATTCCGCCTACCCCCCCACTTCATAAACTGGGTAATGCTGCTCATGGAATCTGCGACAATGGCAGTGTGTGGCCCAGGCTTCCTAACAGAAGTAGACTGCCCTCAAAGGGGCTTGCGACGAGGGGACCCCCTCAGCCCAATCTTATACAACTTCAGCCTTGACCCACTACTGCGAAATGTGAATGCCCAACTCACTGGGGTCCATGTGCCAGGCCAAGCCCCAGTCAAGATGATGGCGTTTGCAGATGACTGTGTGGTTGGGGTGTCTAATAATAAAGATGCACGCGCACTTGAAGCCCTCATCCAGGAGTATTCCTGGATAAGTAACGCTGCACTGAATGCCTCCAAAACTGAAATCATCCTCCTTGGTTGGTATTATAACTGCTGGGCCCCTGCAACCAGCGCTCAGCCCGGCCCATCTTCTCGCACACGCGCTCGCCCTCCCAGCTCACCCCACACCGCCCCACTGGTGCTCCCCTTTGTGCCACGCCCTACCATAGGGCCAGTCCACCATCTGGGCATGTGAGTGGAGGCAGGCGGATACGCATCAGCAGTAATGGAGAGTCATATTCTAGACAACGTGACGAAGCGAATCGCCTCTCTCAGAGCCCACCCTACTACCCTCACTGGCAGGGTTGTTCTTGCCAACTCTATGCTCCTATCCAAAGTCTGGTTCAGAGCCCACGCCATCCCCTTCTCCCCAAGCTTCTTCAAATCCCTGTATGCTTTGCTGCAAGGATGGCTTTGGTCAGGCCGCCCTCCACCAGTACAGCTAGAGGTCATGTTTGGCCCTCATCATCAAGGTGGCATGGGCCTGCTTGACTTCAAAGCCCATGCTGCCAAGATCCTGGGCACCTGGATCGTGGCCGTCACCGCTCCTACACTCCCATCCCAACACTGGTCCCGCGCAGCCCGCTCCAACTTCTCCTGAGCCTTGGGCCTCAACAATCCATCAAACCCCCACTCCCTGATGAAATACCTCGCATCACACACATCGGCCACAGGTCCTCACGGGACTAAAACCCACTACAAACGAATCCTACTCTTCATGCGAAGTGCAGAGTGGAGAATTCATATTAGTGGACATACAACCCGAAGAGGCCGCCCCTCTCCTCAGTTCACACAAGAGGTACAGGGGCTACCCATCCATGATGGCGTGATCCCCATTTGACCCCATGTCCTATCCAGGGTGGACTACCTGGACATGATGGACATCCCTTATTCCACTGAGACCCAAAAGACTATCTGGAAATACGCACACCATCCTCTGTTGCAGCCTCAAGTCCGCACCCATGTGTGGCGCTGCCTGAGGCGGGTGTATCGTACAGCTGAGCGCTCTAACGCTTTACACTCATCCTGTGTTGTGTGTGGCCAGTATAGAACGCTGTTCCACCGCCTGGAGAAGTGCCCCACCTCGAAAGTGATATGGCGCGAAGTTCAACGTCTGCTGGGCCAGGATCAAACGCATCCCTTCAGTCTGTCAAGAGATATGTTTTCTTCATCAATGGCCTCCCCCTTCCACCCTCCCTCCGTGCTCTGGTGGTTGCAATCGCCATGTGGACTATCCACACGATTGTCTTGGATGCCATCGCTGGCTCCATCCCCACCCTCCCAGAAGCTGTCCACAGATTCCAGTCTCACTTGGTGGACCACTTTCAAGCGTGGATGTTTGGATACCTCCCACCGCTTCGCTAACAGCTGGTCTCCTCCTGGTTCCCATTTTGGTTCATCAAATCAGACCCTTTCCTCCACACGTGTTCAATTGTGGCTACGGCCCATTCACATGTTCCCTCCCCCTCCCCATAAGTGGCGTTCCCGCTGGCAACAAGAGATAGCATCGCTTCTCTGGGGTGCCTCCCCTGGTACTAAGTTTGTCTTTCCTGAGTCATATTCAGAAGTGTCCGTCCCATGGTCGGCCTTCCCCGCAATAAATAAATAAAAAAAAACTTATATGCTTCACTTTCTGACATTCAATGGCTTCCTCCATCGTAATCTCATAAGCTTACAAAAAGAGGTGATACTCTCTTGGCCTCAGTTTAAATCATTTCTTCAAACTAGGTAGAAAGTTAGTCACAATAGAGGTATAGAGAATATTGATGGCAGGGACAGGTGCAGGCTCGGAAATATTGATTTCTGAATAAGCTTCAGGGACCTGTTTATCCACTTGTCTACACAATCCTTCCTAGTCCTCTTAAAGTTCTTCCCAGTGGGGGTTTAGAGAGGCGACGGAGGCCTTGAGGTTAATTGTTCCTTCAGAGATTGTATCTCAACAAGTTATATAGAAGTTGGTCTTAACAATCACTCAAGTGTATTAAAAACCGTGGAAATTTTGTTCAAGTTGAGAGATATGATTATCTGTGACCATATCAAACATGCTGAGATGTCCTTCTCATTTGACAGGGCATTTAGTGAGACTCTGGGATCAAGTGGTGCCATATTCAGGAAGATCTTACACTTATGAGCTATATTTCTTATCTGATCTTATAGGGCTTCAAGTGAAGTTTGATATCATGTTTACTTAATTTGCCTGGTTTGTCAGGAGTCGAACCGAAGAACCAGATCCCCTTGTGGTCCATGAGGAACTTCAGACCTTCTGGCCCTTTAAAACCTTCAGGTCCTTAGTCTATCTAGACTTTCAGGCCCCTCTTGCCCCTTTTGTTTCAGAGGCGCTATCACATGAGGCTAATTCTTGATAATGGTGTTGTAGCAACTGGATAATGGCCTCAATTTAGCTAAGATGTTGAAACCAGGAGATTTGAGGAGTAGCATATTTTAGAAAATTTTGTTCTCAAGGTAACTGTAGATCACATCATCCATCATAGCAAGCTAGCTCAGAGCTTCATTAATAAATCAATGATTGTTTACAATGGCCTCCCAGGTATTGTGAACAAAAAAGGAGGCTGCATTGTAGAAATTAACAAAATTTGAATGTAGGGTTTGGGTAAGTCCCATCTGTCAAGCTACTTCATGATGATGTAGTCCTATCACTTGAAGAATATGATGTTTGGTAGATGAACAAAACTCTGGAGATAACGTTCAGTTCCAAGGAGTTGTTCTCCTTATGGCAGTGGAGCCAAAAAAATTAATTCTCACACTGTAGAAGGCATATATGTGGCTTGGGAATGACTGGAATGCATCCCATGGATTATATATGATTAAGTAAATGTTAGATAATTTCATAAAATTTTCATGCTTAAGTTGATACTATGTTTGATCAAATGAAGATAGGGTCAACTCAAAAGTGGCCTAAATTCCAAGCTTTTAGACTGCAAGGGAGTCACTTCATATTGAGATATGCTATAATGGGTTACACTTCTCAACCAATTAGAAAATGGATTTTTTATGAATTTTTCTCAATCTAATATTTAGCCATATTCTCTGTACAGCTTGGAGGCCCTTGTAGTGAGCACCACTTCTATTGGCTTATCAGTTCTCAATACTATAAGCCAAGGTTCTAATGGGGCTCAAAACTATTAGACTAGTGGAGCAGTCAAAGAAGATGAAGAAGATGGGGTATAGAGACTACTTATTAAAGTAAAAAGGGATTTGATAATTATAGGGTGGATCAGGATGTGTCTCCAAGAAGACCTCCATGGTTCCCTATGATCAGGATCTTCAAAGTCATTCAAGATTGATAGCCCATTCAAGGCCTTCATTGTCTTTATCAGCATTAAACTGTGACCACATTGTTCATAGTTTTCCTTTTTGTGGCATGGAAAGCTGAGGGGCCAATCAAGAAGGAATCTCCATTGGTTCCTGTGCACGTGATAATTCCTGATTTAACTTCCTTAGTCTTCCTTCAATAGCAAATTCTGATTGAGAGGTCTTGATAGTTTGCTCATAAATGTTAATTTGGGAGCGGAAATCTCAATTTAGGTATAGTCTTATATACTGACAACCCAGTTGAAAATCACTTTATTAGGGTTGGAAATCCTAGACAAGGGAATTAGAGATCACCTCAGCAACGTGTTCTGACCTAAATTATAATTTTCAAATCCTTTTAGTTAAATAATGCATTCTAACCCTTTATTAATTATCTTTAGTTGCTCCCATTTGTTCTCTTATTATCTAAAAGCACAAACTAAAAATTAAATCTCAGCTTACAGTCTATTATACTGAAAAGCCAAAAGATACCAATATTACAAATTCTGCTAGTATAAGCAATTTTACTTGTTGACGCTGCAAAATTCTATATGATAAATAATTTTAGTGTTATATTTTCTGAAACCTTTTAACCATTATTTAATATCAAATCCATAATCAATATTTTTGGCTTTTCTTATTTTACCAGTTGAAGAATAAAGCCACAGTATCCTCCCTCTGCTACTTCTACAGTTTTTAGATATTAAAAACTGTTATCTACTGTTCAGAGTTTAGATTTATCAGTCAATATGGTATATTTCTATACATAAAAACCCCACCATCCATATTTTATATAAAGATTAAATTTTCTGGTATTCATAATGAACAAGCTTCCTATCTGGAAAACTCTGTCTATCTTGACCATCAAGACTGCACCACTCGTGGCTTATTAAAATACTTTATGACTTTATTATTTTACCATTAGATCATAAGTCAGAACAAAATATCAAAATCAAGCCTAAGTTAAATAACATGGAAAATTCATTTTGTTCTTATTCTCTACCTTTTAGCTTATATTTAGATTAAGCTTGCTATTATAGCGCGGGTCAAAGTAAACATTCCTTAGTATCATTAATTTTTAAAAAATCACGCATGTTAGGCCAAAAAGAAATGATAGCAAAAAAGTGGTTTTTCCATATTACCCAATTGCCCTCAAAAATTGCAGTCAGGAAAATTCTTATGCTCAATGGGTAACGGCAGTCCTGACTAACTAGTATTAACATATCTGACCCAAATCTAATGTTTTAGGGCATTACTAAGGCTAAACGACTCCATAAAAGTTACTGTCACCCCCAATCAAGGCTTGGAGGGGTTTTGTCAAGCTTTGCCCTATTATTGGTAAATCCTTTACTTTGATCTTACTGTTATTTATCATTTTATTCAAGCATGACTTATAATTCTTATTGTCAAATTACTTTTTCACTTCATTGATCCTGAGGCTCAAAATCGCGATTTATATTAGATTGTAGAGCACCAAAGATTTCAAATTATAACACCCAATTCATGACTGAACAAATTCTGGAAAAATTGCCTTCTTAGTGCTCCAACGACTAATGAGATAGGAAAAATGCCTTAACCATTCTACTATCATCTTTAAATTATTTAAAAAGGCTATTTCAATACTTAATCAACATATTCACCCCAAATATCAAACTTACGCCATCTATGATGCCTAAATATCTGTTAGCTTAAAAAAATATATTATAGATCACTTAACTATTTTCCATTATTATCTCATACTAGCTTTTGATAATTATCTCTTAATGGTAAACCTGAAAACTGGACTGTTAACATTCCCCTACTACTTTAAATCTACTTCTACCCTCACGTGTGGTATGCGCTTATCACTCATAATAATTTTAATCCTCATTCATTACTTTAATTATGCTATTTTTTACACAATAAAAGATAAAACTTTCAATATATCTTACCTAAGCTTACATTTTACATTATGATTTAGTCTCATGACAATAGTATAAGCAATTGAGCCCCAGATAGTTGCTATTGTTGACAATCTGTTGCAAAAATGGCCAGCCAACGCCTCCAGAAGCAATTTTTCTAATGTGCATTTTGATTGAAGTTTAATCTCCAAATCATCCATATCCTACCCTAAGTTGTCCATTCAAGTCACCTCCAAGTACCCAATAAATTATTACTGGCTTGTTGCAAATATCAACAAAGCTGAGAATACCATATAAACAATCAATAACACTAAGTAGAGTCAAAGTAGAGATACTTGAGTCTTACGGCCTTATTCATTAAATTAAAAGTTTTATTCTCATCCTGGATTATTATAGTTTATATTTATCCAGGCGGTGATGATACCCGCTGGATTTATAGATTTCTACCCCTACAAGGGGTATTTTGACCTTGGCTTCACCTGTGAAGCTGACGCTGCCACTGCAGCAACTGTGCCCCTGGTATTCCAGGGCACCCCTCTCCCTACAACTCAGACTCAGCTCCCAGCAAAAACCACT
Organism: Massospora cicadina; assembly: GCA_022478985.1. NCBI lineage: Eukaryota > Fungi > Entomophthoromycota > Entomophthoromycetes > Entomophthorales > Entomophthoraceae > Massospora > Massospora cicadina. The sequence goes on along the minus strand of JAKSZP010006638.1, from coordinate 34,722 downwards.
TTGGTGGTCCAGTTTGCTAGCCTGCCCACCCATCTCACCCCCGAAGTGCTCCACCAAAGCTGATGGCCAGTTTGGCAGCCTATGGCTCCAACCCCGTCCTACAAATTATGGTCCCAAATGGGGCCACATGACTTGCTGGGTTTCAGGCATATGCCACAATAAGCCCTTAATTTAGTAAAATTGTGGCGGCAATTCCACTGTGCACCATTATTCTCTCAGCGCCTGACCATCCATTTTGGGCCCGCGTCAAGGGTGGGCAGACGATCTGTCTGTCATGTTTTGAGTTAGACCACTTGAAAGGCAAGTGCCCCTACTCAATCACTTCAGATGGATTGGACAACTCATCCGCTGACCTCCAATCCAATGCCCACCCTGTACAATTTCAGGTATGGGGCACAATCCTACCTCCTCCACCCCCAAAGCCTGTTGCTGCAGCTACACCTGCAGCCACCAATCAGCCTCCTCCCCTAATGCCATAAATAATATCTACACTCAAACATCAGATTGGATCCCAGTTTGATCTCATGCTTCTGCAAATAAATCAAACAAACCTCAATTGTACGCTTATTCCCCAATCCAATATAACCAAAACCCATGTTTTATTAGATGAAATCAATGAATCAGGTAATGTCATTAATGAACCATCGCTGCAAGTTGAGAGGCTCTGTAGCGCAGAATGGGATGCAAAATTCCCACCTCAGAAATATGTCCCACAACCTAACGCCAAACTGTTCTACAGCGACCACCAGCTTGCAGTAGAAGCAGCCGCCACACCAGACTGCTGTCCACTCCACAAAGCTGCCGCCAAATCTGTGGCTGCGCTCACAGGAGGAATTCCAACTCCCGTTATCCCCAAAGATTTTACTACACAAAGTAAGATCAATATGAAAACTTTACACAAAAACGTCACTAAAGCCATCCAGAACGTGGTAACAGTAGCACGGAATCTGAAAGCAAAAATAACCCAAACCAACATTGCCATGTTCATTAAACTCCCAGATGCTCGCCTCAAAGCTGAAGACGCTTTGGCCAAATACATCGTTGGCATTATGATGGCTGGCAACTATTTGGAAGTTCCAGTCATCAAGGATATTGAACCCCACACCGCCGATGCCCCCACACCCTTACTATCTGCCTTAACACGCACCCTACTCTGGGATGAGATGGATGCAGCCAAGACGAGCCCCCCAATCTCCCCTCCCCATCCACCATGGAGGGATAGCAGTATTCGCTGCCCATCTGGTTGGATATTGTTAGTTATGATTCAATTGATCCGTCCATTTTGGGCGTTTTGTCTGAATCATTATTTTTTAATTATTATTATTTTTGTTTTAGTTCAGTAATGTCCATCTTCTGGTCAGCTTACCTCAGTTAAATAAATATCTATCTCCAAGTGTCATATCTTTCTTTCACCTTGATAACTTTCATGATAAAATTCAAAGCTTAAAAAAATTACAAACAATTAACTTTTTGCCTGCATTGCTACTAGCCTATTTTGACTCAATTGATGCCTGCTGACCCCGCATGGGGCAGTGGTGCACCACCTCTTGGCGTTATTGGATGCCGCCTGACGCCCCTGGGCTGGCCCAGCTAGCCCCGCTGAACATTTCCTGTCACTACAACACACATTGGTACCTAGCCAACCACCTCGCATGCTCCCAGGTGGTGCTCAAAAGCCCCTGGTTCTCCCTTGGAGCAACCTGCGTTCTGGCTTTTGGGTTAAGTATGGGAACCTCTTCCCCTATGCAAGCGTTTCAATCATTTAGATGGCCACGTAGTTTTACAAACCCACAGCTTTGTAGATTTCTTCACCTTTTTGAGTGCTTTAATCTTAACTTCTCATGAGAAGTCCATGCCGTGGCGCCAGCACAGCTGCCTTTAATTTTAAAAGTACCCCCATTTCAACCATCAGAACTCGCTTGCCAGATGAGGCCACACTGGTGGTTCAGTTTGCTAGCTTGCCCTCCCACCTCTCACCCAAACGCCTTCGCTATGATTATGGAGAGCTTGGCTGCCTATAACACCAACCCCATGCTGCAGTTTGTGGTTCAAAATGACACCAATCATCTTTCTAGGTCTCATGCATTTGCAACGATCTGCCCCTTCTGTTGCAACACCCACCTCGTGATACATCCCTGCGCTGTGACCAGATTCTCCCTGATCATCCCCTCTTGTCACATGTCAGAAATGGCTGTTCCATTTGTCCCTTGTGTATTGATCTTAACCATAAAAAGCGCAAGTGCATGACGTTTTAAGCGGAAGCTGCTTCCCCAACTCCTCCCTCTAACGTCAGCCCTGCTACTGGTTTATAATAAATTTGTGGGAATCACTTCTCTCCCCTCCATTCTCATCTGCCGAAGGTGATGGTTCCTCTGTTATGTTCAGCCAAGGCTTGATCACCAGAATCAGTTCTGGTAAAGAACAAAGCTCATGCACAAATAGATTTGCCGTGGTTGATTGTGCAAAGCCAGAATCTTCCATTCAACCAACTCATGTTTCTGGCCCAAAGCTGGCAGTATTGAATCCTTTTGACGCCCTCAAATTTGATCAATGTTGATGAACATGCCCACAGAAAATAAATTAACTTTGACTGGTCAAAATTCTTCACACAACGCCCAATTCAACTCCCCACCACTGTTTCCATCCTCACAGTGGATTCCCAAATTTACAAAAATATATAAGAAAGGCTGTCAAAGCAGCCGCTTTCCAATTCTTTCCTCTGATAAGCCTATATACAGCAATTAAGCCATTTTATGAGGTTATACTCATCGTAACTTCCCTATAGATTTCCATGGTGAAGCAACTTAATATCATGAACTTGCATATGAATTGGGCCACGCATGCATTGATGCGTTAAAATAGTCACTGTTAACTCTAACTACCCTCAAACCTGCCAATGCATCAAGACATTACTTGTGTGCCTGAACTTATTACCTTCACTGACCATTAACTTACCCAATACGTCAAGGTAATGCACACCGCTTCCCTCAATGACAAGGAGAACCCTCACCTTTTTCTCCTTCTGAACCACACTGCTGATGCTCCAACCCCTTTTTGTATGCCTTTTCACGCCACATGAAGGAACCAGATATGGATAAAAATTCCCCGATCTCTCTTCCCCTTTCTGATATGGATGCTAAGGCTAACGCCACAGCATCATGTAAGTTTTTTTTTTTCTCTTATCATCCCTTTGTTTGTCACACTGCAAATAAAAATGCACACGGACACCCCTTTTGCGTTGGGCACTATTAGTACTAAAAAAGAAAAAATAATTTAAGTGTCAGATAAAATGATTGAGTGCCTAATAGCCTTGGTATGTAACCCTCACTTGTTACTATGACACATGGAAAACTTATTAATAAATAAATCATTTATATGTGACCTATGTATACACTGACATTTTTGATTAATTGATAAAGCTATAGCTCTCTTACATCATAAGATGTGACTTTCTGTTGTAAATGGTTTGAACAATGATCATGATATGATATTTTTAAGGATTATTTTCATATTTTGTTAAATAACAAGAAAGGTAAATTAATAAATCTAGTTACTGTTCCGCATGGCCTTTGCTTTTATATATAGTGGCCTAAAGTATTAATTTACTATTTAGTGGATCCCTAATACCACGCTAGGACATCTCTTGTCCCCTTACACACTTATTGGCCATCAATGCTGCAGTCTTGAATATAATATAGCCTCTTAACTATTCGCAATAATAAATATTTATGCTGCCCTGGTGCCAGCGTAAAACTAGTAGTAATTACTAAAGACCAATGAAAATGAGGGTAGAATGAGCTTATTTGAAGAGTAATGTGAATGACAAGGGAACCTTTTTTCTTGGGAAGAAGTTTAGATCCAACTAGGATGATTTATTTCACAAGACAAGAGCCGCTAGAAGTACTAGATATTACAGTAAACTCCTAACTTGAATGAAAATACTCTCTACTATTGCTTATTGTGATGATATGTTTAATTGTATAAGATATTGTCCTCAAAAAGTACATTTTTAGTCAATTATTTAACCTGCGCCTTTGAGTTATGACGCCTCTGCGCTGAATTCAACATTTGGTGCTCACTACTAGGGCATACATATTTTTTTACTCTGTACCCTATGTCACGATTCCAATATGACTGGATGATAATGTTGGGATGGTTATGGCAGATTGGGAAGAATCCGTCAAAATGATATCAGTACAATTATTTGAGTGCCTTGAGATGAGGCAATAATGGGAGATAACAGGTTTATTATTAGATCACCTCTAAATAAGGCGATAAGGTGATGTAAACATTTGATGAATACAAATTAAATCTCCTACAATTAGGGCGATTGAGACCTAAAAAATAACAAGCTGAAAAAAGGAGAATCGGCAGAACAGAATAGTCCAAGATATGAGAGTGGTATTGTCCAAAGCTGCTGTATATAAGTGAGATGGGCAATTTAAGAGAATGGTGGTTTTTAATAAGATAGAGTGAGTGAAACAGCGAGAATCCGCTGTTTTTATTGGATTAAATGAAATAGTTTGGGAGCAAGTGCCCTATAACTACTAATTTAAGTTTATTCTGTTGTTACTTTGGCCATGATTGTCATATCGTTGGTCCCATTGCTCAGTGGGCCAAACCCTGTGCAAAATCCCTTACGGCGTATCTCATTGATTCCGCCAAATTACAATAGTGGTGCTCACTACAGGGAGGCCATTGATCAGTTATAAAATAATAAAAATCAGTTGCCTGCTATGTCGCATTCAGGTTGCTTTGATAAGGAATCTTTACAACATGCTGGGACTGTCGCATATGAGGAATTAAATTTTGCATTGGAAACTGTGCTCAAAAGACAAGATAAGCTGCTCCAGGAAGTTTGCAGTGATAAGCTGCTGCCATTTGATTGCGAAGGAAACATTCATGGGTTCTTTTAATGATTTGAGTTTGCAACCGAAAGAACCTTGGACTGGTGAAGGGAAAGCTGCTGATCTCAACCTTGGATGTCAGAAGTGCTGATCAAGTCATTTGTTACATTCCAGATAGTTCTGTTACATACCAAGGAGTTAAGGAGATGGTGCTGTAGTTGTTCAGCGGAACTGCAAAGATGGCGCAGTGGAAAACTAAGCTCTTGACCATTGGGTTTCAGCAAAATGAGACCCTCACTGCATTTGCTAGGTGATTTACAGCGGAAGCCCATGTGTTGATTGGGGCAGGGATTTTATCTGAGGTTAATGTGTGCATTGCAATGTCCTCTGCTGTGAAGCCATACCCTGAGCTTTACAATGTCATGGTCTGTTGTTGGAGGAATATGTACCTCTTCTTAAACTTGTTTGTGTGTCACTTAGCTGTAACTTTCCCTCCACCTAACATCGAACAAATCCACACTGTCATCATTGCCAACCCTAATCATGTGAGGGGATAAACCAGTCGGTGCAAGTTCTGCCAGATTACTCATCGCGGTCCAACATCCATCCCATAACAGACAATTGACAACTGACCAACTACCGCTTCAGCCCTAAATACACTGATCAACAGCAGGCATTCTACCAATGTGGGTCTGGTTATGCTGATCATCTTCAGAATAACCTTCCAAGTGGGCCAACTTATATTAAGAATAGACGTAGGCCTTATGGAGTAAGCTGTTTTAATTGCGGTCACACTGGGCATATGTGACGTTGGTGCCCCAATTGACGGATCCCTTACATACAACAGGATCAAAGTTATCAGGGAAAAGTCAGAGCGGAGTAGAGATGGGACTCTCTACTTCCACTATCTCGAATTCATACGTCCCACATGAATCTACTATATTAATTGCGGCAGAAGCCTCTCAGTATGATGATACATTCCTCTACCAACGCTGGTTGGGGAATAAATGTGCTGACTCAAGCACAAGTCAGAGAAACAGCGGATATAAGGTTTCTGGAGAAGCCAAAGCCTTACGCTTGTCAAATGTTTAACCAAAGTCTTCAGACCAGCTAGAACCATTCACAGATGCGTTGTCTCTAAGAGGAGTAGAGGTCGCCCTTCCAGTGGACGCTATTATAACAAAGTACCCTACAGTTGGCGTGGGTGTTTTAAGTTTCCTGGGAAAACGTGAACCGCTGAATGTACACATAATAAATATCTGGCATTCATCTTACTCAGAGTGCACTTACTGTGACATTGTGGTAGCTAAAACCTGAGTATGAGCTATAATTGATATGGGCGCTCCTGTTAACATTGTCTCCACTAAGTTGGTGTGGAGTTGTCTTTAAAACCTGACATAGACCACCAGATGGTATATGGGACTGCTGGAGCAGAAACCACGGTCTCTGAGGGAGCGTATAGTGCACTCCCCTTGCAGTTTGGATCTGTTGTTGTTGTGGCTCCAGCTGTAGTATTAACAAATAGCAACTATGATATGTTGATTGGGACTGCCTTTATGTGACACTATGGGGCTATAGTTGACATGATGGAAGAGACCCTAGACATTATGGGACAGCGAATCCCTATTTATTTTACCTCCTGCAGAGTGCCAAAGGGCTCAGTGCATATGGGACAAATCAACCTTGCCTACAGTGATGGGGTGAATCCAGTGCTTTATCATTGAATAAAAGGGAAAACTCGGGCCCTTCCCCATCCAATATATGAATATCAGGGGCTACCGCTTAGAGCAGCTGGAGCTATATCCATTCCCTCTGGACATCAAGTAATAGTAGACACTGAGATAGAGGTGGAAGTGCTAGCTGGGCTCTATGGGGAGATCATTGGGCCTTATCAGCAATCGCAGCTTGAGCCCCACATGGTTCCACGCATCATACTTCTGGGCCATGGGGAGATCAGGGTATTGATAGCAAATATTCAGAAAATATCAATTAGGATCCGCCAGCATCAAATTATAGCGTTTTTATATTTGAACCCAGTTGGGGAGGTCAACCAGGTTCATAAATTCAAATCTCTGGATGAATTTGGTCTGTCCATCAAACTGCATCTCAGTGTAATGGCGGTCATATCACGGGAGAATTTAATGGGGTTATCAGAAGACCAGAAGGATCAGGTGGAAGCTTTATTTTCAAAAATACAAAGAGATTTTTGCTGTTGACAATCATGATTTAGGGTGCACTCAGGGGGTTGTTCATCGGCTGGACACTGGGGTTTATCCCCCCATCATGTCTCAGCCAATCCGCCAATCAAGGGCAGCTGAAGAAGTCATCACTGAGGAGATTGACAAAGCTGCTAGAGCAAGGAATGCTTGAACCATCTAAGAGTCCATGGGCTTCACCTGTCCTAATTGTTGAAAGAAAGGATGGTTTAGCTGCATAGTAATCAACTACTGGAAGCTCAATTGTGTCACCAAAAAGACTCATACCCTCTGCCATAGATTGATGATGTGCTGGATTGGTTAGATGGAGCTTGCTATTTCTTGACAATGGATTTGATATCTGGTTATTGGCAAATTGAGTTGCCTGCAGTGGAACAAGAAAAATGTGCTGTAATCATATCTAAAGGGATTTTCCAACCAACTTGGATGCCGTAAGGGCTATATAATGCCCCTGCTACGTTCCAACAAGCAATGGACACCATACTGGGTGATCTGAAGCTGTCATGTGTACTCATTTACCTTAATGATATTAATTTCTTCTCTCGCACGTTCACTGAACACCTTACCCATTTGGAAGAGGTATTTCGCCAACTGGTGGAGGCCAATATTGAGATCGAGCTCCAGAAATGCCACTTCTTTAAGGATCAGCTGGAGTACCTCGGTTTTGTGGTGGATGCGACTGGGCTAAGACCTTAACTCACCAAGGTGGAGGCTATTCAAAGATGACTAAGCCAGTTAGTAAGTGGGACATTCAGGTGTTTTTGGGAATGGTGAGTTATTACTGACACTTCATACCCAATTTCAACTGCATTGGTTGTCCACTGTTTGAGCTACTAAAGAATGATGCCATGTTTGAATGGACGGAATGGCACCAATGTGCCTTTGATACACTTTGAACAGCACTAATTAGTGCGCTTGTGTTGCGCTACCCTAATTTTGATGTGGAACTTATAATGCAGACAGATGCATCACTTTCCGCTATTGGAGCAGTCCTTTCTCAAAAGGACGATGAGGGGGAGGAGCACCCCATGGCATGCTGCAGTCGCATCTTGAATTGCCATGAACGAAATTACACTGTAACTGAGCGAGAGTGCTTTGTGGTGATTTATGAGTATAAGCAGTTTAGAGTCTACTTGCACAGAGTAAAGTTTAAGGTTGTAATGGCTCATGCATTGTTGCGCTGGTTGCAGAATTTGAAAGAGCTGAGGAGCGTCTAGCCTGATGAGATCTTAAGCTGCAAGCTTATGATTTTGAAATTCTTTATCAACCAGGAGCAAAACACCAAAATGCTAATTGCTTATCAAGATTGCCAAAAATTGCAGTTACAGCAGATTTAAGTGAAATAATGTTTTAGAAAATACTCAGTGGAAAGTATGACGATGAACCACCCCAAGTGATTAAGCCGTTAAATGAAATGCAAACAAATACCTTCCAACTGAATGGGGAACTGTACAAGCGGATCAGTGATTCTACAGTAAATTTCTGTGACCCTCCACATGGCCAGGAATTATTTATGAGCGCCCACAAGGCAGTCAGACATGGTGGGGTGTGCAAGACAATAGAGTTGCTGCGCCCTCAGTACTATTGGGAAAGCATGAACTTTGATATGCTCAAAACCATTTCCTGTTGCCATCAGTGCCAAGTGGATAAGCCATTCTACCATAAGACTTCATATTGGGTAGTGAAACCACATTTTGCTTAGCATACGGTTTCCCTTGATGTTGTTGGCCCCCTGCCAACAGGAGCTAACCAGTGTAAGTATATTCTGGTGGCTGATGTCCACTTGACCCAGTGGGTTGAAGTGAGGGTGATACAGGATTTGGGGGCAGTTACAGGGGCCAAGCTTGTAATTGAATGCATTATTCAGCGCCACGGCTTCCCTCAGTTCATTCTCAATGATAATGAAACAACTTTACTTCGCACATCCTCCCCAAACTGAGTAATCTTATGGGTATCCACGGAGTTCTGAAAACTCCATACCACCCCAAATCTAATGGAATGGTCAAACGGGTGAATGGAACTTTGGTGAACATACTATGAAAATTAGTAACAGATTGACCTTCTGATTGGAGTTCTCTTCTTTCCACTGCCATGTTTGCCTATAACATTAATTATCATTCTGCCATGGGGATGAGCCCTTTCCAACTACTATACAGCTGATACCCAGCTCTTCCAGCATTACTTTATTTGTGTGTAGAAGAAACCAGTGGAATGGAACCCCACTGCTATTTAACTAACCTTGAGAACACTCTGATCAAATTGCAAACTGAAGAATATTCTTTCAGCTTAGCCAAGAAGATCAGGAATCAAGCTGCCAATTAAGTCCATCATAGTGGGTTTGCACAGTTCAAAGAAGGTGATATGGTTCTCTTCCGCGACCAACATGGGTTTGGGTGGAAACACAAGCTGGCCAGTATTTGGATTGGTCCATTTGAAGTTATAGAGAAAACTGTGGTTGACACATATACCATCAAGGACCCTACAAGTGGTCAGATCATTAACCAAACACACACGAAGTTCCTCCATCCATAAAAACAATAGGATCCATATCATCCAGTCAAGGAGGGGGTAATGTTGTGATTCTGATATGACTGGACAATAATCTTGGGACGGTTAGGGCAGATTGGGAAGGATCTGTCAAAATGATATCAGTACAATTATTTGAGTTCCTTGAGATGAGGTTATTTTGGGATATGATGGGTTTATTATTGGATCGCTTCTAAATAAGGTGATAAGGCAATGTTGACATTCAACAATTAAAAAAATCGCCTACACTTAGGGCGATCAAGACCTAAAGATAACAAGCCAAAATGAGGAGAATCGGCAGAACAGAATAGTCCAAGCTATGAGATTGGTATACTCTGAAGCTGCTGAATATAAGCAAGATGGGTGATTAAGAGAAGGTTGGTTGTTAATAGTATAAAGTGAGTGAAACAGCGAGGATCCACTGTGTTTATTAAAATTACATAAAATAGTGTAGTGGAAGCAAGTGCCCCATATTTATTAATTTAAGTCTATTCTGTTGTTACCAAGGGCCACAATCATCATATCGTTGGTCCTATTGCTCAGTGGGCCAAACCCTGTGCAAAACCCCTTACGGCATATCTCAATGATTCTATTAAATTATAACACCCCATTTTCATTAAAATGAATGCTGACTGCTTAAGCGAGGAGTACCTTTCTCCTGAAGTGACGCAACTTTTGGACGTTGAACTGTACAGCTGTCAAGGTCAGTCATACCCTTCAGATGAGATGAGTCAATTCTGAATGGAAATGAAGTTCTACGGTGGCTTTTCTTTCTGATATTATATTAAAGCATGATCGTCAGATAAAAGATTTGGGACAGCAAGTAAAGTCCCTTGAGAGTGAAAACCTGGTTTAAAAGCAAACTTCCAGTTCGCTAAAAAATAATTGTTAATAAGTAAATGACGCTGCAGGCAGAATGCCACCGTTTTTTCTGATTAAATAAATCAAGCTAAAATGGAGACTCAATAAAACCATATCAGTGCCGTTATGTTCAAAATCCTCAGGGCCTTTTGAATTTTCCAAAGTTCAATTAAATGCAAACATACATAACTTTTTGGAGCTTCTTGGGATTAGTATGACTGGAGCGTATGATACTGTTAAATTGTATAGTAATGAAATCGTTGAATTATGAGAAACAATAGTTAATCATATCAAAATAAAATGAGGCTGACGTGTCATACTCTACCGCCCAAACCCCTCTTATAAAAAGTTTGGCGGAGCTGAAAAAATAAATACTCATAAGATAGAGTTCCTAAACATATTATATAAAAGAGATGAGCTGATTCAAATGTTTGCCAAGCGTTTTACCTGGAGGCACAGACACTGTATGTTGCTAATGTCATTAATGAGTTTGACGCCTATATCGCTCTTTGCCATGCCTGTGAGCCCTATACAGAGCTGTATTAGGTCTGATATCAGTCTTGATTGAAGAAAACGATATTAGTCATATGGTGAACTACTTCCGTCGTTGTGCTGTTACTTTTAGGGGCCCCAAAATCAAGCCCACGGGAAACATGTAAATCATCTAATTGGGGTGTGTCCACCGCTAAAGAATTAACTTGGCTGTATGACCCTTGTTTTAAAGAACTGATATCAATCAGGTCATTTTTTGTTTTAAGACTTTTGGGTAATATGCCAATCAGTGCCCTAATGCCAGTTCTAAGGATAGAGTTAATTCTGGAAACTCAGTGAAAGAGGCGGACTTGTGAAAAAGTAAGGGCGGAGTAGAACTGGGATTATCTACCTTCGCCTCTTCTACAAACATCCCATTCACGAAAAATCTCCTATAATGCCTTTATCAGACCAAAGAAGGATAAAGACTCTACGCCTCCAGTGGAACTGCCTTTAATTGTTGATGATAGGGTCATTGTGACCCACTGTTCCCCTAAGAAAGGTGAGGCCGCGGTGGAGGCCAAAATCATATTGAAGCCATATGCTCAACAGTTAATATTACATAAGTTTCCTACCACCTTGGAGATATTTCCCATTTAAATGGGTTTAAAATGACAATCTCTATTTAGGACTTGTTGGAATCCATCCCTCAGATAAGACTGGAAATTCAAATTTATTTAAATAAGGTGGAAACCTTGGAGGTCTTAACATTAGATCCAGAGAAATTTTATTTCTCTGAATGAACGTACCTTGATATTTCAGTCACCAAACTTAAAGTCTATGAAATCGTTGATAATGGGGCATAAATTAATATTGGTTCCGCATAAATAAAGAAGTACTTAGACCTCCCTCCTGATATTGATCATTGGAAGAACTATGGTACTGCAGGCCCTCAGTCTACTATGTCAAAAGGAGCCTAGAGTGCATTGCTGCTGCAATATGGCTCTCTGGTTGTCTCCGCTCCCAATATTGTGTGCATAATCAGAAATTACGATTTTCTTTTTGGACCTCTTTTATATGGCTCATGGAGTAAAAGCTGATTCTGAAGAAACACCATTAAAATTCTTGGACAAACCTTTCTTTATTCTATCATCAAAATGATAAGGCCCCAACAGCTCGTTTTAAGAGTTGGTCACCATAATTTTTAAGAATAGTATAGTACCCTTAGTTGACAGAAGATTCGAGCCTGGACACAGAAGATACCCAACCAGATTGCTGAACCTACTGGGATTATGCAACATGCCCAGCATAATCTTACAATTCCGTTGGGCCACTTAGTGGTAATGGGATCTGACATTAGAAATTCCCTAAGAATTATATGGTGAAATTGTTGTCTCATATGAGCATTTATGTTTAGAACCTGTTGTCACACCTGAGATTATCCTCCCTGACCATGGCGAGATTCGAATAATTTTGGCTAATTTGTATTATTATCCTTTACATATTAAGCGTCATCAAAATGTTGCTTTTGTCCATATCCTACCCTGTTGATGAGGTAACCAATATCCATAATTTTTGATCTAGAAGAACTTGGGCTTAAGTGCAACAAGGATCAGATAGTGTGTGCTCTAGTGCTCAAGAATATCTCTCTGGGATGATTGAGGATGAAAAGGAGAAAGCTTTGACCCTATCATAATAAATACTGCACTATATCTGCTAAATATGATTATGATCTAGGGGTGTGCACAGGATGTACTACATAATATTTGATACTGGTAATTATCTGCCCATTCGCCTTTGTCCTATTAGGCATTTAAAGGTGGAAGATTAAGTTGTTAATGCTGAAATCTCTCAGCTTGTGCAACATGGTATGTTAGTGCCCTCCAATAGTCCATGGGCCTCCTTTAGTATTAATCATTAAGAAAGATAGTTCAAATCACATTGTAATTGATTACTGGAAGCATAACAATATTATTAAAAAGATTACTATCCTTTACCTCAAACTGATGATGCGCTAGACTGTTTAGGCGGAGAACATTATTTTTCAGACATGCATTTAATTTCTGGCTACTGGCAGTTAGAGCTGCCTAATGGGTAACAGAAAAAATGAGCTATATTAACCTCCCAAGGTCTTTACCAACCTACTAGAATGCCACAGAGGCTGTGCAATGCTCTTGTGACGTTTCAACGGGATATGTATACCATTCTTGGCGATTTACAAATTTTCTAAATCCTAGTTTATCTAGTTGATATTAACATCCTCTTTAACTTTTAACGAACACCTGTAGCACCTTAAAGAGGTTTTCCGCCAGCTTGTAAAGGTGGAGTTGGAATCTAAGCCAAGTGAATGTTATTTCTTCCACAAAAATCTGGAATATATGGGTTTTGTCATTAATAAACATGGCTTGCGGCCCCAGCCCGCCAAGGTTGAGATGATTGAATGAATGGCTTGACTGAGTAGCAAGAGTGACGTTCAAGTGTTTTAGTGATGATAGGCTATTACTGCTGGTTTATCAAAAATTTCATTAAAATAGGAGAACCATTGTTTCATCACTTAAGACTGGGGTACCTTTTGAGTGGATGGGAAACTGAAATTTGCATTTTCATAAATTCTGGCTGCACTCAACCCAAACGCACTGTTAAAATAGCTAACTTTATTAAGTTTTTTATTATTCAAACGGACGCTTCTCTCACCGCTGTTGAGGCAGCGTTATCACAACTTGATGAGATTTGGAGTTGAACACTCTTAGCTTACTGCAACTGGACGTTGGACGTCCATGAAAAAACTATACCGTGACAGAGAAGGAGTGTCTGGAAGTTATATATGCATATAAATAATTTCAGGTTTATATCCATGGGGTACTTTACGGTGGTAACAACCATGCCTCTTTTTGCTAGTTACAGAACTTGAAGGAGCCAATAGAGCGGCTGTCCCCAATAAGCGTTGAAGTTACAAGTGTATGATTACAATATTCAGCATCTTCCTGGCGTAATGCATCAAAATTCCATGGGTTATCTCATTTGCTTACCATAGCCTTAGTGGCCAATTTGCCATAGAGGAATTATTTGACAAAATGCTAACTCTTTGGTATGCTAATGATCCTATGGAAGTTCACCGGTCTTTAGAAAAAATTAATTAACACTGTTGCTCAGAATGGTAAGCTGTAAAAAGTTATCCAAGATCAACAACTTTGGATACCTCAGCCAAAGAAACGAAACAAATTATTATTGTAGTCCACAAGGCAACGGGCATGACAGCTTTAAGAAAATGGTTGAACTATCAAAATAACGCCACTATTGGGAATCAATTAATTTTGATGTTCATGTAACCCTCTGATGTTGTAAGGAGTGTCAAGTGGATGGCCCTTACAAGAAGGCCACCTCATATCAATTAGAAGACAAATTTGTCCTGGCACCCTGTTTCTATTGATGGGGTGAGGCCTTTAACAAGTACTTCTTGATAGTTCTAAATACTATAATGGCCATCAAGCAACTCACTAAATGGGTGAAGGCCAGAGATATTAAGGATTTTGGTGCCACCACTATGGCAAACTTCATCTTGGAAGACAATTATTATCACCATGGATGCCCTCAGTTTCTTTTATTGGTTAATGGGACTAACTTTTCATACCAGTTGATTTCAAAATAAATGACTTGATGGGCATCTGTGGAGTATTATCCACGTCTAATCACCCTGAAACCAATGGCACTTTGGAGCGTGTAAATGGAACTCTTATAGAAATTTTACAAAAGATAATTCATGGGGAAGGCGTCCAGTTGGTACTTTCTTACCTTCCGCTGTATTTGCATACAACATCTCATATCACTCAGCCACGAATCGTTCACCATTTGCGTTACAATATGGGGAACAACGAGCCAATCCCCCAATCTTCTATTCATGCATGGCTCAAGATAAGATGAGCCTGGATGCCTATCTAACAAATATGACTAATAATTTGATTGAATTTCAGAGTGCAGCCTACACTAATATCTTGGCTAAAAAAATAATCTCAGGAGCAATATAATGAGAGCTGTTGGACCTTACCCTACTTTTCTGTAGGAGACTTGGTTTTATTTCATAATATTAATTAGTTTAGATAAACTAGAAAATTGGACCAAATAAGGAAAAGCTCATACGAGATCATTAAGAATACTCCAAGAATGTCTACACTCTGAAGGATCTTGTTAAGGGTCATTTAATAAACCAGGTACACGCCAAGTTTTTAAACAATATCATTAGAGTTTCAGGACAATGGGACTAAGCTTTCCATAGGGTAGGACCCCCTCACATCTCTGCTAGCTAATGTTTGTTCAAAAGGTAGGAATGTTGTATTTGATTTGACCAACCAACAGGATATGTTATTTATAAGAATTAATGCCATAATTTGAACTGATATCTAGATAGTTATTAGATAAATATAGTTACTATACCACGTGTTCTCTGCTTTTATAAGTAGAGGACTAAAGTATTAATCTACTATTTGGCAGATCCCTAATACCCGCTAGCACATCTCTTATCCTTTACACACTTGTTGGCCATCAACGCTGAGGTCTAAAAATATTATCGCCTCTTAAATATCTGGAAAAATCATTCTATGCCGCTCTGGTGCCAGCATATAACCAGCAGTCTTAGGGCTTTATAATTATCAAGGCCATTCGCCAGTAATCTGACTATGTATGGCAGAATGCCACTTTTAAGGGAAAGTACTTTAAGCCTTAGTTCTAGCCTCTTTAGCCCAATTCAGATATCATCACTTATTTGGCCCTGTTTTGGTGTCTGCTTGGTAAATACTAATTGCATTAATGAGAACAAGGTAATATGAGCTTATCTGAAGAGGAATTTAGATGGTAAAAAACCTTTTTCCTGGGAAGAAGTTTAGAGCTAACTAGGAAGATTTATAGGAGCAAGCCCAAGAGCCGCTGGAAGTACTAGATACTACAGTAAACTCCTAACTTGATTAATAAATATCTCATATTTTTGCTTATTGCAATTTAGTGTTTTTGGTATAAGATACTTTCCTTAAACAAAACCTTTTTAGTCTGTTTATTATAAATTGTACCGTTAAGTTATGACGCCTCTGCACTGAATTTAACACAGTCCTTTTTAGAGTCCATATGTAATAAGTTGAAGAGTTGATTGCCAAAGTCTATATCTTAAACTTATGGTTATAAGTATTTTTGAGAGGTTCCACAAACCTCATTTGACATATGCACTTTAATATTTTACATTTTTATATAGATAAAAAATCAAAGTTGAAGGATAAATTACTTATGGAAAAGAATAAGTTTTAGGTATATAGTATTACAGTTTTGCCATGATCTAGTAACTTATTTAACTTTGTGGTTATATTGACAAAGGTTATTTTATCTAAATAAAACTTATGGCTTGGGTTTATACATGATTTTTAATTTAGCAGAAAATTATATTGAAACATGTTGGTTTAAAAAAAGCGCTTAGATGATAAATAAGTCTAATGAGAGATATATGGTAAGCTTAATAATTCTTTTTTAGATCATATGGCTCTCAACCCAAAAAGCGGTACATCCATGCATCTTTATTCGTGATAAACCAAACAAAGGAATTATCCTTAATAAAAAATAACTAACATGGCACCTAGGCTAATAGCTTAAGACGCCATATCATATGGGGGAAGGGGGCTGGTGGAAGACCATCCAGAGTGTATCAAAGGGTACATAAGAGGGTGACTAGACGTGGAGTTTGAGCATCAAGGCATGAGATTAAAGCTGTCAAGACAAGGATTCTCCTCATTGCTGAGGCCAGCAGTATGCAAGCCTTGAGATATTGGGCAAGTTAGAATTCTATGTGCTTTTTTAACTCTGGTACATAAGAAAAGCTGTTAATTTTTTTGACGAGTTTGGGGGTAATTTAGGTTAAAAAGTGAAAGTATTAAAGCATTTATGCATGCATGGCCTGCAGAAAACGTAATATCCTCAATTGACGCCTAGGCTTCATCAGGGAAGTTGGGTGGGAAATTAGACAAGGAATTCCATTGAAAAAGTGGCTCCATAGCTGCGTGAAAGGCTTGATAGTAAGGAACATTAGCAAGGGCAGCAGCTGCCTCAAGAGCCATCTTATTCAAAGTTTTGTAAATGGGAAAGCCCTTAAGAGCGCGGAATTAGCGGTGAGTAGTTAATTCCAAGTGGGTTAGAAAACAATTCAGGCTAATTAAATTCAGGGTTTCTAGAGTATGCCACCTCTGGCGTCATCTAAACATTTGATATATTCAAAAGGTTTATGTGGGAAAATTTGGGCCAGAAATAGGAACAGATTATCTGGGCTAGTAGCAGTAAGCCCACAAACCTTTTACCAAAGCTGTTCAACCAAAGATTGAGCTGCAATCCAGTCTTTAGCTGTTTTATCTGTTTAAATTTACAGGCTGGCCCAGTAGAAGCTGAGGCCGCGGTGGGTGTGAAAAGGGAGAGAGGATCAAGCCTCACTCAAAAACTAATGTGGAATTGGCAGTGGGGATGATTTTAGAGTGAGGAACAGCAGAAGCTGCAATGATAGTATGGTATGGGCATTTGCACTTCAAATGATCGAGTCTGAAGCACAAGGGGCAGACTGACCATCCATTTTCAACTTGGACCCAGAATGGGTGGTCTGGGGTGGAGCGGACAAAGGTATGGTGGAGCAGCGAGGTGGGTGTCCTGGTGGAAAGGATGAATGGCTACAAAGGCCTGAGGCCCTGAAAGTCAGATGGCTTTATTTGGAGCCACAAACTGTAGGATGGGATCTGCGGCATAGGCGGCTAATCCCAGAAGGAGCTCATGATAAAGCTGATTAGGGGAGAGATGGTTGGGTAGCCCAGCGAACTGAACTGCCAAAGTGGTGTCCACCAGCAACCAAGTATCGTTAATTGGGATTGGTGTACCTTTATAAATAAATTAAACTGTTGCCGCACCTGTGCATGGCTTCACTGGGGAATCCTAAATCAAAATACCACTTAAAAGATGTAAAAATTGATAGATCTGATGGGTTTGAACACCACCTGAGCCATCTCAATGATGGCAGCATTCATATAAAGAAAAAGGTTTCCATACATGATTCAAAGGCCAAAGTGCAGGTTGCTCCAAGGGAGCACCAGGGGCTTCTCAGCACCGCCTGGGAGTGCGTAATGTGTTGGGCAAGATCCTAAGGGGAAACAAAATGAATGGTGGGATTAGGGGGCTAGCAGAGCCACCTGGGCGCACTTCAACTGCAGCTGAAAAACACCAGAAGGCGGCAAAGCCACCACCTCATGTAGGTGGAGTGGGCGCTAAATTTGACAACATTGGATTAAAATGGATCAAAGAACTGAGGTTGTACTTTTTTAAAGAAAATATAATTTTTGATAAAAAAATGTGAATGAGGTGAAAGAAATATTCTAGGCTAAATCATTCTTGAGTCTACGAGGAAAAATTTGTAGTGAATGATGAAGTCAATGTAGATGAGTCTTATGGAATCTGAGTACAAGAACAATGAGTTAGATAACATCCAATAAAAAACTTACCTTTTTAAATGTCAAGTAAGTAAACATCAGATCCGTCTTAAGGAACTAAGTTTTTGAATTAAAATCTTAACTTTTTTCTTATTTATTTGCAAAAGGTAATATTTTGATTAATAACTTATATACTGTGCTACAAAAAATATTAAACTTAAGAAACTAAATAAACAATGTTATTTCTAAAAATGTTTCTTAGTACCATAACCTTATTTCATTAGGTCATCAACTGAGAAAAGTTCTTTAAAATATAGCATCAAAAACAAAATAAGAAAGAAAAAAACTAAGTAAAATACTAATTTGACCTCTTGATCCACATGAATCATCAGTTAGCAATTATAAAAGACCCAATAATTAATAAGCTATAAAATGCCACATAAAAAGTGTTGTATAAAGTAAAACAGATATTAATTATTGTAAAATTTGGAGCCATATGAACTAAGATTTATGCAAAAAAGAATTATAAAAAGTCTTTTTAATTATGTAATATTATAAAATTGCTAAGTTATTAGCTATATTAGGTTATAATATACCTTTCAAAATTTAATTATATTAATCATGGATCCTTAAAAATTAGATGCCTCTATTATGTTATATATTTTGTGCTAGAAATAGTATAAGTCAGTATAAAGCCACCTCAAAAGCTTATTTAAGTTGAGTAAAATAGTTATAATGATAAAAACTTTAATTTGGCTTAAAACTTCTTTTGATACTACAGTCAGTATTTAACTAATATAATATCTGGTTATATCTGTGAATTTTAAAATTTAGTATAAAGCTCACTTATTGTCCTGTAAATATAAAGTTCCATCATTTTTAATCTAATCATAAGAACCTCATAAGCCTCATGTACTTAAGATGATAGGATAGAGTTTACTGAGGGAACACAGGTCTTAATATAGCTATGTTATCTAATAAAATGCAGATATGAGTTTATAAGTAATCAGGTTACTAGTTAAAAGCCAATATGAAACTGCGTGGTGGTCAGTAGAGCTTTAAAGTTAAGGGAAAGTGTGATAATATGAGACAAACTAAAAGTATATAGCCATTTTTGATATAAAAGAACTTATTAGAATAGATTATGACTGTTACTTAAGCAATAGAAATTGCTATCAATTTTAGGGGTGTGGAGAGACTCATAACTAAGCATAATACTTCATAGGTACTGTCCATTCATTTGATCACAATTTGTCTTTGTAAAAACCCTCTCATGCTAAAAATGTACAACTAAACTGCACATCTTAAATATAAATCTATATGTAAGGTATTTATACACCATATATAGACATATCTGAAGCGTAATTAAATCTTTGGTATCATATAATCAACACCAATTACTTACCTTCAGGTATGAAAAAATAAGGGGATAACAACACAACATAATGTTATTATGGTTAAATATATTGCAGGTTTTACACTTTAGTGATAGATTGCTGGTGCAAAAAACCAAGAGACCCAACTTTATTGATAGCTGCAGTGTTAAAACTAGTTGGTATCTTGCCTCTTATTAACTAAAGATGGTTACTTTTAATCTAAAAAATATTCTTATAGAAGCTAGCAAGTGAGAAAACATGAAGAATAACAAAATTTAAAACAACTCTTCTAAGTAGCCGCCTAAGTTACTAGTTAAGATTTCTTAAATAAGAAAGACTTTTATAAGAGAACTTAGTAAAAAAAAAAAAAAATTAGGTATCATGGGGTCAGCTTTTCTTTCTCATAACAATCACTTTAGTTACTACAATTTGATTCGAACAGAAAATTTGGATGATCACACACAGGAAAGATGGGCGACTTTAATAACAAAAATAATACAACATGGGTGAGCGTCGCGGCAAGCGGTGCGCTTAACAGTGCAACTAAGGGCAAGAAACGCCCTGGAGGGGGACCAAGAACCCAAGCCATAAAAAAATTGCAAACTCAGGCACCGTCTGGGTTTATGGTATTTACTGTAAAGCATGCGCAATACATGTACATTTAATTCAACCAACCTTTGTCAAAGGTGGAACGCGGGATCAGACTCTTCCTTGGGGATGAGTCACCAACCCTGTGGGAGAAAACATGTGAGGCACAGCCCTCACTTTTCCCTCATGCGGTGTATGTAGCCACCAACAACATGGGCTGCGGCTGGATCAATATTTTTTTGAAACAGCTGATGAAGCTGATGATGCAGCAAAAATCTGCATGGAAATTGCCCTCCCTGAGGGCAAAAAAATTGTGTGCACCGCGCGCACCAGATGGAACAAAGTATAAACTTTGTTCATCTCCTTTGACTCGCTCCCCACCAACCTTCTTCGTAAGGTAATCAAGGAGGAGCTCCACAAAGGTCTCATGGCCTACGGAGAAATCCAACAACTTGAAAAACAGCAATTTTACTTAATGCCCAACCTGTGCACAGGCAAAGCTATTGCTGTAATCAACCCCTTCCCAGAAGTGGAAGAGGATTTATCCAGAATTCCCCACGCAGCAGAATTTCACTTCACAGATAGGGGCCAGTCAGCTGCATTCCAAGTTACACCAGAACGCGCACCACCCATTTGCAACCACTGTGGCTCACTGGGCCACAAGGAACATGCATGCCCTGTAAAAGAGGGCTTAATAGAAAATGATTTTTGTGAAGAAGCTATGTATTAAGATAATGAAAACTTCGCCAAAATGACTGATGGCCACCACCCATTCCGCTGGGGTGAAGATGGACTATACTCCATCGTGGACCCAGTTACAAGTAAACAGCGTAAAGCAGCACAAAAAGCCCACAAGAGAGCAGCAGCTGAAGCGGCAGCACACGCTGAATCCATCATTAACCATGGACAAATTTGGGAGGATATTTTGGATATTCACTGAACCAACCAATCAGAACAATATGCCCAGGTCAAAAATTTTCACAGTAACCAGACTGAGCCACAAAGCGTCATCAGTCATGCACATACTGAGGAACAATGCAACTGCAATTTGGGTGAAAATGCGGTGCACAAGGCAACAAAGTTGAACCTCAAAAATATAAAATCCAATCAACAACCTGCACCAAATCAACATGAGACCTGTGCAGAAAAAGTTGATGCTAATGCAAAAAGCCGCAATTCCCTTGAATCATTGGGTCAGATCAAGGGAACCAACAATGGCAGTGAAAGAGTTGGAGTACGGACGTGGAGCATGGCCAAAATTAGCCACGGTGGGATAGGACCAGAGGGTCCTCCCAACCGCTCCTGAGGCGCCACAGGCACCTCAGTGTCAATAGGGACATTAAGAATTGCAGGAGCCAGGGCTCATATGTCCCAAGCCAAAAAGCTGGCATTCCTGCAAAAACCTCTTGTAGACATCTTGGCCATCCAAGAAACCCACTGCCTACAAGGGAAAGAAGAATCCTGGTCAACCAGGGTCGCACCATCACAATCAGTATGGACGTCTCATTGTGGGGTGATAGTCCAAAACAACAAAAAATTTAAATTTACAAATTCATCATCACACTTACATGATCGAGTCCTGGTAGCAACAATCACATGCCAAGATGAAATAATTTCGTTAACATGTATCTACGCACTGTGCACTGCAACTGAGAGAAAAAAAATTTGAAAAATTTCTACTCTCATCCTCCCACCAGATATTATCCTGTTAGGCGATTTCAACTGCTGGAATAACCCTAGTACAGATTTATGGCCTAATCCCAGGGGTTACCCACCTGGACACATTTTTATCGCACAATGAAGGCATCTCTTGGCTTACAGGATGCTCTTCCCCCCAATTCACCAATCCTTCCCCACATGACAAGACCCAACATATGTGAGGGACTGCTCATATTGATTAGTTATATTGACTACATCCTCATCCCACAATCCCACCACTCAAGAATCTCCAAATTTACAACAAAAAAGATAAATTTTTCTGATCACTGATTAGTTATGGTGCAGTTAGCACCAACCCAATCCCACACACAAGTGTCACCTTGGAGAAAGCTTCACCCAGAAAATATAAAATTTCCCAAGATATCTGACTGGGTTGAAAACAAGGCTACAAACCCAGAATTCACAGCCCCTTTCACTTTGGATCCCATAGGAACATGGGAAATTTTCAGAAAGATCTAATTAACAAAACCTGACATATTGCATCATGCAAGTACACCGCGGACACAGCCACAATCAAGTGTACCTTGTCAGAACTAGACCACCTGGAAATAAATACTCTGAGATCTGGCTATAGCCCTAATTGGGGACGCAAATGGGTAGAAATTTCAGCCTGACTTAACAATCTCATCTTCGAACACCAACACAGAATCAAAGTATTGAACAAAGGTAAGTTTATAAAGGAAGGCGAAACCTGTTCAACATACTTTTTCTGCCAATTCCACTCCCGCAGAAACCAGCCCACATGCACACAGGTCCGCAAGACCAACGGCACCATGGCAACTGATCCTGAGGAGGTCAAGGCGGAAGTACACCGCTATTACACCAAATTATATCGCGATATGCCAACAGATCCACAAAAAATTAAAAAATTTATTCAAACTGCCAAGATACAAAGTACACCACCAAATTACAATATACTATCTCTTATTACATGGGAGGAGCTTTGGGAAACAATTCGCGGTGCACCACATAGGAAATGCCCAGGGCCTGATGGGATACCCTACGAATTTTACAAAAAATATTTTCAACAAATCGCCCCCCTCCTATTGGCATCAATGAACCAGAGTTTGTTGAAACACGCCTATTACTAGGAGACCATGAATCCTACATTATAACCTTGTATAAAAAGGGTGACAAGTTAGACCTGGCCAACTGGCGCCCAATTGCACTCTCCAACACTGACACAAAAATTCTAACAAAAATTCTAGCAGCTAGATTAGGCGCAATTGCATCTGACGTCCTATCACCCAACCAGTTTGGGTTTATACCAGGGCGTTCAATCTGGAACAACATACACCCTGTTGCAAACATTTGCCAAACTAAAGCAATTGGTTCCCTGGTCTTCTTGGATCATGAAAAGGCGTATGACCGTGTTAGCTGGCCATACCTAAAAGAATGTCTACATGCCTTTAAACTCCCACCAAGATTCATAAAATGGGCGATGCTCCTAACAGAATCTGCAACCATGGCTGTATGCGGCCCTGGATTCCTAACAAACAAGATTAAACCACACAGAGGGCTCAAACAAGGGGATCCCCTCAGCCCACTGCTATACAATTTCAGCTTTGACCCGCTCCTCTGAGTAACTGACTCATGTCTCATGGGGATAATCGCACAAGTACAACCAACAGTCAAGATATTGGCCTTTGCAGATGACTGCATAGCAGGTATAGCAAACAATGAAGATGCCCGACAGCTGGAACACACTCTAGAGGAATACTCCAAGGTGAGCAATGCATCGCTCAACAAAAGGAAGACATAAATCATTTTCTTAGGCAAATACACAAACAATTGGGCCACAACATCAGAACCTCACACCAACACTCGAAGAAAAAACCCAATTATTTTACCCTTTGCAACACCTCCCACCATCACTCCTGTCCGACACCTTGGAATCTGGCTAGAAGCAGGTGGATATGCTAATGAGACAATGGAAAGTAACATGTTACAACGGGTATCCAAACGTGTAGCCTCCCTCAAGGGGAGAGCCCCAGGACTAACAGGACGAGTTACAGTTGCTAACTCGCTCATCCTCCCAATACTGTGGTGCCAGGCCCATGCAATAGCCTTCTCAACTACCTTTATAACCTCAATTCGCGCGCTTATCCAGGGCTGGCTGTGGCCTGGCTCTCACCCTCCTATACGGATGGAAACACTCTTTGGCCCACGCTCAAGCGGAGGCATGGGACTAATAGATTTTGAGAGCCATGCCAATCACATCATAGGTACCTGGATAAAGGAAATCCTTGCTCCAGACCTCCCACAACAACATTGTTCCAGAGCAGCAAGGACTAACTTTGCACAGGCGCTCAAATTAACCAACCCACATATTACACCCAGACTACTTTTATACCTTGCCAAGCACCCTACTGCAACAGGTCCGCATGGAACCTCCCCTCATTTCAAACATATCCTCCAAACTATCCGCCATATGGGATGGACCATAGAGAACATGGGTACTATACAGGGAAGGGGACGACCCAGCCCCCTAATTCAAATTAAGAAACCCAGAAAACCACCCCCAGAGGGATATTATCGCAACAATCCCAAGAATAGCTAGGATAGAATACCTAGATATGCTGGACATTCCCTATGATTTAACCACACAGAAAGCAATGTGGAAAATGACACACCACCCACTCCTACAGCCAAGGATAAGAGCAAACGCCTGGCGCTGTTTGAGAAGGACCTATAGGATGGCGGACCGCTCCAACTCCCTCCACAAAACATGTGCAGTATGTGGAGGGGAGGGATCCCTACATCACCGCCTAGAAACATGCCCCCCAACCAAAACTATATGGCAGGAAGTTGCACGCCTGCTTAAGATTCAAAACAAACAGGAATTCTCGATATCAAAAAGTATCTTCGCGCTCTAGATCAAGTCACCAATCCCATCTACCCTCCGCTCCCTAATAATACCCATTGCAATGTGGACAATACACACAATTGCATTAAATGCGTTCAAGGGCACGGTCCCAACCATCCATGGGATTATTAACAGATTCCATGTCCACTTACTAGAGCACTTCCAAGCCTGGCTCTATGGATATATGAGACCAAGACAAAAAGCGCTCATAGAATCATGGTTCCCACATTGGTTCCTCCACACAGACCCTTTCCTTCACACTTGCTCCATAGCAGGGTTACCCCCTTGGAGTAGTGCACCAACCCCCCATACCTGGCAGTCCCGCTGGCAACAGGGGTAACTTAAGTACCCTGGGGTGCCCAATTTTTATATTTGTTAGTTATTCTCTTAGTTTCACATATATTCAGTAATGTCTGTCCCCTGGTCGGCTTACCTCAGTTAAACAAAAATCTTGGGGTCTTTGTATGTAAACCTTTCTGAAAAAGATGGGTCCTAGGACTCAAGTATGAAATTTATTCTATATTGCTATCAATTTTTCACTCAATTAAAAGAATTCAGCTAAAGGCTAAACTGTCTGGATTGCTATACATTAATTTTTTGTAATTTATCTTTTTTATAACCATGGAGATTTTTAATTCAAAGAATCATTTGACAATATAAGCTATTTTTCTAAATTAGATGTGAATTGTAAAACGTTAATTCTAGGTATAATTATTTTTGAAACGATCTAATGATAACCTTGATACTCACTCCCATTGACACGTTTAAAATCAAAGTTAAGATTTTTATATTGGCCAATAATGATTTGGGAAAAAAATTAAGAATTATTTTATGCTCCAAGAGTTATTATATATCAAGGTATAAACAAAGAGTAAGTATATAGCTTTAAATGTAAATTTCAATGTCAATAGGTGAAATTCTCCTTAGGGTAACTTAAGCTAAGAAACATCATAATTCTCTACTTGCCAATACTTCCTTTGGAACGCAAATATCCAGATATTTAACTTGACTCCTCTTGAAAGTTATTAGTTGTCAGATATTCAGGATAGCTCTCCAAAAAAGAACATTAGATATATCAAGTTTTTAAATATATTCTAATCAATATATAAATTGGGAAAGGACTATATTTTGCTAGATCATATTATGAAAAATATTTTGCGTACAATTCAATTGTAAATAACTCTCTTATGGACTATTAGAGGATTATCATTTTTTAGTTTTTGATTGATTTGGCTATGAGAAAAAATGTCTATCCAAAATGATCTGAATATCAATTAAAGCTTACTTATGGATTGATCAATCACTATTATAAAAAACGTTAGCATTTATATATCAAACCCTAGATATGTCAAGTCTCTAAAGTTAAAGAGTTTTGATAATGTATTAAGATTTCTTGACATATAAAGGATAGTGTTGATATTATACCCATATATGATAATATCTCGATTAGTTAATTAAAAGATGCACTTTAATATTCTTTTTAATATATTTTATAATATTTTGTTTATTAACATTTGACATTTTAATTTTATATGATTCTATGTCTTAAAAGGAGATCAATAATTAAAGATTATGTTCTATCCTGTTATTTGTTTCAAAAATGCATCTCCTTCAGCTTCAAAACTCTAATTTCTTTAAAAAGCGGTATTATATAAAATTTGGTTGGCTTTGAACCCTAAACAACCCAACTATAGGACATACTAAGCTTACCGCTACTATCATCTTATTGGCTTTCCTAGGCCACAAGTACTATATAGCATCCCACTTGTTTAAAAATCTGACTTTGGTTCTCACTATAGGGTATCTGACACCAAGAGATTAAATCACAATGGAAAACCCCTAAAGTCTCATTGTATGATAGAAATTAAAGAAGAAGATAATTACATAGATATTCTACCTGTGATAGCATTTAAAAAACTGGTTGAACCAATGAAGATCACTGAATATCTCCAGCTCACTTGGACTTTAGAGGTCATCTTCAACCTTTCTCTTGTATATTATAAAACCTGGTGATAATATTGGTCATTACTAAGATCTACTGGTAGTTGCTTGTATAATTATGGAATGCATTGGATAGTAGCATAAGGTTCAGGTACACTAATTCAATGGGAAAGCAATATGATTATTTATGTCCCTCAAAACAATCAAAGACATAAAGCAACAATAACTAGGGATTTTTTATCACTTTTCAGAATCATACTGCTGATTTTCTCTCAAAACTACACTTTATGCTCTTCTAAGATAATAAGTTTTCACTAAATCTGAGTCTTTTCTGCTAGTACAACACTAAAATCTAACCTTTTTCAGCTTAACTCAATCTTAGGCACCTAATAATTACCACAATGTCATAGTTTTCTTATGCATGGCTTTTGCTTAGCTCTTCACTGGGAACTTTATTCTATGGTGGAACCTACCATTAAGCTTCTCATCACAGTTTTTATTGCAAAAATATGTTATAATTCCCTCCCAATTCCTGTGCTGATACGTTAAATTCCTCTGGTTGCATTCTAGTGATACGTCAGAGATCCAATAATTTTTATAAATGAATTTTATATAAATCTAAATTGACAAAAAATCAGCTACGTGGCTTTATATGATATAAAATGCCCATTGCTCATTAAAACCAAAGTTCCATGACTTCCCCACCCTTTACTGAGTAATAAATCTCTTCCATAACCCTTTTATACTAGAAGAGTAAAATGTCAAAAACATGGCTAATGAAGTCATCAGCACATCCAGCCGCCTGCTTCTTTGTACTATTAGTGCTTTTGAAAACACAAGAAAAAACTTCATTTTTACCGTTGAGCTTCCTAAACTTTGATACTAAAACCAACATATCAGTAGGGGACACCCACACCATCTTATCCCAAGTTTGCTGTTATGAATTTTTAAATATACCTCATCATGTTCGCTGCTAATGTGCCATGCCAACAGTATGATGACCGTTGACCCTTTCTCTTTCACCATCATCAGTAAACTTTTGCTAAAGTTCACAGCAGCAAATCCCCAACTAGCATATCAACAACTTCAACAGGAGGTTACTGACATAGGTATATTGGTCCAAACACTCTATCCCAGCGTGTACTAGACTGACCCTCATGATCCCTAAGGGATGTAATCAGTCCTTCTGTCACTCATTGTTAGTACCAGTCAGTGAATCTGCACAGGGGTTTCAAATAGCTCTAGGTAGGAATTGTAGCACTGACCACTCCCTAGATGCACTCACACAGCGTTCACTCTTGTGGATCTTCAAATCCTACCCTCTAAATTATCCAGAGTTGCATCTCTTTAATGATAAAAACAATAGACAAATGAAAGATACTATATTCTAAAGATAATTCAAGTATTTATATCAAGGCATCAATGGAAATCTATGTCCGCCTATTAGTTATCATTGGCTAAACCTTATGGAACTTGGAATAAAAATATATAGAAAAACCTTAGCATTGATTTCCATCAATAATAAATCTACCATTATTAGCGCACATTGCTAATATAACCTTGTAATAATATCATAACTTATTAATAAATCTTCAGCATCAAACGCAGTTAGATTGAAATGCAACTCATTATCAAGGTTAATCCCCTATATTCTGGAAACGGCCAATACTTATAAAATATCTTAACACAATCAAATGGGGAGCGCACTTTGGAACTAAACTATCATTATTATTGATCATTGAAATAGCTTAACTCAAGCGAATGATGAGCACAAAACAGAATTGAAAGATCATCAAAATAGCTTAACTCTCTTAAATGAGGAGCACATATCAGAACTCTGGTATTAATATTTTTTTAGTACTAGATGGTCCACTCTGGTATTAATATTAATGATAAAATTGTCAAATCTAGGAAAACTATTTGGCAGCCAACCCATGACTAATTTATAACTAATTTGGAAGGCCTGTAACGAATTTAAGCTGCTAAAAATTCTCAGGCATTTCACCTGACTTAACTATATTATACTCAGTAAAATTATCTATGATATGCATGGTAAACTACTTTACTTTCTTAGTTCATTTAAGGTGTTTTTGGTACCTATTCTTATCTCCAAGCAGTGTCAGGGAAGAGGAATGATAATCCGAAGGCCTTTGCCACCTGATTTAACAAACAACAACTCTGCGCGGGTAAATAGTCAGCATTTGTTGCCAAAAAACAGTAGGTATAAGCCACCTCCTAACATAATCCTTTGGCTAGTCCAGCAGCACACCACAAAGCTTTCCATAGTGAGCACCAATGTTGTGAATTTTACAATCTTCTTCATTGGGTACTCTGCAAATGTGCCAGTCCAATGGTATGATGACCGTTGGCCCTTGCTCTTTTGCCATCATCAGCAACTCCCCAACCAGCATACCAACACCTTTACCAGGAGGAGTACTGAAATCAGTAGATTGGTCCCTACAACATACCCCAGGGTGGACTAGACTCACCCTTGTGATTCTTACCTGGGTTACTAAGTCCTTCTGTCCTTCATTGTTTAGTAGTCAGTTGGTAAATCTGAGTGGGGATCTAGGTAGCTGCAGGTGAGGAGAGGTAGCACTTACCACTCCCTAGCTGCACTCATCCAGAATCTACTATTGGGGATCTTCAAATCCTACCCTTTAAATATCCAGAGTTGCACCTCATCAATAGTAAAAAAGATAGGCAAATAAAATATAAATTATTTCAAAAACAATTCAGGTATTTATATTAAGGCAATAACTGGCACCCTACGCCCTCTAATTTATTATCATTGGCTAAATCTTCTGAACCTTAGAATAAAAATATATAGGAGATCCTCACCATTGATTGCCATCAATTCTAAATCTACCATTA
Organism: Massospora cicadina; assembly: GCA_022478985.1. Classification (NCBI taxonomy): domain Eukaryota; kingdom Fungi; phylum Entomophthoromycota; class Entomophthoromycetes; order Entomophthorales; family Entomophthoraceae; genus Massospora; species Massospora cicadina. Next base: position 4,998 of record JAKSZP010006638.1, on the reverse strand, counting down.
TTGGTGCACATCGCTGATACAACCTAATAATGGTTATTATAAATAATGATCTATCCTTAGCATCAATCGCTGGTAGATTAGAATACAACTAATTATTGAGTTTACCTCCCTGGTACTCTGAAAACATCCAATACCTTAAAAAGCTTGACCCAACCAAACTGGGGAGCACTCTTTAGTAACTATGCCATCATTACTATTAATTATCATTATAGCTCAACACAAGTGAATGAGTAGCACAAATTAGAACTGATTTAATTATTGAAATAGCAAACTCATTTAATGAGGAGCACAAATTTGAACTCTAATATGATAATAATGTTAAAATCTTTAAATCTAGGAAGTTTGATGGGCAGCCAACCCCAACTAATTTATCACTAATTTGAAAGACCTGAGAATATTTAGTGGTTAAAATTTTTTGATAGGACCTCCTAAAATTAGTCAGCCCTGGGTAATTCTTATAGGCTTCTTTTGGCGATATTGTGATCCAGTTTAATGTCTGTATTGACCAACGTCTCTCTAACTTGCTTCCTGACCACCCTAATCTAAGCTCCCCTAATCCTCACGCATCTGTCAACATGCCTTCAGGGTTCTCTCCCCCAACCAAAAGATCATTGCCTAAATAAGAGTCACTTCACCACCTTTAATATCAAACCTGAATTAGAGTTCAAGGAGGTTAGGTTAAGTAGCGCTTTCAAGAGACGGTTTTTACTCTCTCATTCTCAGTGAGATGGTGCTGGATACAAAGCAACACCTAAAAGAAACTAGTCAGTAGTAAGAGTGGAAATAGGGCACCTCAGAAGATGCTAGAGCACAGCGGACCCATGGACAGGTGTACAATACATATAATATAACTAGATAAATAATAAATGACAAAACCTAGTTGGACCCCAAGGAGGAGTCCATAACAAGTGCAGATCAGTGTTGTCATGTATTCGGCTAATAAATCTATACTAGGCTCCCAGTCAGGGTGTGTAAGCACCCAGTAGAGGGCTCAGAATGCCAAAGTCATAGCAGTCTGAGTGACTGGTAAGAGTGGGGTCCTATTGGAGATGTGAGGAAAGTAAAAGTTCAGTAATGTACCAAAGGTTCCAAGGAAAAAAAGTGGTTGCATTGGGGGCAACTGCAAGTCTTGTGGGGCAACCCCCAAGGGCGGGAGAGGCAGGGAGGATGATGACTTCTCTAGGGTTCATGGTTGCTGGCCTTTAGATTCGATTAGGGAGACTTACCCACTATTGAGGGATGACACAGAGACCCCTGCATGGTTGGAAGTGAGAGCAGAGGTAGAGTGTGACCCACGAGAGGGGTTGTTCTGAGCTTCCCCTGAAGGGGTCGCTCTAGGTCCCCCAGGTAAGCTGAGTCATCAGCAGCTGAGGTGGTTATGGATGCCAAGTCCACTAGTGGTGGGGAAGGGGCGCTCAAGTGCTGCTCTAACCAGGAAGAAGTTTTGGTGACTTAGCAACCAAATAGATGGAAGGGTTTCCATTAAAAGAACGTGCGGTAACAAATGAAACAGAGGTTTCATCATCAGAGGTGAGGCGGATTATCATGTTTATGATCTACTGCCACGTGGCGGGGTTGAGTGACCAGATAACCCAGTCAGCAAACAGTGGCAGGAGAACTTGGGTGATGGCGCATTTTTTCAGATTGACTGCTGGAATTTTTATAAAATTAGTAAGGCAGACAGAGGGAATGCAGCAAGTTAGATGGGGGTTTGAATTTTATTTAAGCGAAAGGTAAGAGAACGAACTGACAACTACCTATGACCAGGGCAGTTGCCTTAAGAACTGGGCAAAATTCATGAGTGAAGTATCGTGGGATTGGCCATTCAGGTTTGGCAATGGGATTTGGTTGGTTGGCTCAGAAAGGGTAAGGTGATGCTTCTGATTTTGGCAAAAGTTAAGAAAACTTTTGTAAATTTTTCCAGATTCCTGGGGCCAAACCAAGTATATACTACCAATCTGGGTCCTGGTCATCTGAGTCGGCCTGTCTGCATGGTTTGGGTGTTCTGGATTTGTCCCAGAAGGCAGGGGCCCCTGGATCGGATTGTTTGCAACTTGGACTGAACCCTCAATTAGACTAATCATGTGATCAAAACTCCCTGAATCTGTTTTTGGAGCATTGGGGCAGATGGTCCAAGTCATTTGGGACCTGATAGAGATCCGAGCTGTACCCTGATCTGATTTCTGGAGCAGGCCAGTATGGAACAGCTCCCCCAGACCGGAATTTGCAGGCCAGGCTCTGATGTTGGGAAATGCTGTTTCCCCAAAATTCTAACATAGTTTTCCTGGGGAGTGGGTGGTTCCAGGGGCCTGTCCATGCACCCTGGTGTGCGCAATCTCCCTGCAGACTCCTTCTATCAAACTTACCAGTGTTGAGGAGGGGGGAAGAGGAGAATGGGGTATCTTTGGGGGGGAGGGCAGTCATACAGCGCTCATCTATCACATGGGCTAGGTCGCTCAGCTGTGACAGAGGGTCCACTGGAGCCTAGTGACCCCTTTTCGTCTGGAAGGGGTGTTGATCCCTATCCAGTTGCAATGGCTGGTCCCCAGGACTTACAGTGTTGGGGTGCTTTTGTGCCTCGATCTGGAGATGAATGGGACACCCCAGTTGCGCACCAGATTCTGTCATTAATTTGGATAAAGTAAAATGTCATATATTGTTGGAAACCTCCTAAAGGAGGTCCATGAACAGTTCGCCTAAGGGACCATGCAAAAAACGTAAATCTAAAGGGTGTTTTGTTAATCAAGGCAATTAACAAGGAAGGTTGGTCTTGAGGAATCATTAATAACATTGGGGATGAAAATAGTCAATCTGTGGGAGTAATACTAAACTTAGACGAACCAATAAGCGCACACTACCATCAATCATATTACTGTAGCTTGATTAAGTCCAAACTTGTGTTTTTGATTGTAGCTGAATTCTTCTGTATCTGGCTATATCATAAATTAAACAGGTTTTGAAACCCCGTTTTCCAAGAAACTGTAACAAACTATTTTTTAGTAACAAAGCTGGTGCATTTTAACACCATCGATGTAACTTTGGGCTGAGCGTCATGCACACCCCAGGACCAACTAGGGCTATCCTGACTGTACCCAGCGTTGGTCCATGGTATGCTCCAGGCCAGGGAGGATGCCAACTTAACCCCTTTGGTCTCTTTACGCCGAGCCTTTTTTCTACAATCTATACCCTCAATTATGCCATGTAACCATGACAGAAGCAGTCAAATCAAACAGTCAGCCCCCTCTGAAAGTCCACACATTCCAGTTGTGGATGGTATTTGAAGTGGTCATTAAGGAATTCCGGTACTGAAGATTACAAGAAGCAGCAAAGTACACCAACCCACAAAAAAAACAAAAAAAAACAAAATAGCTTCTTACTTCTTGCCTAATAACTACTATAATTTAAGTGTATCTATTGCTTATTAAATACTATTTATATTATTCTTATCCTCTTTTATTTCCTTTTCTTTTTCTCCCTTTTCTCCTTTTCTTTTTCAATTTGCCTACTATTATATAGTTGAATAAACTTGACACGAACCAAATTGACAATCCACTTATCTGAATGTTTAAGAATATAGACATTGGCGTATGTTTTCTCTATCTATCTTAGTTGTCCAGTTCATATTTTTGTAAGCTTGTTTTTTTCTATCTAAAACAATTTCTATCATGATATTACACATACCTTCTTATCTCAAAATATGTCAAATCTACCATCTAGTACTAAAAAAAATATGTCAAATATATTGCCATTGTAGATCAGCATTGTGATTTTTACTTATTTACCAGATTTGTGGAATAGGCTTCATTCTGAAGCTTGATAAACGTATACTTTAGGTTTGACAAGTACTGATGTGGTTCCACCCTAAAAGTATCTTCCACATAGGGATATAATAGCAATAGAAAGTCTGGATACCTTCCAAATAATAGTTGAAATGTTATCTTCTTGTTTCGGTGTGATAACTTGTATTATATGCAAAAAATGCATTGGAAGAAGTAAACTTCAATCCAAAGGCTAGTCTGCTGCAATCTTTCAGAGGGTGTTCACCAAGGTACCATTGACGCACTCAATGGTTCCTTTAGACTCAGAGTGGTAAGGTGTAATTAGTACTCTGCATATTATTATCAATTAATACAACTTAGGTATGACTTGGGAAGTGAAGTATAATTTTTGTCCGTGAGAATAAGCTGGGGGCATCCATGTCATTGAATAATGTATTTTATGATAAATCAGCGTCGTTTACAGCGCCTAAGCCTTGAACAGCACATGCTTTCACTCACTTCGTCAGGTGGTCTATGACCACTATGATGTACTTGAAACATCGTTCCTGGACTGCATAGTGCCTATAACATCCAAATCTTAGTGTGCCATGCAAAGCGAGGTTTTACTAAGCAGTAAGTTGTGTATTTGCAAAATAATTTTCCAACTAGCACTGATGACAACTTTAAATTATTCTAAAGCTCCTAAATCTCATGCTTTCCCAATAGTACCACAGCTTCAGGAAATTTATTGTCTTGGATAAACCTCCATGTTGTACTTCCTTGTATGCATTGATGATGAGGCTTGGTCAGTCTGATGGTATAGGGAACCTAAAAGAGCGCTGTTATTTACTTGAATAGTTTGCCATTGTCAGGAATTTTATATGACTAGACGATAGGCCTAAATTATTATTGGTGATTATCAGTTATCCATTAAGATTGAGTTTAGTGCATTTAATATTTACCAAGTTTGATATGGGTCGATGCTAAGAAAATTGACCTTAGCCAAAATATCGGGATTCTTCTGGAACTCCCAATGATGAGATGAGCACAATAAAAAATTTGAGAAGCTGATTAGCTGCGTAGATGTGATTAAAATTGCCAGAGAAATAAGGGAAAAGAGTGAAAACAAAGAATGGAAGAATAGGTCTTTTAGTTGATAATATATAGTGGTATCTACAGTGGAAGATTGGTGGGGTAACTATAGTGGACTCTGCTATTCTAAATAAAGATATTGTTTGCT
>JAKSZP010006637.1:0-237226 GCA_022478985.1 Massospora cicadina | reverse complement strand
CTCTAGGAGGAGGCAATAATTCCATTCCATGACCACCCCTTGGCGGGACACCTAAAGATGAAGAAATTGAAAGAGCTCTGTCCTAAAGTTACTCATGGCTTGGCATAAAAACCGCGGGGTTTTCATTGGTGCACAGGTTCGCTTAATTGCTGATTATATAATAAACACAAATTTTGTTAATTGTATGAAGACAATTAACCTAGTTGAGTTCAGACAAATGGGTAGCTTTGGCCCTACTCTGGCAATATAAAGTTTCAAGTGACTTTGGCCTCACTCTGTCAATATAAAGGTTCAAGTGACTTCAGCCTCACTCTGGTGTTGACACTTAAACAGGAAGTACTTCTTCACAACTTCACTTTGAAGTAAACAACTAACAATTGAAAACAATAAAGTATTCACAGTACTAAAATGTTTATTATTAATAAAATGAGGGAATATTTATAGGGTAAAATGGTGAAGGACATGTGTTAGGGGTATTCATGGTAACCATAGTATTCTCAGCATGCCTAGCCAACAAAAAGGGATATCCAAGATGGTCTGGCATGCCTAGCTGACAGAAAAGAGATATTCAAAATGGTCTCGGAACACCTAGCCAACAAAAAGAGATACTGGTTTGTTTTTGGGAATAATTTTCAGCTGATTTCCACAAGGAATAGCATATTTAAATCACCATTTATATCGGCCCACATGTCGGCTACTGAACCCAATGATTTCCCATTAGTATTGCTCATTTTGAGCTAATTTACTCATATCCACATTGTTGGCAACAATTACCTGAGAAATAGGAATTATAATTCTCATCAGATTTGATCCTCTGTGAATTACGATTAACTATTTAATGAGTGGTTATTGCCAAAGAGATGACAAATCAATCATCATCTCAAATCTTAATCAATAAGCTAAATTAAATTATGTGTATCATTAATTAAAATAAATCAAAGCTTATTTAATACTGTCATAATTCTGATATGACTGGACAATAACCATGGGACAGCTAGGGTACAATCCGCCAAAAATGACACCAGATTTGAGTATTTGAGTGCCTCAAGATGAGGCAATATTGGGATTAAAAAGTTTTAATGGATATAATGATTTTATTATTGGTTTGCCTCTAAATAAGGAGATGTCAACATTTGACAATTAAAATTTAAATCGGCTACAATTAAGACAGTAGCTAATTTGAGAATAACCAGCCAAAATGAAGAGAATCGGTGGAACTGAATAGTCCAAGCTATGAGAGTGGTATCATCCAAGCTGCTGTAATGTAAGCGAGATGGGCGATTAAGAGGGTTTTTTGTTGTTGAGTGAGTAAAGAAAAAAGTGAAATATAGAAGAATCCGCGCTATTAGGTATATTAAATAAAAGAGGTTGTGGGAGCAAGCGCTCCATATTTATTTTGAAGTTTATACTGTTCTTTCATGGACAACTATCATCATATTGTTAGTTTCAATTGTTCAATGGGTTAAACCCTGTGCAAAATCCGCTGGCGCATCTATTGATACCGCCGATTTTTACATAGTGGTGCTCACTACAGGAGGCTTCACTAGTGGTCCTCTTGAGTAGTTGGAGTTTTTAGTTATGGAGTGGCGAGATCCATTAATTAATACCAGCGTTCCTTTGAGAGGGCGCTGGGAGGCCTTGGCCCACCATTGGGGTGGGTCATAAAGGAGGATATCATCTGGTTAAGGGGAGGGCAATGTCAGGATTTTAATCAGATGAATCCTTCCAATAGTATCTGAATTAGGGATCTTGGTTAGTAATGTAATTGCTAGCTAATTGCCTAGTTCAATGCTATTTAATGTTATATGTTTGTTCAATTTTAAGTTTGATGAAAGCTGCGTTCACCGCTGAAATGCCATCCAAAGGTCGTTGTGGGAGTTTCCAGTGGAGAGCTGATGAATCCGTTATGAATTGTCCGAAATGGTTCTATCATCTAAATTGGAGCACCAGCAACTCATGCTGAGGATGCTCGAATTCCTAATTACTTATGAGTTTATATACAAGCGACCAGTGACTTATGCTGAGGATGGATTGACCTAATATTAATTTGGTGATCAGTGAGCATATCTGGAGGGAATCACTATGAGTATGAATGAATAAAGTTTCCGATCTGATAGAGAGTTGTGGCATCAAGAGGCTAATGGATTTTCTGGCAGATGATTGGCCAAAGATTATTGGGTGCAGTAGCCCTGAAAGTAGTATAAATAGTCGTTCATTCCCTCCTAATAATCATCTCTCTTTTGCCATTTTTCCTGTTTGTTTGAAGTAGCTTGGTGCAACTAGAGTGGGAAAGGTGGTATATGAGATCCCTAAAGGCATGGGTGATCATTACTGGTGTGGCCGGCGCTGCCAGCTCCCATACCTCCTCCCTATGAGGAACCAGTGGGAACTTGGCCAGCTGGCTACCAGTGGGTGAGCTGCATAGCCACCAACCCTAGCGGGGTGAAGCACAGGAGGCGTCATAGCCACCCAAGAAGGGGGATGGACTCGCTGGGGCATGCACAGATGGGTTGGTGAAGGGTCGCAAGGGTGGGGCAGCATGGGAGTGCCTGAGCCGCCCAGGAAGGGGGCAGGACTTGCTGGGGCACACGCCGAGGATGCCTGGGGCTTAAGGCGAAGCCATTGGTGGTTAGTTGGTAGGCTGGACGCAGGACTTGTAAGGGTTGGTACACCAATGAAGGCAAAATAGCAAAGGGCCACCAGTCTTCATACTGGTTGGCCTGGCACACTAGTGGAGCCCAAGGTTGATTTTGTGACAAATTCCAAGCTGGATAATGTGGTTATATGAAAATTCCCGCAATTTGGGGTGCCTAACTCCATGATGAAATACGTTTCAGAATGTATAAACTGCGCTAAATTCAATTAAGCCAGGCAGAAGCCCTTAGGGAAACTAAAGCCCCTCCAGATCTCAGTGTTGCCATGGTCCTTGCTAAGTTTAGACTTCATAAATGGGTTTCTGAATTTGAATGGTTATGATGCTGTCATGGTGGTAGTGGACAGAATGTCCAAGTATGCCAAATTCTTTCCGTGTACTTTCAAAATTATGGAAAAAGGCATGGCAGAGATTTTTGTGATGAGGTATTCTCCCACAATAGCTTTAAGAGGAGATAGTGTCAGATAGGCTCACAAATTATCTTGCGCTTCTAGTAACACCTACTGGAAAATATTCAGACCAAATTGTGCATATCATCACCCTACCTCCCTCAGTCCAATGACCAAACTTAATGGATTAACCAAGTTCTTGAGAAGTACCTGCACTGCTACATGGCCACCCAGCAGGAACTCTGGACTGACTGGCTGAAACTAGCCTAATTCGTTTACAATAATCTAGTATACTCATCAATGGGAATATCTCCCTTCATGGTAATTTACAGGCTCCATCCTAATATGGTGGAAAACCACCTCAGAAGTCCAAAACCAGCTGTGAACAACCTAGCAGCCAAGGTGAAGTATAACCTGAAAACTCTACATGTGAATTTAGTAAAAGCAGTAGAGATGCAGAAGAAGAGGGCTGATGTTCACCCATTTGAGGCCCCAGTGCTAAAAGAAGGAGACTTGGTGATGATTAACGCAAAGAACTACGCGGTTCCAGCTATCTGCAGAAAATTTGGTTCAATGTTATGGGGCCCATTCAAGGTCACCAATCAGGTAAATGAAGTGGCCTACAAACTTGATTTTCTTAAGGGATCTCATGCGCATCTAGTGCTGCATCTCACAAAATTAAAGAAGCTCGAAGGTCCTCTTCCCAAAAAAGCCAAAGTTAGTTCACTCAGGAGACCCAGCAGAGGCTGATAATGAGGTAGAGGCAATCTTGGACTTATACTTCTTCTGAGGGAAGCGTTAGTATCTGATAAGTGGGTAGGCTACCTGGTAGAAAAGTCCACTTAACAAACTGCTGTTGATTGCATCAACTGCCCATAGAAGTTGGCGGAGTTCTGGAGCAAGAGGTGGTTCTCATCTGGGGATGATTTAATGGTCAAGGCGTTGCCTGACCACCACATAGCCCTAACCTTCCCCACTGCAAAAGCCACGGCTGAAGGGGATGGTTGCAAATTGAATGAATTTCAAAAATGACATTCTTGTGAATCATATGCCTCTAAATTCAATATTACTAAAAATGGCAACCAGGAGGGAAATCCTCATTATGGGCGCTCTGTCCAACCAGATGCCACCAATCCCAATAATACTAAATTGGTCAATGAGCAGGGAAATCCTCATAAATGACTTTCTAACTGACCAGATAAAGCCAAATACAATAATGCTAAAATGGTTGACACTGTTGGAACTCATATTTTTAGGATTGCTGGTGCGTTTTCACACCAGAATTTCAACAATTAATTGCAGAAGAAGAATTTTTCTCTTTTGCGAGATAAATAGATTGTAGGGGTTACCTGATCACTTATAGTTAAACTTAATAATAATAAATAAACTTAAAGTAGTGGTTTTTATATGAATTGATTAGTAATCAAGTGGGGGTTGAGAAGCAAACCCTATTAATATCTCGGTGCTTAGTATTTAACTTGCATCAAAGCCTAAAGTGAGTCAGATGAGAAATTTGATATAAGCTGGGTGCATCCAAATTTGGTAATATGAGCTTTTAACCTATTGGAGCTTTTTAGAATCGCCTTGCTCGGATGGAACAGTTGGTGGAGGGTGATGGCGAGTAGGATATATCCATTAAGTAAGGTATGATATATACTATCCAATCATTGGGCTGGAAAATATTTGCACCTTGCTGGACCACATCCAACCGTATAAAAGGGGCTCATCTCCGCGGTATTAATTGTATTAAATTAGCTGTAAGATGGGAAGTGACCTTAGAATGGCTCCTCTGGTTCTGCTGACGACTTGGTGCAATCCAACTGCCCAAACTTTCTCTATTTGCCCGAGTAAAATAGAGGTGTTACCCTGATTTGAGGAGTTCCACCAGGAATTGACAGAGTCTTTTGGTCAATGTTTCATTAGTTACCTCCAAACCACTCTTAACAATACATCGACTTGTAATTGTCTGACATTATCCCCTTCAAGAGTGTTAGAGGGTGAATAAAGATGCAAGAACTGGCCATGGACCCAGTTGACAGTGACTCCAAAAGCAAGGGATTTGATAGAGTACTCATCTCCTCGCTTATAGGTGACTACAAATGGGCCTTTCAAGATATAGCTGAACTTCTCACTTCTAGGGGTGATTCAGTTGTGGTAATACAGTACCAAGTTGGATACTTGGAAGGTAGTGAGAGGGGCCCAGAGCTCATTAGCAGCTTGGCCTTCTTTGGTGACAGTATTTGCAAAGTTAGTCATGGCCTCTGCTTGTAGTTGGATAATGTGTTGGCCAATTTTTTCATGGCTTGCTCTGGTTCAGTTCTGTCAGAGAAAATTTCTTTGGATAGTAGAGCTGGTACCCCAACTTCTCATCCATACAACACATGTAAAGGGGACATCTTGAGGATGCAATGGTAGCTGATCTGATAGGCCATGAGCGCGCTGGGCAGGTAGAGATCCAAATGAAGAGGGTCTGAACTGGCCATTTTTCGGAGTATAAAGGCCATGGTTCCATTTACTCTTTCTACGGCCCCATTTGTGAATGGATTGTAGGAAACCAAGAAGAGTTGTTGAGTTCCTATAGAGGTGACGAGGAGCTTAACCACTCTGGAGGTGAAGTTTTTCTTATTGTCACAAAGGAGGACTTGGGAAGCCATACCGCGTGAAGATATTATGATGTAAAAAAGTAGCAATGGCTTTGGCAGTCTGAGCTGGACAGCAACATCTTCAACCCATTTGGTGAAATGATCAATTCCGACCAAAATATAACTATTGCCACCAGTGGTCTGAGGTAGAGGACCTACCACGTCTAAACTTATGGTGTGGAAGGGTTGTTAGGGCGTAGTTGGTTAATACTAATACTGGGTCTTGTAGCTAGATTGCTTTTTACAGGTCAGATAGGCATTCAGGACTTCAGCAATGGTTTCCATGATGCCTTCTCAATAGTATCGCTCTTTTACCCACTCGTAGGTTTTGCATACTCCGCCATGCCCCATGATAGTGTGGGACTCCAAGATGAAAGTTGCTCGCCATGATGGCCGGAGATAGGGCGCCATTTTCCCCCACCTGTTTATACAACTTCCCATTCTCCACTTTGGTGTTGTAGAGACATGCTAGCATTTTCTGTACTGATTCATCTTCATCATTTCATGCGTCAGGAGTCATTAGAGGTCATGCAACCTCTCTGCTTCGCTATTGTCAAGGTGAAGGACAGGCAGTAGTGTCAACCCATGATTGTTCATATGGAGCATTCCAGCTTGATGCTCAATGGCCATATCATAGTGCTGGAGCTTAAGAGCATAGCGAGCCAACTGTCCCGTGGGGTCCTACATATTCTGCAACCACTTTAGGGAGGCGTGGTCTGTTATCACTTTTATTGAGTCACATATAAATGGGCGGTATTATTTCACAGTGAGAATGACAGCCAGGCACTCCTTCACAGTGACGTTGTAGTTGCGCTTAGCTTTTGAGAGCATTGTGCTGATGTAGGACACAGGGTGATCGACCCCATTCTCACCCAATTGAGCTAAGATAGCCCCAAAGGCGTAGTCAGAGGCATCCATGAACAAAATGAAGGGCTTGCCATAATCAGGGTGGTGGAGTATTGACCTTTTTTGTAATAGCTCCCGAAGGGTCTCAAACGTGGCATTTTGTTCAGCACCCCAATGTAAGGGGGTGCTTTTCGCCAAGAGGCGAAAAGGGGCTCGCTGAGCTGGGCGAATTTTGGGATAAATTTATGGTAGTACCCCATCATGCCCAAGAATAACTGGATGTTTGGGATGAGTTTGGGCGCTGGCAACCTGAATATTGCTTTGACTTTATCTTGTAGATGTTGTATTCCATCTTGTGAGATGACATGCCCGAGAAAATTTAGCTTTATCTGAAAAAAGTACACTTGGAGGGCTTTAGTTTAACGTTAGATGACCACAAGCATTAAAACACCTCCTTTAGGTGCATGAGATGTTTGTTGAACGTCTTGGAAAAGACTGTGATGTCATCAAGGTAGACAATAACACAGCTCAGCTTAAGGTCCTGGTTAATGTGATTTATTGCCCGCTGAAACGTAGCAGGCGCATTACACAACCCCTGAGGTAGCCAAGTGGGGTGGACAACCCCTCGCTGCAGATAAGGGTACACTTCTCCTGATCCTGTAGAGAAAGGTCCATCTGCCAGTACCCGCTAGCCAAGTCCATGGTGAAGAAGAATTTAGAGCCAGATAGTTGGGCTAGGGCGTCGTCAATGCGAGGGATAAGATAACTATCCTTGTTTGTTAGGTTGGTCAATTTGCGGTAGTTCATAACTACCTGGTGACCGCCATTCTTCTTTTTTATAAGTAGAAGAGGGGACGACCAAGGACTTTGGGAGGGCACCAGCAACCCCGCATTCAGTAAATGCTTTAGCTCTATTTGCATCTGTTGCTCCTCAACTTTGGACTTGCAATAGGGTTTGGATCAGATATGGCGAGCATCCCCGACATCAATGGTTTGAATCCAGCCCTTAATATCTCCATAATCAGTATCAGATTTGGAGAAGATGTCGCTATAAGACTCCAGTAAAGAATGAACTTTATTAAGCTCTGCGGGGGTTAGATTGTCAGAGACATTAACAATGGGCAGAGTGCATAATGATTGATCAGAAGGTAGGCCCTATCCGCCATAGAACCAATACAGTGAACTTTCTGAACATCCTCAATGGGAATTAGCAGGACTCTTTTGATCTCCTGATGCTTCTTGAAAATCATGAGTATCTTGATGAGATTCCCCAGCAGAAGATAAATTGGTCGCTGATAGGCTTGGTCTAGCATGCCTGGAAATACTCTAGGCTTAAGAAGGCTAACTCTGTCAAGGGTTATTAGATGCAATAAGCAATTGAGTGGGATTTGTAAGGTAATATTAATGTCAACTACCCGTTGTTCACTCACATTAGTTACTACCTCTTTGGAGGCATAGAAAGGGATACCCTTTAGGGCGTCCACTGATTGAGGCAGCAATTTTTATGTCATCCTGCCGTGGTGTAAAGTAGGGATAAAGCGCAAGATGGATACTCAACTGTGCAAGCATAATCTTTTTATTAAACTCAATATTAGTCAGAATCATAGGAATCTCGTAGTTAGGCAAGGAGAGATAGCCCTGTTTTAATTAGCAATCCCTTCATATTTGAGAATGAACTGGGTACCAAAGAGTAAATCATAGATATTATTGGCCAAGGCCACCGCTGGGCTGACAATATGAGCTTCCAAAAAGGAATGGGCAGATTAAAGTAGGTTACAATAGCTTGGATGTTAGCAGGACCAGCAGTTCAAAAGTCCTGGGTGGAGTCGAGGTCAGGGACAAGCTTGATTTAATAATGAGTTTTGTTGCCACCACGTTCACCAGGGTTTCATGTCAAGGATATCCCTAACCCGCACTCCATTGACAACGACCTCCACTTTGGTTAAGGTTTTACCCAAATTGGGGGAAAGAAAGAGGACTTCCTCTATATGGAGAGTAGAGGCAAAGCTTTTGACTGCTTCAGGTTTATTTTTCTTGGATATCCTGTAGAGTATAAACCATGGGTGAATTGGATTAGAGTGGCAATGATCTGGTCAGCGTCACTGGCAGTGTCATTGACATCAAAACCCCTCAACACTTGACATAGTAAATTTGATGGGGGATTCTTGACATATCCACTCTCTCCAGTTTCAACCTGTCAGGTACCTCCACCTCACCTGGGGATCTTAAAATATAATGATCAACAAATTCATAACTCCCTTCAGATACATCATTGGAGGGGTTATCAATTCATGTAATGAGACCATCAGTTGCGTGATAAGTTCAGGGCTTCCCTTATGGCCAGATAGGTCCTGGGGTTGCTCCTCCAACTTATTAATTTTTGGGGAAGGCGTTGGAATTGTAATGGCTTTGACTTTTGCCTTATAAGTGACAGGATTAGGTTACCAATGTTGTAAGTTTTGAACCTGAGGCGGCCTGAGGTGAGGCTGAGGGAGGTTGAGACAGTGGCTTGGAGGGACGTGACATTTCATTCGCCTTAGTAGACCGCTTGGAAAGAGGAGAATAAGGCATAGTGATAATTGGCTTCACAAGCTGAGCTTTTGAAAATGAAGCTGGAGGGGAGCGTTGCCCCATAACTGCCAGTATATTCTGGCTATCGCCACATGGTGGAGAAGTATCTTGTCTCTCAGCTCTGTGGAAACTGGGTTCCAGAGGGAAACAGCCCTAGAAGAGGCTGGAGGTGTCAGAGTTGATTTTCGCTTTGGAGCTCTTTTCATAAGTTCAAGTTCATGAATTTCAGCCACTGCTTCAAAGCCTCTTTGATATCCCGTATGGTTCAGAAGGTGCGCTTGAACGCGGAGATATACATTGGTAAATAGTGATAAGACGCCAAGCTAGCCAAGATAGCAACAATAGCATCATCTAGAGGTAGCAATTTGGCCAGCAACAGAGGTTGAGCTTTACTATAGATTTTCTCAACAAAAGAGGGGATTGATTCTCTCTTTGTCAGGCTAAGGCACATAAAGGCCTGTTTTTGTCGTTGTAAACTCTCCTTGGAAACAGATTATTCAATCAGCGCTTGTTTAACCTCCGCCCAGGTGGTAAGTGTGGCCATATTAAGAACCATTGTCTCCTGAGCCATATAACTCAAGCAGGGAAGGAAAATTTAAGTTTTTACTGGTCAGTTGCTCCTTTTATCTCAGATTCATACACAAAAAGGAAGGGTACAATACTGCTCTTGCCTGGAGTAAACTTGTCCCTGAAAGGGGGTTTGTGAATGGTGGGAGCCTCATGAGGGGCTTTAAAAAAGCGCTGTTGATCTTTTTAAGCCGAGACAGTGCACTGGCTAGCTGCTGGGCTAAAGCATCTAGCAAGGCTTAGAAGCTGTGGGGAGGTTGTAAGTGTTATTCACCCAACACCCTCCATTTTTGATAGTGTTTTTGTGGTGTACTACCCCCTGTAGTGAGCACCACTTGTTGGAATTCAAGGTTTGTTTTGCTCGTTGGTGCATTTTTCACACCTGATTTCAACAATTATGTGCAGGAGAAGTTAGTCTTCTATCACGGGATAAATAATAGGGGGTTATCAACCATTCTATGATTAAAAATATAAAACTACAGCTAAAATAAAAGATAGATTTTTATAGGTTTTTATTAATTGCAATACTGGGGTCAAGAAGCGAGCCCTATTGATAAATTGTGCTTAGTATTTAAAGTGTATTGAGGCTCTAAGTGAGTTGTATGGGGGACGGGTAATCTGGATGCATCCAAATTTGGTAATATTTGCTTTCAACCTATTGGAGCTATCAAAACTTGCCCTGCTTGGATGGAACGGCTGATGGAGGGTCAGTATCAGGTAGGACTAGTACATTAGGTAATGTATTAATATTTAACTCAATCAACAAGTGGGAAAATATTTTCACCTTTCAGGACCCCCTCTAACCCTATAAAAGGGGCTGGTCTCCACGGTGTAGCTTGAACTAGATTAGTTGTAAGATGAGAAGGGACCTCCAAATGGCTTCCTTAATTCTGCCAATGATTTGGTGAAATCTGACTGGCCAAATTTGTATTATTTGCCCAAATTGTATTAGTAAAAATGTTATCTAATTCATCAAAGATTCCACTGAGCTTTGATCAGGGTCTTTTGATCAATTTTATCATCATTTCTATTCAAAATCGTTCTTCTCACAATATTGGACTTGCAATTGTCTGACAAGGGGAGTTGAATATTGTATCATGATAACCATGGGTTCAAATGGACTAGCAAACTTGAAAATTTATGAAAAGGAACTTTTAAGATCTCTTAAAAAGCCATCTTTTGATGCTTACAATCTGAAGGATCCTATTAACGATCACTTTATTAGATAGGTGCATGCTAAGTTCCTAAATAGTTATCAGCACCGTTTTGGCCCAACGGCCACTAGTTCTTAATCATTTAGTTTACTCTCAATTATCTTTTTCCCTGATTTTGGTAAAGTGGGGGGAATATTGTAGATGGTTTGATTAATTATCTGTGATATATTATTTTTATTTAATTTTTTGTGCTTTTACCAATAAATAGATATAGGATTGATATGTTAATTTATATCCCTTGCCCATGTGCCTCAACCTTATAAGTATTATCTAAGTTATATTAAATTACTGGTTGAATCCACTGGGGCCCTTAAATCAATAGGCATCACAATGGCAGATCAAATTTTAAATCTCATCTGGTGCAAAATTTGTTTCCTTAATTAAATGATCAACAAATTCTATGAGGCTCAGTTTTCATACAGCTATTAATGGTCATAAATAATATTTTATCTTTTCCCATGTGTAATTAAATAAATGGTAATAGAATATATTTTATTTCACCCATCTGCTGGTATATTAATTGCAATTAGTGTATTGTTACAATTATGGAAATGCCCCAAGCCCTAGTCATTCGCTGTCCTGACCTGATTTAGATACTACGCATTTAGTATATTACTCTTAATTGCTATTAGTAAGCTTGAAAGCTACCAATAAGATCTCTAGTAGAAAGAAGAGCATATCTATGTGGGATTCCTATTTGTACTGGAATTTTTCTAAGAAGCTGAACCCAGCTGCTATTGATATTACTTTAGTGAGCTGATTAGCCACTAGAAGTAGTATATACTACAGTGTGCTTAATTGTTTTAAAATAAAAACACTATCACTAATAATAAGGTTACTGTCGTGGAGCGTGCTGATGTATAATAAAACTGGCCTTGAACTCTGAGTGAGTTACCACCCAAAACTAAGCCAGAATGCCGCAGGCGCAGTTGTCCAAATTTACATGTTAAATATGAGAAGACTGGCCACAAGGACTAGCAAGTAGTGCTCAGATTGGGTATCATCACACCTTTTATTTTTTATGTAATATTTAAAGCCAAAATTATTGGGTTTTTGTAATTTTTATTTAAATGAAAGGGTGGAAAATTAAAGAAAGTGGAGCAACAGCAGTACCTGTTGGGGACCGCTGCTAAAAAGTCACTGGTGAAAATTGCAACTCATGCACAACTGCCATCAGGAATAAACTTGAAAAGATCTGTAAAATTTCCCATTAGACCTATTTTGCAACTGACTCAGGTCTGGCCTGATCATCCAAATTCATATTGGCCTCTTTACGCAAATTTAATTTTTTGTCATGCACATGCATTTTGCAACGTTGGCAATGTTTTGGGTGGCCAATAGGTAGCGCCTAGGGCCAAGCCACATAAGGCCAAGCCCAGTTGGTGAAAGGGGTTTACCACTTTGTACCAGTTGGGGATGAGTGAAGTATCTATGCAATGGCGGAATCTCAGCAGGTTTGAGATGTTTTATGCAATTTTGCCATTTCCTGGAAAACCCTCCAAATTTTTTCCACCATCTCAGGGAATGATAACGCTAGGAATGGAATTGCAACCCTCAGGGGGTACGCTGTGACCCACCTCTCATCCACCACATGAGCTAAATTCCCTGGGAGATGAGAGGCACTGGTGCCAGCTTCTAACCCTTTTAAGAGTGGAAGGGGATTTGATCCCAGTTCAGGTGGAGGTATTCCTGCCCAAGACTTACAATTACCTTTTTGAGGTTTTTTTCCTAGGTTACTGTCATCAAACAGTAACTGTTATTTTTATGTGCTTGTAACCTGTGCAGAAGAGATATGAGGCCCCTGCACTGATTTCATAAACCTTATTCTGGATAGTAAAGAATCCATAAAGAAGGAATACTCTTGTCTGTCCAAGTATCCTGTTTCTGCTATACCTTTACATTATTCTACTACCAGATAAAATACAAAAAGCTCCAGGATTCAGTAGATGCAGAAGATGTTATACCATCTTATGCTTGAAAGAGGTAAAAAGTTAAACTATAAGAACAAGGTATATATAACCAACATAACTCTGAATATATCTTCAAACTTCTTATTACATATCACTAGCATATATGGAGTCAGATGGTTTGCACCAATAGTACTGTCAGGTATCCTTGACCCATATTATTAGTGGCCAATTGAGTTACTTCTTAAATCTCGCAATTACAAAACTGTACTCATGGAACTTCAATAGATTAGAAAAGTGCTTCCAATAGAAAAAATTGACAAGTACTTTTATTAGTACTCAATTCAATTTAGGTTTATCCAATGGTAGCTCAATTTTCACCTTACTTCAATTTCAGATATTTAAAAAATAAATAAGGAGAAGATTGAGAAGTTGACTTTTTACAATAAGACTATCATAATTTTTTCTTCACAATAGATGTCAAGTACAGTCATATGAAGAAAGGTATACAGCATTGACATATGAACTTCAAACCCCATACAATTAAAGACATAAAGGATAGTAAAAGTAGAGTGGCAATAAATGAAGACTAAGATAAAACAACTATTGGAAGTCAGCTTACTTTTGTCCTCTTAGAGTTCTTGGTCATTCCTAATTTTATTTATTAACAATAAAATTGGTGGTTAAAGAATAGCGATAGAAACCAGGAAGCTAAGCAGCCTAATGAAGAAAGACAGCTACATGATTCCACAAATTTGATAACGCTCTAGCCTGACTCTCCAGCTCAAATTTATTCTCCATAATGGGCCTTTCTAATGGTTACTGGAAGATGGGAAGGTGCTGAAGACCAAAAATTGAGCCTTAATATGCATGTAAGGATCATTTCAACTAACCCAGCTCCCCAGGAAATACTTGTTGCACCTACCTCATTTCAAAGGGCGATGGATCATCTCATCAAGATTTCAAATTGAGCTGTGTGTGATTGTTTGTTTAAATGTCATAATGGTAGACTTAAAGTCTTTACTGATCATTTCTACCGCCTCAAGTCATTTTTAAATAATTACAAAAAATAACATCAACCTTAAGCCATTATGGTGTAACTTCTTCCAACAAGAATTGGAATTCATATGACATTTATATTATGTGAAGAGTTTCAACCTTCATACAATAAGGTCAAAAGTATTTCTTAGATGCTTAGACTGAAGAGTCTCAGAAATAACAGGGATTATTTGTGATGATGAGGTATTACAATCAATTATTCTTAATTTCTTTTAACTCACTGAACCTCTCCTTAACTTACTTTCAAAAATACACCTTTTGTATGGGGGAGTAGAACAAAGAATTGCGTTTGGAATGATGAAGGATTTGCTAAAATATTCCATTTTTTGTGACATATGGTCTAAGGGAAGCCATAATCTTTTCGTAGAAGCCTCCTGTCCAGAAGTAGGGGCCATTCTCTCACAGTTGGATGATGAAGGCATCAACCTAATGTCCTAATACAACAAGACGCCATTAGAGGCTGAGCGGAATTACATTATCACTGAGAAGAGATACCTAGAAGCTCTACTCATAGTAAAACACTATTGGTTCTTATTATATGGTACAATTTTCAGTTGTTTATGGACACGCTACTTTATAGTGGCTACAGAAATTGAAAGATCCAAATGGAAGGATACCACTATGGTCTCTCAAATACAGCATTATGAAATAGCTATTGTCCATTGAGCAGGGACATGACACATGAATGTTGATTGACTGACCCAATCACTCCTACTATATTTATATCAAATTTTAAATTTTAAATTTTAAATTTCAAATTTTATTTGAGGAAGGCCAAACAGGGGCTGGACACTTCTGATATGTAAACTAAAAGAACTAATATCAGCAAGAGGCACCCCAGAGATGCTAATGCAATCTTCTGTTGCCAACGGGAATGCCAAGTAAAGGAGGGGGTTATCATGAGTAGAGGCTTTCGCCACTATTGAGCATTTAGAAGGAAAGGGTCTGAAGTGATAAACCAAACTGGAAACCAGGATGAGACCAACTGACAGCGACAGGATGGAAGGTACATAAACAACCATGCCTGATAGTGATCATGAAGTGTGACTGGAATTGGCGTACAGCTTCCTGGAGGGTGGGAGTAGAGCCTGAGATGGCATCTGAAACAACTGTGTGGATAGTCCACATAGCAATTGCAAACACTAAGGCTCAGAGGGAAGTTGGTATGGGGGAATTTAAATACAAGGCGAAGATGTCCCTAGATAAGGAAAAAGTGCTGTGGTTGTCCTGTAAAAGGAGATGGTGAAAACCTCACGCCAGATTGCTTTTGACAGATGGCGCTCTTCCAGGAGGTGAACCAAAGTCCCATACTGGTCACGCACAACACATGATGAGTGACTTGCATTAGTGTTCTTGGAAGTATGGTATAACCATATCAAGCAGCGCCACACACTGGAACACTATTCATCTGCAAAGAGGGTGATGAGCATACTTCCAAATGGCTTTCTGGGTTTCTATGGATTAGGGAATGTCCAATGTGTCCAGATAATCCACCCTGGCCATGATAGGCGACCTCATTGGTATCACATTGTTCAGAATGGCTTGGCCTTGTACTTCCTGTGTGAAGCGGGGAATAGGGCGACCCCTCTGGGCGGTGTGCCCACTGATGCTAATTCTCCACTAAGCACTCCGCATAGAGAGGAAAATTTTCTTGAAGTGGGTGACGTCCCATGCAGGCCCACAGCAGAAGGGTGTGAGGCAAGATATTTTAACAGAGAATGGGGGTGGGTAGGATTGCTGAGAGCCAGGGGTGCAGGAGAAGTTGGAGCGGGATGCACGTGACAAGTGCTGGGCTGAGAGCGTTAGGTTGGTGACTGCAGCGATCCAGCTGCCAAGTATTTTGGCTGCTTGGGCCTCAAAGTTGAGCAGGCCCATACCACTACTATTTTTAGTACTAAATGCCCATACCACTACTATGGCGAGGGCCAAACAAAACATTCAGACGCACTGGCGGTGGGCGGCCTAATCAAAGCCACCCTTGCAGTAGGGTGTATAATGAAGTGAATAATGATAAGGAAAAGGCAATAATGTGGGCCACAAACCAAACTATAGATAGGAGCATAGAGTTGGCAAGCACTAACCCAACCTGTGAGGGAAGTTTGGCGGGCTCTTTTGGGAAGCTATGCGTCTTGTAACATTGTCCAGGATAAGGTGCTTCATCACCATTGAGGCGTACCCTCCCACCCCTAGCCACACCACCAAATGGCGTACTGGACTAGCAGTGGAGCTTAGCATGAAAGGGAGCACAAGTGGGACATATTGGGGTGGGCGGGGAAAGAAAACCCGTGAGCTAGCTGCTGAATCAGGTAGAAAACGGGGCGCTGGTGACCAGCGGGCTTGAAACTGACCAAGGAGAATGATTTTGGTTTTGGAGGCGTTAAGTGCAGCATTACTTACCCCAGAGTAAACCTAGATAGTATCCTTAAACGTGCGTGCATCACTATTGTTAGACACCCCAACCACACAATCATCAGCAAACTCCAACACCTTGACTGGTGCTTGGCCTTGAACTTGGACACCAGTAAGGCGGGCATTTAAGTTGCGCAAAAATGGGTCAAGGCTGAAGTTATATAAGAGTGGTCTTAAAGGGTCCCCTTGGCGTAGGCCCCTTTGAGGGTGAACTACATCAGTTAGGAAGCCAGGGCCACGCACAGCCATTGTGGCAGATTCTGTGAGCAACATCACCCAATTAATGAAGCAATGGGGAAGGTGTAACTTGTGGAGGCAGGCTTTGAGATAATTCCAGTTGACTCTTTCATAATCCTTCTGCTGGTCTAAAAAACAAGTGCTTTAGTTGCCGTGGATTGGCAGACGTTGGCCACAGTATGTATGTTGTCCCAAATAGACCGCTTGGGAATGAAAACAAATTTCTCAGGGGAAATGAGATCAAAGGCAACTTCCCCAGGCGGTTGGCCATAATTTTAGTAAATAATTTAGTATCAGTGTTAGTAAGTGATATGGGGCTCCAGTTGGCCAAGTCCAGCTTATCCTCTTTCTTTTAAGAGTTATTGTGAAAGTTTCCTGGCCCCCAGGAAGGAGGCGCATCCCAGCAAACACTGATTCATTGAGGCAAGAAGCAAAGAGGAGTATTAATTGAAATATTCCTTGTAGAACTCATAAGGAATCCCATCTGAACCTGGGCATTTCCTGTATGGTGCATTAAGAATGGTGGACCAGAGTTCGTCCCAAGAAATTAAATTCATCAGCTCCAGATAATAAAAATGGTGCTGATATGTGCACTTTCAAGAAAATCAGCAACTTCAGCCAGTCCAACTGTATCAGAGTGATACAATTTGGAGTAATAATTTCAAACTTTGATTGCCACTTTGGCGGAGCATCTGCGATGGAGTGGTCTGGCCTCCTCACCTGTGTGAAGGCCAAACTCTGTCATGGGGTGAAGAATTTTTGGAAAAAGTAAGCGGAGCACGTGTTTCCCACCATTATGTTCTTTGCCTTATACTACACACAAACACAATGTTTTGTTGTCTTACAAGTTCTCTGAGGCAAGCGTACACTTCTGAATACTTGTGACCCCAATCCATGATGTAGACTGCAGCAGGGACATTATATTCCAGGTGTTCCATTTCTGCAAGTGTGCACAAGATGACTGCTGAGACAGCCTAATAACGATGAGATGAGATATGACATTCCTGGAAGATGGTGTTCTTTTTGAAATTTGACCAGTATGAAAGTGGGTCTGTACATAACAGTGTAATAAAATCCAGATCCAAGGTTTTGGTATCCACACATGAGGAAAACCTGGGCGACGTGATCTCATCTGGGCAGAGTTTGCACCACTTTGGCACTTGTGCCACTGGGTGTGACAAAGAGAAGGAAATTGATACCGACCTGTGGTCAAATTAAATTGAGAGGTCATCGTTAAGTGTGCAACCTGAGACATAAATTTCAATGGGGCAAGAATAAGGTCAATGTGGGACATTGACCTCATCTGACTGTTTTGCACATGGGAAGAGACATGTTTGGGAGCAGCGGTGCATGTTGAGTTAGGGTATCAAATAACCCTGAGGTGGCCTTTAGAACATGAAGTTCTACGTGCTCCTGTGGGGGTAGGCCACAAAGGCCAGCAGTTGGTGGCTTGGTTGGTCCAGCAGTTCATATCGCCCACCACAAACGGGTCAAGGGGAAGCAGGAGGGAAGTATTGGTCAAGAAGAATTTCTGATGAGCTTGTGCACAGGTTGGGGCATATACATTAATGACAGCGTGCACTTCGTCATCCCACAAAAAGGACACAACAAGGATATAGTCATCGAGGTATGGAGTTAGAGAAATAAATTTGAAATTATGGGTTGCATGTATAAGCACCCCACAGTGTGGTGACCAAAAGGAAAGGAAATGGAGGAGCATGGATGCCTATGTGTCCTCAGCACCATATGGACAGTGGGTTTCTTGAATGGTCAGGATGTCCATGAGTAAATTATTCTTTAAAAAACTCAGCTTCCTAGCCCAGGATGGCAAGGCCTTGAGTTCAGTAATGTTCAACGTCCATATAGTAAAGGCTTCCCCCATCGCACCTTAGGTGCAAGGGGAAGGGCCCTCTTGCCCTTCAGCCTTCTGTTTTTCAGCATGTCACTCTATGGCACCACGGGTATTCTGTGCTATGGAGTAAACATCAGTATGGGGTGCTTTCACGGATGGCCTGTCATTGGGTTTTTATTTTTGGCTTATTTTCCACCTTGGTATGACTCTTCATCTTGGTGTGTTCCTGCAATGCACCATCGCAGGTTGGCGAAAAATTGGTAAGGAAATTGGTGGGCAAATCGGTTTCTTTTAAGGCTTGGTAGCATTGGTTGGGCGTATCTGACTCACCCATTAGGTCATCAGGCTGGGTGGCCCAATCTGATTGGTGGATGGATTCATGAGCTGCTTCTACAGCAAATGACTCGATTTTATCCTGGAGCTGGGTGGGCGGGATCACAGATATGGCTGTGGCTGCCACCCTGGCCACTGCCCTGCGGGCTTGCTTGGCCTTCTTATGCTCCTGTGGAAATACAGGTTTGACTTGAATGTAGCACCCCTACACGCCCCATGGAAAGGTGGCTTCAGTTTCTATGGCTGGTTCATAATGGGCGTGTGAACCACTCATTGCTTCTGGGATGATTTTTATTTGTGTGATGCCCTCCTTGGTGGGGCAGGGGTAGGCCTTGTGGCCAAAAGCGTGACAAAAGGTGCAGATAGGAGGCTCTCTATCCACAGTGACCCAGAAAGGTCGGGATTCTTGTTTATCAACTAACACAAAAGTGGTGTGGGGGATTTGGGTCAAATCTTCTGCAACCCCTGCGGATGGGGTGAGTACAGCAATCGCTTTGCCTAGACATAGGTCTGGCATGAGCGTAAAGCACTGCATCTCAAAGTATTGAATTTCCCCATATTCTTTTGCTTGCCATTAGGTGGTGCTCCAGCACGGTGCGCTTAATCATTGTAGTTAGGAAGTCAGACGTAACGAAAATTTGATTTTATTTAGTCCAATGAGTGCACTTCATGTCAACTACTCATTGACCATCTGGGAGGTCCACCACCACACGCACCTTTGTGGCTTCATCCAAAACTTGTTTGTTCTCAAACCCAAAATCCAACCAACCTCAGGGCATGGAGTGCAGTGTGACGTACATTGTGTTTGGGAAATGGGTGTATACATCTCCACAAAACTTTTCCCAAAGAGCTGTTTGTTGAATATCCAGGAATACTCAAACCCCATGCTCCACTGACGACAGGGCTGGGAATGTGGAGTATTGATGAAATGGTTACAATTCATCTGCCAGGCCAAAATCTCTAGGAAAACTACTAAACTCCAGTTTTTTTATTAACTTTATTTAGGCTGCCGGTGCCACTGGGGCATTTACAAAATTTTAATGGTGCGGGTCCCACTCTTGTGCCCTTTACTTTGCTTGCCCAACTGCTATCTGACATTGGGTGCACATTAATCTCCTTGATGAGATTATCAAACTTACCTAGTCTTAAATAAAATACGTTGAAAGAGTGTTGCAATGAGAGAGAAAAGTTTGCTCCTACTCTATTAATATAATAGCAATTTGGAATGGTTATGCGACCTACTCATGGATGGACTCTTAAGATGATGAAGAAAACCCAGTTCAGATATTCTTGAAATGACACTTGCAAAACACAAAAGTTCTTTATTGGCTATATAGGAAATATGGATTATAGTGGTTATTTTATTTATGATCTTTGGAATGAGCAGTAGTTATGATTGAAGCCCACAATATCATGGGGCATGGAGGAGCCAAAAAGACTTACAAATGAATTAAGAATTAATACTACTGGGAAGAAATTATGGATTTCATAGTGGAAGTTTTAGATGCCTTATTAATGTGTCAAAAACAAATGCCACCTAAGTTTAGGTACAAGTATCAACCCATGACCCTTCAGCATATGTTCCAAGCCATCAGTTTAGAAGTTATAGGTGCAATTTATGAGTCAAAAGAAGAGAATAGATATTTCATCGTAGAAATTAATCAAATTATGAGTGGGGTATAGCAATTGCCATTTCTTGCGCAAACTGTCAAGCCACCGCCAACTTCATAAATCAATATAAAAAATACTCAGCATGGTTATCCTCATATATTACTACGTAATAATGGAAGATACTTTACCTTGAGAATAGTAAAGA
This sequence comes from Massospora cicadina, assembly GCA_022478985.1. Taxonomy (NCBI): domain Eukaryota; kingdom Fungi; phylum Entomophthoromycota; class Entomophthoromycetes; order Entomophthorales; family Entomophthoraceae; genus Massospora; species Massospora cicadina. The sequence goes on along the minus strand of JAKSZP010006637.1, from coordinate 216,731 downwards.
TCCTAGCAAAAGCATGAGAATAGAATAGCCTTTCTCAGATCCTTACAACCTATCAACAAATGGTAACATAGAGCGAGCAAATGATACACTAGTTTCAATACCAAGAAAAATGTCTACATCTGATTTCTTGCATTATGATCAATACCTCCCAGGTGCTTTGATAGCTTACTGGTAAGCCATCATTTTTTAGCACTAGTGGTGGATAAGCCATCATCATATTATCAAATTTACTATTTAAGGCTCATATGTAATAGAACCTGATATCTACCCTTGGCATATAAAGTTGCAAGTGATATTACCAAGAAGCCAAAAAAAGGTTGATAAGTTTAGATATAATATATCCAACTTCAGCAGGATGAAATGATGAATCTGTCCAAAATGGCACAGGAGAAGGCCAGCCAGAATATGCAACCTACAACCTTTACCTGCTTAGAGGTTTTTTTATTTAGTCTTATACTACAACTTGCTAGCACCGCTTGAAAGAAAGTTGGACTCCTTCTGGAAAGGACCATGTGTTTTATTTTAGAAGCGCGGAAATGAATAATCAATTAAGTCTCTATAAACTAAAGTTACAATCACTAAGATATAAGTATTTTTTACATTATTATCCCTTTTCCAATACTCATGAAGGGTCGATTCTGGATACTAGGGTATCATCTATTAAATAAAATATTAGTTTAGTGAGATAAATAAGAGACTTGACAAGTATGAATACACAAAAGTTTTAACAGCCCATTCACTTTATTTATGGATAAGATAAACACTAGTGATGATCAAATCATTACTAGAAAATATTTTGAGTCAAACTAAAGGCCTCAATTACCTGGGAGAAGATTTTAATTGTCCAAAAACAGAACATCAAGATATAGATAAAAACTCCATCAGATAACTTATAAAGCTACAAAAATTAATAGTCCCCTCAAATGGGTACAATTCCAGAATCAGCCTAAAGATCAAATAATTCATCTAATTGAGGTAGGCAACCAGGGGACGGACATTACTGGTAACCTAAGTAGGAGAGAAAGAAAAGAAAGGAAAAGGTATGGAATGTAAAGACATGAGGACACCCCAAAGTAGATGAGCTAACCTGTTGTCAGCCAATACCTCCAGTTGTTATGAGGAATGGGAAGCCTATTACAGGGGATTTTCCCCTGTAATGGAACAGTTGTGAGGAATGGTTCCACATGGATAAACCTCGGTGGGAACTAAAATTCTATGAGTATTTGATGTTTTGGGTTTATGTAGCTGTATACCCACACCTGGAAGTTTTCCAACAGGTGGAGGTAGAACCTATTGACTGCTACGCTAACAAACGTTTATTGTGCCACCAAGGGCATCTAGAGTGACAGTATGTATGTTTCACAGTTCAATGGCTACTATGAGGGGCGGAGTGAGGGGGTATTGGGGATTTTAGTTGGAGTGCAAAGAGGCATCCTGATATTGAAAGTCCTTGGTTGTTATGAACTTTAACCTAGCGCGCCACATCACGCCATATGGCCTTTAATGGTAGGCATAGTTCAAGATGGTGGTGTAAGGTTCCAGCTTCCACACATACTGCTCAGGTTGCATGGGGGCGTTGGAGTGTACTGCTGTTCTAGAGTTCGTCTTAGGTAGCGCATAAGCGTTGGCTCTAACGCAGGGTTGGAGGAGTAGATGTTAAGTAAGCCTCCATATTGCTCTATGTGTAGGAAGGTCATAGGAGGTGTCCAAGGAATCTATTTAATATACTCTTGTGATGCTTGGTGTGTTTTTCTTGGTGCTCTTCAGGAAGTTCTAAAGATGAATTAATTAATGCAAAGTCTTATTCAAATGGGACATTCAGAGAATTTATCCTACTCTTAAAGTTTATGCTACAATGGCATTTATGAACCTAAAAATTGGTATCCAGTTAAAAGCCTCCATTAAGTTAGTCCCTCTTGAATATAAATATGTTTCTTTTCCCTTTAGGATATATCGTTAGAAATAACATAAAGATATCCCCAGTTTATCTTCTAATAAAGCTAAGCTTTTTATTTTAAATCTCCATTTGGTGACTTTACTTCAATAAGTCTTTACACCTCTTACCGAAGTGCATACTCTATTTTTCAGGACCTAAGTGAGACTTGGCCACCCTATTTAATGTAAATAATGTACTTACGAAAGTCTTAGACTATCAAGGTTGCTGTCAGGCTTATTAGGATTAGCACCATCAGGTCTTTCAAATATTTACCTATATGTAGATTAGGAGGAACTTTCATATGGTTTTTTGATATGCAGAAGCAAGCTAAGATTCTGGTTTTTTGCCTTAATTGCAACTGCATATCAAGCATGGTTTGGAATGCTTACATATCAGGTGTGATGGCGTTGTCTAAAGTTAGTCACCTTCCTATAGCTCTAGTTTAAGCATTGAGATAGTACCTTTGGGCAAATTTATTGATAGAATCATATCAATTGAGGTTAATCCTCTTGTAAACTTGTTCTTTGTTTTCAAAGATATATTTTCTACCAAACTCTTTGATGTGTTCAGTTTTAAAGAAAACCCAAGTGTTACAATTCATTAAGTGAAGGAGCATAATATCTTTGACGACTCACTGAGGAAATTAGATAGGTGCTTGAGATTTTGATGATTGGCAGTCTTCTCCATACCATTCATATAAAGCAAGGGAAAAACAGTACCTACTTTCCCAAGATATATTTTTCTTTAAAAAGTGTGCTCTTATAGGTTGCATGGAGGGGTTAGTTGGCTTACTATATGAATGGATTTGGGAGGTATAAATTTATCCTTAGAGGATTTGGTGTTACAGGGATATTTGCATGGTTGGATGCCATCAAATTGATGGAGAAATTCATACACATCTCTAATAACAAGGTCAACTAACTCATGGGCTGAATGAAGGGTATTAAAGGTGATGATCTAGGTCAACTGCACAGCCTCATTTTTTATACTTGAAGTTTTTTAGGCTCAAGTTAACGCTGATCATTCGTGAGAATTTGCTTCTTCAACCTTTGTACAGATAAAAGTAAGGTTTCAAAAGCTTCAATTTACCCATAATGAGCAGATAAAATGATCTTTGCATTCAAAGGCACCCTATATTGAGTTAGTTCACTCCTCTTAGCAATGTGTCCCAAATAGGTATCAATCATTTTACTTGTTGCAACAAAATTTGAGTTTGTCTTACAGAATCACCAAACTGTTACTTAACCTGAGGTACCAATGAGGCCCAGGTGGGCTAGGTCTGCCCAGGATATCAGGGCTTCCTGGTCGCTATGACTTCCAAGGGGTTCAGGTATCCTAGGAGTTCTAGGAGGCTAAACTCACCTGGCATCCCAAAGGACTAGAAAATTAAGTATTATTAAGGGTTCACAGGTTTGATGAATTAATTACTTGTTACTGTTGATCTGATCCCCCAAGGTTTCTCTTAAGGTGTCTATATGAGATCTAGTTCAGTTTCTCTGATACCAATCTGGTTTTGGATAATGACTTCCAGATCATTTAAGTGGGTGGAGTGTCCAGAATGGTCATATCAGATCACTCCTTTATCAAGGCAAGTAAGTTTAGGTTGATGACATTCAGGAGATGTTATTATTAAGTACTAAACTCCATTTCTATACTGAAAGCAGAGGCAGAGTTCAATAGCTCTAAGATTTAAGATTTAAGGTATCTGATGATTAATGTGTCAGAGTAGTTTTTGATAATGGAATCCTGCCACCTGCAAAAGATGGTATATATTTTATGAGGGTAAATTGACGCAAGTAGTGCTCAGTACAGCTTACTACAACTTTCTTCACCTTGAGGGTATCAGTTGAACATAGATCTATCATCTGACTCATCATAGTTAAAGCTCATATTTGATTATCAGGTCCATCTGGGATAAAGGCCTCATAATAAGGAGTTGAACAAAATCTAAGAAGTTTAAAATCTGTAGCTGATACTTTTCAGCGGATGTGGCAGTAAGGCCCACCTCCTTAGATGCTGGTAGTTGTAGATTACATGATGCAGCAGAAGGTTCTTCTACATGCATGTTAACCACCCACTCACTGAGGTGAGGGTTTCAAGTTAGTAATAAGATTATGAGGAAGAGTCACTATTACTCATAGCAGTTGTTGAGGGTCACTGGGGACTTGAGGAAACCTTTCAGGGACCATCAAAAATTTTTGGGATGGGGGCTATAATATAAATATCTAGGTAAAAGTTCAGGGTACCTGATGACCTTAGTATAAGAATTTTCTAATAAGTATACAGTTAAAGAGAAAATCGTCTATAATTGCCAAATATCCTTGATTTATTCTAGATTTGCAATAACTAAAAATACTTACAAACAGCAATTATCACTTTATTTAAAGGGGTTATAATTCATAGGGGCTGAACCCTATTCTTTGGGAAATTGCCAGGTAGTTCTGAGAAAATATTATCATCCAATTCATTCTCCTTGGTTTTAGAGGGAATACTACAATCTTTTTGAAGTAGGGTAAATGATTTTTTAGTTCAGGTTTATATCCCAACAGCTGAGGTAATCAGGTCTTTAGATCAGTACTAACCTCAACATCAGTTTTATTAATTCTCAAAATCATGTTCAAATCATTCCATAATATGGGATTAATTTCTTAAAATAGGTCTGGATTCCAACATCAGAGGCGATTGGTTTTCAGATGGGCTGGAATCCTAACAGTCAGTTTCTTAGCGTGATGGTATAGTAAAGTAGTTAAACTGTCAATGATTTCAATAATCTGATTGTTAAAAAAGCCATCTATGGGCTTGGAATCAATGCTATAGGACCAGTAAAGTTTAAAATAATGAAAACCAGCTATTTATTTAGTGAAAAATATATAAAATATACAACACAGCTCTTTATGTACTTAAAAGCTAATTATAGAAAGTGTTTGAAAGTTAGAGGGTATTATATAAAAAATAAAACTGAAAGTAAAACTACTTAATAAGTATAGTGTTTATATTTTAAGTGGACTGATGTGTTGTTTAAGGGCTTCCTTATTGTTGTATATAAGCCATACTAAAATTTACATCTGACAATTTTGTGGGAATTGATGTAAACAAAGTTATGCAGTTTAATCTAAATCTTTACTTCATTTAAAAATATTTTAGTTGAAATCTTAAGAATACAGAAACTAGTTTCTGGGCCTATATGTTTTAGTCTTATTCACATCCCTTAAACTTTAAATTAGTGTATTTAGATTCTTAGATATTAGTTTATATTCCTATGTATAAATTGGGATTGCTTGCTGTTCATCAATCTAGGTTTAGCTGTGATGTTAACTCTTATCTAATGACTTGTTGTACCTAGAAATAATTGTGCCTAACAAACCTTTTAATTTATGCAGACAAAAGCTACATCTATATGCCAATACAGGCACAATCCTGGAACTTATGATATTTTTTGTGAAAAAAGAACCTCCTTTAAATTAAATTTATTTGGGGAAGGCTGACCATGAGATGAAAACTTCCAATATGTAATAATGATCAAGTACTGATATACACTAGAGGCACCCCAGAGAAGCTAATGCTGTCTCCTGTTGCCAGCGGGAACGCCAATTAAAGGAAGAGGGTATTGTTAGTAGAGGCTTGCGCCACTATTGGGCACGTATGAAGGAAGGGGTCTGAAGAGATAAACCATACCATGAACCAGGAGAATCCAATTGCCATTGATGGGATGGTAGATATCCAAACAACCATGCTTGAAAGTGGTCCATAAGGTGCGATTGGAATTGGCGTACATCTTCTTGGAGTGTGGGAGTATAACCTTAAATGGCATCTAGGACAACCGTGTGTATAGTCCACATAGTGATTGACGCCACTTAGGGTCAGAGTAGGGTCATATAAGTGAATTCAAGTTCAAGGCAAAGATGTTCTTTGATAGGCTAAAGGTCTGTGTTTGCTTCTGGCAAGAGAGATGCTGAACCTCACGTCATATTGATTTTGAAGGTGGTCACTCTTCCAGGCGGTGTACCAACGTCCTATATTGGTTACACACGCATAAGAGGAGTGTGATGCGTTGGATTGCTCTATGGTACGGTATGCCCATTTCAAGCAGTGCCACACATAGGAATATACTTGTGGCTGTAGAAGGTGATGAGTATATTTCCATATGTCTTTCTGGGTTTTTAGGGAGTATGGGGTGTCCAACATGTCCAGATATACCACTATGTTATGGTAGGGAACCTCCTGGGTTTAAAATTTTTCAGAACGGCTTTCCCATGGACTTCCTGTTTGAAATGAGGAGTAGGACGATCCCTCTGCGGGGTATACCCGCTGATACTGGTCCTCCATTTTGCACTCCTCAGACTAAGTAGAATCCTCTTAAAATGAGCTGTGGTCCTGTACGGTCCTGCTGCAGGTGGGTGAGTTGCCATATATGTGAGAAGAGAGTTGGGATTATTGGGGTTATGGAGGCCAAGGGCACAGGCAAAGTTGGATCATGCTGTACGTGACCAGTGAAGGGTTGGGAGTGAGGGGTTTGTTACTGAAGCAATCCATGTACCCAGAATCCTGGATGCTTAATCCATGTAGTTAAGTAGGCCCATTCCCCTACTTTGGCGTGGACCATAGAGGACTTTCAGTCGCACAGGAGAAGATTGACCTAACAAAATACACCCTTGTAAGAGGTCATATAACAAAACAAAAAAGATGGGGAGAATGCGATGGCATGGGTTGCAAACCATACTTTTGACAGAAGCGTAGCGTTGAAAGCACTACTCTACCTGTTAAGCAGTTTTGTTGACCCCTTAATGATGCAATATGCTTTGTTATGTTAGCTAGTATGTTGTGTTCCATTATTGAATTGGCATATTCACCCGCCTCTATCCATACTCCCAGGTGGCGCACTGGGCCCTCAGTGGTGCTGGATATAAAAGGTAGTATGAGATGAGTGTTTTGTGGTGGTCGCTTGGGTAATCTGATGATAGACTGAACTACTGTGTCCCTCTGATTGAGGGGTGGCGGGGACCAGTGTGTTTGATATCTACCAAGAAGGATGATTTTATTACAAGATGTGTTTAGTGCTGCATTGCTAGCCTTGGAGTATCCCCAGAATGCAACCCCAGTGTGCGTGCATCCTGGTTGCTGGACACCCCAACCATAAAATCATCCACAAATGCAAGCATCTTAACTGGTGCTTAACTTTGCACTTGTACACCAGTAAGACATGCATTTACACTGCGGAGAAGTGGGTTAAGGCCAAAGTTATATAAAAGTGGGCCCAGAGGATCTCCTTGGAGAAGGCCTCTTTGAGATGCGCATCACATCAGTGAAGAAACCTGGTCCTTGTACTACCATTATAGCTGATTCAGTGAGCATCATTGCCCAACTGATGGACCATGGGGGAGGTGGAACTGGTGAAGGCAGGCCATGAGATATTCCCAGTTTAACATGTCATACGCTTTTTTGGTCCAAAAACAAAAGCGCCCCAGTGGCTGTGGATTGACATACATTAGCCACAGTATGTATATTGTCCCAAAACTGACCTTTTGGTAATAAAGCCAGATTGCTCTGGGGATATCACCTCAGATGCAATGACCCCTTATTGGTTAGACATTATTTTTATTAATATTATAGTATCAGTGTTAGTGAGGGAAATAGAGCGCCAGTTTGCCAAAACTAGCTTATCCCGTTTCTTGAACATGTTACCATATAAGCCTCTTGTCCCCCTGGGAGGGGACATGTCTTTAAGAGATATTTGTTTATTGAGGCTATCATTAGGGTGAATAGATAGTTAAAATACTTCTTATAGAACTCATAAGGAATCTCATTTGGACCTGGGCTCTTCCTGTGTGGTCTACTGTGAACGGCATACTATATTTCATCTTGAGTTATTAAATCCATAAGCTCCAGGTAGTGGAAAATTGTGTGAATGTGTGCGCTGGTGAGAAATTCATCTATTTTATTGTGATTGAAAGGGTTGGCCCTGTATAATTTATAGTAATACTTTTGGACTTTAGTTGATACTTCTGCCAGCGTTTCTGTGATGGATTTGTCCAAACGCCTTATTTGTGTGCAGGCCAAGTTTTGGCGTGGGGCAGAAAATTGGCGGAAAAAATATGTGGAGCATTTTTTGCCCAAGGTGATATTTTTTGCTAAAAACTATACAAAAATGCGATGTTTGTGTTGTCTGATCAGCGCATTAAGCCGCGCTAGCACTTTAGCCCATTTGTGACCCCAAGCAGGGTTGTACCCTGTCCTTGGAACATTATTCTCCAAGTGGTCCACCTCTGCAAAGGTGCGTTTGATGACTGCCAAAGCAGCTCAAGGTTGCTGCAATGAAATGTGGCATTCTTGGTAAATTGTGGTTTTTTTTAATTTTGACCAGGTTGATAGGGGATCTGCATGGAAGGAGTTGTGAACTTCTGTGTTAAAGTGGCGGCGTCCATTCAGCTTGAGAATGTGGGTATCTTGAGAATGGCTGGATTAAGTTTTCTCCATTTAGGTGCCTGTTGCACTGGACTTGACAAAGTAAATGACACTGAGACCATCCTATGGTCTGAGAAATCTATCTTTATCATTTCAAATTGTGAAATCTGGGAGCAAAAATCCATTTGGAAAGTATGAAATCTATATGGGCACATAGACACCAACTGCCCATTGTTTACATGTGGGCGTGACATGTTGGGTAATAATGGTGCTTGCTTGGGGATGGTATTAAAGAGTCCCAAGGTGGCTTTCAACACCCAAAATTTGATATGTCCCTGCAGTGGATTATGTGCAGTTGGCCAGCAGTCAGTGGTTTGGTTGTCCCAACAGTTTAGGTCGCTGAACACAAAGGATTTGGATGAGAGGGGGAGGGAGGCCACATCCAAGATAAATTTCCATTGAATTTGCACATGAATCAGAGCATAAATGGCAATTATTATGTGTGCACTTTGGTGTCTCATGAAAATGTCATGATGAGCACGCATCCATCAAGATGTGTTGTTTTTTTCTTAAGATTTAAAATTGCAGTTCGCCTGTATCAGCACCCCACAGTGCTGCAACCAAAAGTATTGGGAGGGGAAGAACATGGTTGCCCATGTGTCCTTGGCACCTTATGGGCAGCGGGTTTCCTGGATTACCTGGATGTCCACAGGTAAATTATTTTTTAGGAAGCTCAGTTTTATAGCCAAGGATGGAAAGGCCTTGAATCTGGCGATGTTCAGCATCCTTATTGTAAAGGATACCCTCATAACTCCTTAGGAGTGAGGGGAGGGCCCCTTAGGCTCTGCCACTCCTTGCTGCCATGCAAGCTCCGCCACTCTGTCCTTTAACCTCTGGCAAGTGCGTGCAGATGGCATATTGTTTGGTGTATATGTATTATCTTTAATGGTATCTTTAATCAGAGCTTTCTTGCTTGATTGGTTTTTTCTATCTTTATGGTTTTTTTAGATATAAGGATTTGCGGTGCACCGTCATGTATGTTAAACAATTCTTCTCCAAAAAAAACTCTGCTATATTTATATTGAAAAATCTGCTTGCGTTCATTGTGCATGAATCCAGTGGGTGTGTATCATGAACATATTGCAGGTTTGAGTCCTGGGTCCCCCCATCTGATTGGATGAGATTTTGGAATTCCGCTGAAGTGGAAAACTCAGCCTGGTTGGCTTGGATCTGGGGGAGGGGGATGGCGGAGGCTACCATGGCTACTGCCTTGGCCTGTGCTTGTTGTTGCTGTTTTGCTTTTTTTGTCCTTGTGGGGACACAGATTTTACCTGGATGTAGCACCCCTGTTCACCCCCTGGGAACGTGACACTAGAGTCTACTGTGGGATCACTTTTTCCATCACCCATCGCTTCCAAGAAAGCTTCATTTGGGATAATTCCCTATCAGGTGGGACAAGTGTGTAACTTGTGGCTAAACGCCCAACAATGAGTGCATATGGGTGGTGCGCTGTCAACTATTACATGGAATGGTTGAGTCTGTTGTCCATTGATGGTGAGTGTCATGGTGTGTGGAATCTGTTTTGGGTCCTCAGCTACCCCTGAGAATGGGGTGATCACCATGATTGCCTTACCTGTGCTGAGTTCAGGCATCAGTAAAAAAGTTTGCATTTTGAATGAGCTGATTTCCCATAGCTTTGAAGTCCTGCTTTGAGATGACTTTTGAGGACTTCATTCTTGATGATTGTGGGGCAGAAATCAAAAGTTGCAAACATTTAATTTGGTTTTGTTCATTGCGTGCACTTGGTTTACAACAACTTGTTGACCCTCTGGGAGGTCAACCACCATGCGCACCTGTGCAGCTGTGTCTGCTGCTTTTGCTGTTTCAAACCTGAGATCCAATCAACCTCAGAGCATCAAGTGCAGTGCTATGTACATGACTTTTGGGAAGTGGGTACATACGTCCCTGCAAATATTCTCCCAGAGAGCTGTTAAATTAATGTTCAGTTAAACTTGGACCCCAAATTCCACTGATGACATTGGCTGTGAGTGGGAAGTTTGACATACTGGTTACACTTGGTTTTCCATTCCAAGATTTCCAGCAAAATATTCACCACAGTTCTCTTGTTTCTTAAGCCACTGGTGTCTCCAAAACGTTATCAAACTTTAGGCATTGTGAACACCAAACCTGTGCCTTTTACCACATTTGCTCATCCCTTACTTGGCATTAGGCGCATATTCATCTCCCCTTACTGCTTATCAAACTTTATCTGCCTTGAATCAAATTGGTTACAATTTCTGATTCCAACGGGAAAGAAAATTCATAGAACCTTCTTAGAAAAGATGCTAAAAATTATGAAATAATCAAGAAATTATAAATACTTAATAAAACCCTTTTTGAAGCCACCATCTTCCACCCTGCTATATAGAATTTTGCTAATAAATACAAATTAAAGCTTATTAATTAGGTTTAAGTGTAAACTATAAGCAGCTTAGAATATACAGTGCAGAGTATATATGTTATAAATGGCTATTATAGGTCATCTTAAAATATGGCACCAACAGTAAAAAGGTTTATTGAGTATTTATAATTTCTCAACTATCTTATAATTTTAGCACCTTTTTTAATAGAGGTTTTTTTTCCTAATTATTTGAAGCCATTTTTTCCAGAAAGAAACTTAAGCATTTTTGAAAGTTGCTTCTTTTTGTCATATTTTTTAAAACTCACTATCTATATAATATCTAAAAACTTACTATTTTATATAAAAATAAAAATCATTATATATATATATATATATTATCTCATAAACAAAACTACCAAATTTTACTCAAACTTGCCACAAATATCTATGAACCTCAGGAAGTCCCTTAGGTTATTTTTCTTTTACTTAATTATAAAAATATAAATAAAAGTCATATATAGAACATATTAATGATATATAACTTATAAAAAAAGTATTTGAGGTGGATTGATGAGACAAATATACCACACTGAGAATTTTCTAGCCAGTACAGGTTTCAAACTTATAGCAAACAAAACCTGCATTTGAATGAAAGCAGAAATTACCCTGCCAGGCTAACCACCCTTATAATATATACATTATAAAGCTAATCTTTATACTATTTGGTTATGCATTCTATGATTATTTGGTCAATCTGATATACTCAATTATTTTGAGTAAGCAGATAGAAATTTTATCAATTTATTAGCCTCATTGTTCAAAAGCCTCATTGATTTTAGTAAGTGGTTGGTGGTTATTTGTTTAATTCAATAGGCTCACTTGTTTTAATATCAGCTACCGATTGGTTGATGCAATGGGTTCAATTAGTTTTGGTTGAGTGATTGGTAGTTTTTAGTTGATTTGACAGATTCAATGGTTTTACTATGCCTGCTACTGCTGAATCTTTTTTTAAAAAGAAGTTTTTTACTATATAGTTTGGTATTTACTTAGCTAAGTCATTAGGTTTAATTACTGTAAATCTATCAATATCTATCTACCAAACTACTAGAATTGCAATTAACCACCATTGACTGGATAAACTTTAATATGGATATTTAATAAATGTTTTTAAAAAGAACTGCTTTTCTTAAAGAGAGAAAATAATCTAAAGTAAAAAAATATAAAGTAAAAAACACAAATCAACCAAAAAATTGTACTAATAAGTTTAAATTAATTTTTTGCTAAATAATTACTAAAAAATTTTATTTATGTATTATTGTAAGAAAAGCAAGGTGTGTACATTAATATATAAATTATATGTACAATCTACATCTGTTTATGTTATAAAATATTGTGATATATATATATGTATAATTATAATATGTATTATATATTTATATAATATATATATACATATATTGTATATATACTGTATATATTATCTTATATATAGTATTATATGTATTATATACTATATATATTTGTATAGTAGTTTTTGAAGGCTTGAGCTTGCAGTTTGCTCAAAGTATCCACAAGCTACTTTTCTTTCTCATTGCAAACACTTTTGCAACCCATTTAATTCAAGACTAAATTTTAGTTTGATAATCTCATAGAGGGGATTAGTCTGCGCCCATGTCTGAGAGCAGTTGGGCAAGCAAGGCAAGAGGAGCAGGCGGAAGGCCCGCGGCCTCTAACATTTGAAAACGCCCCGGAGAATCCGGCGGAATAGAAAAAAATCTAAAAAAACTGGTGGTCACAATTTCCCCGGAGATACTCATGTGGCAAGCATGATGCAACCAGTATATCAACACGCCACATTCCCAGCCACTTTTGTCGGTGGAATTTGGAGTCCGTGTGTATCTGGACATCCAAAAAATGGCCCTATGGGAAAAATTTTGTGAAGATGTACATAAAATTTTCCCGACCGTGGTGTACGTTGCACCTCACTCCATGTCACGTGGTTGGCTGGACCTAGGTTTTGAAAGCAAAATAGCAGCAGATGAGGCTGCAGCAGTGCATGTAGTGGTCAACCTCCCCGAAGGGCAACGGGTCGTCAAAACTAAATGCACCAGATGGACAAAATCAAACCAAATTTTCCTCACGTTTGACTTTTTGCCTACTATGGTAAAACGTGACATTTTGGAGCAACACCTGAAAGATGGTCTCGCCATATATGGCAAAATACAATCTTTTGAAATGCAACGTTTCACACTGATGCCACACCTGTGCACCGGCAAAGCCATCACAGTTCAGACCCCAACTGAGGAGATCACGAAGGACCTAACCCAGATCCCACACTCCACCTTTATTGACATTGCAGGGCACACCACCCACCCATTCCAGGTAACCGTAGACAGCGCGCCCCCCATTTGCACCCACTGTGACGCGTTCAGCCATAAGGCACATGCATGCCCCATCAAAGAGGGCGTTACATTCCAAGAGCACCCCTCGGCGGCCATGGCCAGCGGAGAGGCGCACTACGAACCAACCGCAAGCACCAAAGAGGCTTTCCCGTGGGGAGCACAAGGCTGCTACCTATTGGTAAAGCCCATCTCCCCGCAGGAGTGGAAGAAGGCCAAGCAGGCCCATAGGACCGCGGCCAAGGAAGCGGCCAAGGTCACCACCACCATCCCACACTCACAACGCCAGGAGGACATGGAGACCTTCATGGCGGAAGCAACTCAGGAATCCATCACCCAATCAGATTGGGAGGCCCAAGCTGAACGGGCCACTCAATCCGAGGATCTGATGGGAGATTTGATCTCACCCAATCGCTGCACCCAAGCCCCGGTCAAAACTGACTTGGGACCTATCCCAACTGAAAAAAAATTTTTTGCCCCACTCAATGGTGCACTGAACTTATCCGCACCACAAAAAATTCATCTGACGTCAGGAAAACAAAAAGCGAAGGCCAAAGCCAACGCGACTCTTTTTGCAAAAATTAACAAAAACCCCGATAGTGTTGCTGCTAATACCCGCGCTGCTGTGAAAGCCCATGGGGACCTGGAAGAGGCTGGTGGGCCAGGGGGCCCACCCCTCGCACCTAAGGTGCAATGGGGGAAACCTTCACTCTAGGGATGCTGAATATCGCCAGACTCAAGGCCTCCCCGTCCCGGGCTAGGAAACTGAGTTTTTACAAAATAATTTACCTGTGGATATCCTGGCCATCCAGGAAACCCACTGTCCATGAGGTTCCGAGGAAGCTTGGAAAACAATGCTCCTACCATCCCTATCCTTTTGGTTGAAGCACTGTGGGGTGCTAATTTGGAAAAACAATTTTTTCAAATTTACATCTTCAGAAACATTCCTAAATGACCGAGTGCTCGTTGTCACCTTCTCATGGGCCAATGTTGCACACACAATTGTCAACATTTACGCCCCAAACGGTGCACAAGAGCGTCGGGAATTTTCTCAACAGTCAAATCCCTCCCACTACCCCCCAATTCTTTCCTAATTGGTGACATGAACTGTTGGCTAACCTCACCAACGGACCAGTGGCCGCCCTCACCCCATGCCCCACAGGGTCACGTAGAACTATGAGTTCTAAAAGCCACCCTTGGGTTAATGGATGCGCTGCCATGACATGCCCCACTGCTCAAAAACATGATGCGTCCCCACATCCACAACGGCCAATTAAGGTCCATGACCCGCATTGACCTTATTCTAGTGCCGGCGAAATTCCAACCCCACATCTCCCACTTCTAAACAACGAAAATGGAATTCTCTGACCACTGACTGGTCTTGATAACATACCACTTACCCGTCACAGTTGCAAAAGCCCCACATTGGTGCAAATTCGCCCCCCAGAGCTTGCGTCGCCAGGATTTTCCACTTGGGTGGAAGAGGCAACTTTGGCAAAATCGTTTGTTGCACCGTTTTGCATGGACCCCATTTCCACATGGGCAACTTTCAAAGAAGACACCATCTGCCACTATCACCATCTCTCATCCAGACGCTCATGAGCCACATCGGCGGTTATATTGCATGCACTAGTGGAATTGGCCCACTTGGATTCCAACATTCCAGCCTCAGGATATAGCCCTGCATGGGGCCAGAAGTGGGCGGAGGCAGCAGCCCACCTCAACGCACTTGAAAGGCAACACAAACATTGGGTTTGTGTCCAATACAGGGCCACACGCATCACTAAAGGCGACAAGTGCACCGCATACTTCTTCAAAAAAAAATTTGCACCACGCCAGAGCATGGCCTGCATACAGGTGCGAAGATCGGATAATTCTATTGTGGACACACCAGCCGAAGTGGCAATCGAAATGCAAAGATATTACTCCAAGTTATACCAAGCCAAACCAATTCAGCCAGCCGAAATGGCAGAATTTCTCGACAGAGCTCATATCTGCACCATTTTCTGATACCCAGAAATAATAAATTTAACTACTCCAAACAAATTATAGACTACTATTCGCGGTGCGCCAAACCAAAAATGCCCAGGCCCAGATGGCATTCCATATGAGTTCTACAAAAAATATTTTAAATATATATCCCCATTGCTGCTAGCCTCACTCAACCAAAGCCTGTTGGAAATGCGCCTCCTACCAGGAGGACATGAGGCCTTTACAGTCACACTCTTCAAGAAAGGGGATAGGCTAGACTTAGCCAACTGGCGCCCACTTCTCTAACAAACACAGACACCAAAATTTAAACAAAAATCATGGCTAACCGTTTAGGGACTGTAGCATCTGCCACCATCTCTCCAGAACAATTCAGTTTCATCCCCAGAAGGTCGATTTGGGATAACGTGCACTCTGTGGCTAATGTGTGTCAGTCCACAGCCTCTGGGGCACTTGTATTCTTGGACCAACAAAAGGCCTATGATAGAGTAAACTGGGAATACCTTAGGGCCTGCCTCCAACAATTCTGCCTACCTCCCCGCTTCATTAACTGGGTGATGCTGCTCACAGAATCTGCAACAATGGCTGTGCGCGGCCCAGGTTTCCTAATGGAAGTAGTCCGTCCTCAAAGGGGCCTGCGACAAGGGGACCCCCTAAGCCCACTCTTATACAACTTCAGCCTTGACCCACTACTGCGAAATGTGAATGCCCAACTCACTGGGGTCCATGTGCCAGGCCAAACCCCAGTCAATATGATGGCATTTGCAGATGATTTCGTGGTGGGGGTGTCTAATAACAAAGATGCACGCGCGCTTGAAGCCCTCATCCAGGAATATTCCCGGGTAAGCAACGCGGCACTGAACGCCTCCAAAACCGAAATCATCCTCCTTGGTCAGTTTCAGAACTGCTGGGCCCCAGCAAGTAGTTCCCAACCCAGCCCGTCTGCTCACCCAAGTCCACGCCTTACTAACTCAAAACAATCCGCTCCACTGGTGCTCCCCTTTGTGCCGCGACCTACCATAGGACTGGTACGCCATCTGGGCATGTGGTTGGAGGCAGGAGGATACGCGTCAGCAGTAATGGAGTGCCATATACTGGACAACGTGACGAAGCGAATCGCCTCTCTCAGAGCCCACCCTACTACCCTCACTGGCAGGGTTGTTCTTGCCAACTCTATGCTCCTATCCAAAGTCTGGTTTGGAGCCCACGCCATCCCCTTCTCCCCAAGCTTCTTCAAATCCATGTATGCTTTGCTACAAGGTTGGCTTTGGTCAGGCCGCCCTCCACCAGTACGGCTAGAGGTCATGTTTGGCCCTCATCATCATGGTGGCATGGGCCTACTTGACTTCAAAGCCCATGCCGCCAAGATCCTAGGCACCTGGATTGCGGCCGTCACTGCTCCTACACTCCCATCCCAACACTGGTCCCGCGTGGCCCGCTCCAACTTCTCCCAAGCCTTGGGCCTCAACAATCCATCAAAACCCCACTCCCTGATGAAATACCTCGCATCACACACATCAGCCACAGGTCCTCACGTGACCAAAACCCACTACAAACGAATCCTACTCTCCATGCAAAGTGCAGAGTGGAGAATTCGTATTAGTGGACATACAACCCGAAGAGGCCGCCCCTCTCCTCAGTTCACACAAGAGGTACAGGGGCTACCCATCCATGATGGCGTGATCCCCATTTGACCCCAAGTCCTATCCAGGGTGGACTACCTGGACATGATGGACATCCCTTATTCCACTGAGACCCAAAAGACTATCTGGAAATACGCACACCATCCTCTGTTGCAGCCTCAAGTCCGCTCCCATGTGTGGCGCTGCCTGAGGCAGGTGTATCATACAGCTGAGCGCTCTAATGCTTTACACTCATCCTGTGTCATGTGTGGCCAGTATGGAACGCTGTTTCACCGCCTGGAGAAGTGCCCCACCTCTAAAGTAATATGGCGCGAAGTCCAACGTCTGCTAGGCCAGGATCAAACACATCCCTTCAGTCTGTCAAGAGATATGTTTGCTTCATCAATGGCCTCCCCCTCCCACCCTCCCTTTGTGCTCTGGTGGTTGCAATTGCCATGTGGACTATCCACACGATTGTCTTGGATGCCATCGCTGGATCCATCCCCACCCTCCCTGAAGCTGTCCACAGATTCCGGTCTCATTTGGTGGATCACTTTCAAGTGTGGATGTTTGGATATCTCCCACCACGTCGCCGGCAGCTGGTCTCCTCCTGGTTCCCAGTCTGGTTCATCAAATCAGACCCCTTCCTCCACACATGCTCAATAGTGGCTACGCCCCCTACACACGTTCCCTCCCCTTCCCATAAGTGGCGTTCCTGCTGGCAACAAGAGATATCATCGCTTCTCTGGGGTGCCTCACCTGGTACTAAGTTTTGTCTCGTCTGAGTCATATTCAGAAGTGTCTGTCCCATGGTCAGCCTTCCCCGCAATAAATTAAAAATATATTTGTATAGTATACATATATAGTATTATTAATTATATATTTATAATATATACTATATATATCTACATACTTTGTATGAGTGTACATATGATAATATATGTGTGTGCACTCCTCGCTTTTCTTGCAATCATACATGCTTAAAAAATTTTAAAGTAATCATTTATAAAAGGAATTTTTTACTTTTTAGTGCAATTTTTAGTTGATTTGTGTTTTTTTACATTATTTTTTTACTTTTTATTATTTTCTCTTTTTAAGAAAAGCAAGTTTATTTAAAAAATTTATTTTCTAATTATTAGTCATACTTTTTTTTAGTACTAGATGGTCATTATTAGTCATACTTTAATTAAACTATTATTATATATTGCATAATTAATTAGTAGGTTAATTTGGATTTTCAAAGATAATATTATATCTAAATTTCTCACATGTTTAAAGAATATTAGAAAGATTTTTATTTAAAGTTTTACTATACAGAGCTAAAATAGTGAATTTTTTGATTATTGAAATATAATTGTAAATTAAAAAAAACTATTTTCTTGTTACTTATATACATTTTTTAGGTTTTGGTTGTTGATAAATTAAGTTGACTTTGGCCAATTGGGTGGTTTTTTTGGTTGATTTAATAAGCTCATTTGGGGTCTGGCTAAATGTTTGGTGGTATGTTATTTGTTTGATAAGTTTTTTTTGATTTAGGATTGATTCAATAAATTTTATTACTTCTTAAACTTATGGGTGGCCATCTACCATTATATAAGCTAACAAGATAAATTTAAGCAAAGCTTGGGAAAAACGTTTGTGAACTCTTAAATCAACTAACTAAAAATCACCAACAACTTACCAAAACCAATTACCTTATAGAATTGACCAATCACTAACCACTTACTAAAACTATCAAGCTTATTAATCAACCTAAACCTGCTGTAATAGGTCTTGTTACTTTACTACTTTCACCGTTAGAGCTCAAAAAAGAGGAGTTAAGAAAATTAGGTATTAGATATTTATTAAGGTATATTAGGTTGGGTTTAGGTTAACCATTTTATAGGTGGAGTTTGGGTTGGCATTCTTGCTTTGGGAAGCAGGCTGGGTTCTGAGGTATATTCAGGAATGGTCAGTTCTGTTCCAAGGGATATGATATTAGCTTCTTATTCCTTAGGTAGAAGTGAGGTTCCTGTTGGTTTCCATCACACTCCCCTCCTTAAACAAGTTTATAGAAATACTTGAGGCGGCATCCCAATACAAGTGTCATAATAATTGTCCTGTTTAAGTGTGCAAGTGTATATGAGCTTTTGCCATTGATTTTAGAAAACTTAAACGGTCCTTGCCATTTTGGCATACATTTCCCTGAGTGAGATTTGAGTACATTGTTTCTAAACAGGAGCACTGTATCCCCTACTGAAATATGGGATGATTTTGCATTTAAATTTTGTTTCTGTGCCATCATAGCCTTCGCCTGTGTATTAATTTCTTCTGTCACTTGATTAGGAGTGGTTATAAATAAATTCTTCTCAATATTCTTCATTCACTCATGATTGCAGTTTAAAGGTTTGAACTTTATACCAAATAAGACTTCATAAGGGGTACGTTGGGTTGTGCAATGTTTTTTGTCCATTAAGCCCAAAGTATATCTGGGATTGTGCGGTCCCATTCTGTGGGGTTAGATACTGTAGATCAGATAATGATTCTATTAACGTCTTGTTAAAGCGTTCAGTTTGGCTAATGCAGCGTGGGTTGTAGGCTGTAGTAAGGATATGTGAGGTTTCCACGTATTTGAGAAATTCATTAACCATGTCATTATTGAAGTGGGTCCCACAATCTGTAAGGATGCATTGAGGTGGGCCAAATACTGAAAAGATATGGTTAAAAAGATACTCTGCAATTGTTTAAACATACTATTTTTCAGTGGCAATAGCTACTGGCCATTTAGAAAAATATTCTGAGGCTACTAGAATAAATTGATTGCCACTCTTTGATACTGGTGAGATTGGTCCAACGAAATCCAGTCCCCACATTTCAAGTAGTCCATCTGTAGTAATAGGCGATTAAATCTGGTTATCCACATGTGATTTATCAAATATCTGACATGGGTAACACGTTTTTACCCACTCACAACAATCTGAATAAGCGTTTGGCCACCAATATGGGCATCTGAGTCATTCCCATGTGGCAGCACGCACAAAATGTCCCATCTTATCATGATTAAGTTAAGACAGTGTCAGCGTTGAACAATCAATGGAACTTGTTGCAGTTCATCTCTGTTTCAGTGGTATAAGGTTCCATTAATGACTATAAATTTTAGGCAAGCTGCTAAGAGTTTTGATTTGTCCTTGATAGTTGAAGGGATTTAAATGAATTTAGAAATTGACAAATATCCACTAGTTCAGGTTCTAGGTCCAGTGGAAACACTGCTAAACATTCCTTAGTATCCTTGACTGAAATCTCAGATAAGGCATCTGCTAAAATGTTTTGTTTTCCTGAAATATGAATAATATCAAAGTTGAATTCCATTAGTTCATATATCCATCGGATTCACTGGCTTGATTAAGCTGGCCCATTTAAAATAGCTTGAATTGCTAAATTGTCAACAAATATGGTAAATTTCCATCCTAGGAGATAATAACAAATTTCCTGAGGGCCCATGCCACTGCCAATGTTTCTTGTTCATAGGTTTAATGATTTCTCTCCGCTGAAGTGAATTTCCTTGACATACATTCTACTGGTTGATAGATGTTAGTTTTTTTCTGTAGTAAGACAGCACCTAATGCATATTCACTTGCATCAGTAAATATGTAAAATGGTTCTTTAAAGTTTGGGTGAATTAGGATTGGGCTATCCACTAGTGTCATCTTGAGTTTTTCAAACGCAATATCATGTTGGCTCATCCATATAAACTTGGTTCCTTTTTTAAGTAGTTCAAATAGTGGTGCTGCCAAGTCTCCATACATGGGTGTAAAAGTGACATAGTATCCTATGGCACCCAAAAAGGATTGAATCAATGGAATTGAGTCCGGGCGTTTCCACTCTTTGATTGCTTTCAAATTATCAGGATCAGGTGAGCGCCCTTGTATTTAAATTATGTGACCCAACAGTTTCAGTTCTTGGGTAAAAAAGATTAATTTTTCTGTATTGAGTGAGAATCCATGTTCCTTAAGTTGGTTTAGACGGGTTTGGATATCCAAAAGGTGCTGTTTAAAGGATGACGATGCTATTGTAATATCATCCAGATATATGGTTACACGTTTTGTAAGCAAATCTGCAAATACAGTGTTCATTATATTCTGGAAAGTTCGTGGTGCTCCTGAAAGGCCAAAGGGCATCTGTAAAAATTCAAATTGGACATATATTGTTACAAAGCTTGTGTACTTGGTACAGCCAGCTGCCATTCCAATTTGGTGGTAACCTGAAAACAGGTCCAGATTTAAAAACCATGTTTTTCCTGAAAAGGAGGCAAAAATATCTGGAATCAATGGTATTGGGTATGCATCATCTTCAGTTACTCGGTTCAGTGGCATATAATCAACACATAAGTGAAGTTTTCCATTTTCTTTAGTATCACCACAATTGGAAATGCTTAAGGGCTCTGAATTAACTGGATTAAGTTAGCCTTTAGCATCTTTGAAATTGATTCACGCACAAATTCATCATACTTTTTTATATAAGAAGTAAGGTTGTCATCTAAATGGTTGGTCTTTAGTAACAGTGATGTAATGTTCTCCACATGATGCCATTGGTAGCTCATCCACAACTGGTACTTCTAAGCATTTGAATTGGTTCAATAGGTTCATAACCTTATCTTGGCATTGAGTTGATAAGAATTTGTTTGATCTGAATTGTGCAGTTATTGACTCACAAAGCATCATTTTTGGATTCGTTTCCAGATTAGGGCTATAAGTGATCCTCAGTGGGGCTAGACCTTCCTTGGTGGCTATGGAGTAGGTTCCTGAAGCATAATTAGTATTAATTCCTAGTTATTGAAGTGTGAGGCGTCCTAATAGTATTGAGTAAGAATCTAGGTCAAAAACAGTGGCATTGATTGTAGATTGCATTCCAGCAATTGATAGTCCAATATCTGTTACCATTTCAAGCGCTTTTGCTGTGGAGCCGTTGGCAAATGAGAATACTTCTGTGCTTTCATAAATGGTTTCAATGCCACATTCCCATAAAAACTTAAGAAATATAATATTTGCATTAGCTCCTCCATCTAGAATTATATCAGTCTTGATTCCTTGAACAATTCCTTGGGTACGTGGTGCACCATCATCTTCTAGAAAGGATTCCTCTTCATTGCTTACAGATGGGCGGAGCTGCATGGAACTAAAAGCAGCATGAGTTCTACTCACAGGGCCGGTGATGAGTGACAGAGAGATGCTAGTTTACACTTTATGGTCGTGTCATTTAGTATAGACTGAGCACTGATTCCTGTTGGATTAAAATGCTGTTTCTCTACTCTTTTTCTGCTTTGCTTCCTTGGTTCATGTTCTTCTGGGTTTATGGGCCTGTCTGTCCCATTGCCATCTACTTCCATTGGTGTAGTTTCTATGTATTCTGGTTCATTTTCAAATACTCTTCCATCTGGTTCAATGTAAATTGGGAGCTTGGTTTCTTTGGTTCATATGAATGGTTCAAAAGGTCTGCCTCTCTGATTCAATCATGTGTTTTTATATTCCGCTGGATAGAAAAAGCTTTGTAAAGTAACTGTTCTTTAGGTTTATTGTGATTGGAGCATACATGAGAAGTATGGTTCCCTTGAAAGAGGCGGCATGGTTTCTTGCAATCCCGAGAGAGTTGTCCTGTATTCTTACAATCATAGCACTGTATAGATGGGTATTGAGTCCCACTGCCTCAGGTTAATAATACTGAGAGAGAGTTGAATTTCTCAGTTAATTGATCCATCTTGGCAGACATACTTGGATCCATAGGCTTGACTCGAGGGTCTAGAACTTTACGCTCAAAAATACTTCTGTTGTTTGTACTATAATTTGATGCTGATGAGCCAAAAGTATTTGCTGCCTGTGCTCAAGCATAAGTATGTTCATACAAACGCAGTACAGAAATTGCCGCATTGACATCAATGGATGAAGACTCAATAACTACACGGTGGAATGGATCATGTAAGGATCCCAAGAACCAGTCCACTGCTTGTGATCTATTGATATAGAAAATCACTTCACTTTGAGCTTCCTTAAGGACATTTTGCGTTGCAATCCAATGGTGACATGCCAGTAGTGCTTTGAATTTATCAATAAATTTATCAATATCATCAAAGTCTTTGAGTTTTAGTCCTATCATTTGAGAAGCAATATTAATGCCTGTATGGTCAAATCGTATAGTTGCTGCTTCTACAAACAGGTGCTAGCTAATAAAAGGTTGTTCAACGTCAAACCAATCTGCTGCTTCTTCATCCAAAAATCAGCTGACATGTTTCAGTTTTGCCATATCATCGAGACAAATATCTTCAGCATAGTTCTCATACTTTCTACGCCAATGCTGGAAATTTCCTGACTCAAAAGGCTTTAGTTCATGACCCAGGTGTGTAACAGATCAGGAGGCACCTGATCCATACATTGGTTCAGATTGGGTGGAGTTCAATCCAGGTGTGGCCCTGATTCAACAGGCATCGAACTCAGTAAGTTTGGAACTGGGTGAAATCACCATCCCAAACCCAAATCATATCTGCAGAATGATGACAAGCTTATATGGGGTGTGGATGGTGATCCAGTGGGATGGAGAATCTTCACTAATGATGTGGTGGTTGGGGATTGGAAGAGTCTAACTAAAAAAGAAAGCTTATTCAATATTCGCAGTGCACTATTTAAGGGAATATGTTGCAGCCCTGTAGGGCAGTTGCATCTTCTATGAGGAATTTGGAAATAAAGGATATTGGCTAGCTCAGATAACATTGATTTTATTTAGTAAAAATAATCAGATTGGATCGAAGTCATGAGCTCCACTAGTGAGCTTGGTGTGGCGTTGGCTTTGTTCTTGGCCCTTTTCTGGTCCCAGACTCTGCTACTGATGTGCAGTGTCATGGGAATAGTGGCACAAGAATACATGCCAATGACGAGACATGGCGGTTGGGTTTGGGAGAGCCTCTGCAGGCCTGTACCTGGTATGGTCAGTAATATGGCTATTACTGCCCAATTTGTTTGTTGTGTATTGGCGCGAACCCACCCGTTACAATAGATGCAACTCTAATACTTTCTTGTCAGTTTTGTGGGGCCCTAAGAAGAGGTGGTGGCCCCAGGAGGGGAGGAATGGTACCGCCATGTGTTGACGGTGGTGATGGTGATCTTCTTGCACATGTTTGTAATAAGGGAGGTGATTCAAGTGTGTGGTTTGAGACCTGTTAGGATGGAGGAACGCCAAGGGGGACCTGCATCCCCCAGAAGGTCAGGCGGCTTTGCCCATGGAATCTTTTGAGAAAATCCACCAAGTGGTGTCGCAGATTCATTTCCAGGCGCGGTTGGCTCATGCAACAGATGGGGAGACCCCTTTCTCATTGCAGATCATGCAAATCATGGAGGCACTACCCCTGGAATTTTCTGGGTGGGTGCAAGAGTTGGTTGAAGAGCAAGGACGCCTGCCCAGATCCATGGATGAGTGTGTGGACTGGATTGACTGGGCGGCCTGTCTGGATGAGGCTCAGGATGAGGCGTGGTCAGCTCTGTTGACAGTAGATCAGGTCCAAGGATCAGTGGAAGTATATGGGCAGATATAACAACCATTGGAAAAAGCAGCAAGATTTTCATATTCACAATTGTTGAAAATGTTCAGACAAGGGCTGCAAGTGGACACGTTGGCCACCATGGCGGCCGCTAAAGTTCAGGGTTTGTTGGCGGAGGAGATTGCTTTGGTGATGCAAGTGGAAAAGCAATTGGCATTGGCACAGAACTGGCAAGAGGATTTGATGTCCCCGGGAAGGGTCCAGTCGCCCATCATTGCCAGCAGAGAATGAGGGGGCTGGCGGGGTTTTCCACGGAATTTTGAAAATATCCATGGGGGATCCCATCATAGCAGCTGTGAGGAGTTGGGAATAACAGGCCAGGGACCCAGGCAGTACTATAGTCCCCCAACCTACTTTACCTGAAAATTTGCAATCTGAGAATGCTTCTAACATTAAACCTTCTTCTTAGCTTTATACTAGGTTATTTATTCCAGTCAAGTTATACTTGCATGGTCAGACCAAGAAGGTGCTGGCTCTGGTGGATACAGGGGCTGAGGAAAATTATGTGAAGGTTGCCTTAGAAGAACATTTGCAATTGAAGATGAGAAGGGGTCCTGAGGTGGTGTTCACCAATGTATCAAGAAGAGCCCGATTGTGGGGTTCTGGAACCTTTGATTGTCATTTGGCAGAACACCTTTTGGTTGAAGGAGGGTTTCTGTGTGATCCAGAATCTGGCTTACCCCATGATGCTGGGGATGCAATGGTGGCATTGTTTCCATCCACGGATTGATGTGTTGCATAAAACAATTACCTTATCACCCCAGATTGGACCTCAGATGACGTGGAAATTGGAGGTTGAAGGCGACGTCCCAAGAGGATGCAGGAGCTTAGGGGGAATCTAAGAGGTTGAGCTATCACCCAATTATAGCAACTTCATTGATGTATTTGGTCCCATCAGAAGTTCACCTTTTTCCCTTATAGGTTCTTTCACATTCTCATTTCAGTTCAAGGAGGGATTGGAGCTTCCCAGAGGATGCCCAGACTATGCTCTTAATGAATGGGCCAGAGAAGTGTTGGAGAGCTATGTGGAGTTAATTTTGAAAAAGGGTTTAATTGAGCCTTCCATGTCTCCAGTGATGTCTCCTGTGTTGTTAGTACTGAAGGCAAGTGGCGATTTATGCCCATGTGTGGATTTCTGACATTTAGCTATGGTCACAGAGCTGGATACATATCCAATGCCCCTTTTGGAGGACATTCTTCCGATGGTCACTGGATGCACAATATTTACAAAGCTTGACCTCACAGATGCATTTAATCAAATTCTGGTGAGACTGGAGCATCAGCAATACACGGCGTTCAAGTGCCACCTGGGGGTTTACCAATACCGTGTTATGCCATTCAGACTGAGGAATGCTCCAGCAGTGTTCCAGTGGATGATTGACCATGCCCTTGGGGGAGGATTGGACAATACTGTGCCACTTATATGAACGATATTCTAGTGTTCTTGCTGTCCCATGAGGAGCATGTATGAGATGTTTGAGAAGTTCTGGGGGCGATTGGCCACATGGGGTTAAGGTTGAAGCTCTCCAAGTGTGAGTTCAACTGGAGTTCAGTAATGTTCCTCATCAACGTGGCATTCCAGAACAGCTTGGGGGTGTGTCCAGATAAGCTTTGGGTGGTGCGGGCATGTAAGGCCCCACAGATCAGATGGGGGGTGCAAAGTTTTTTGGAAAATTGAATTTCCTTTGTCAGTTTGTGAAAAATCTTTCCCAGACAGCCTTACCACTCACATGTTTGACCCAGGATGTTCCATTCATATGGGGAAAAGAGGAAGCGCGGGCATTTGAATTACTAAAGGGTTAATTACTTACTGCACCTGTCCTGGCCCATCCAGATCCTAGAAAACTCTTTGTGGTTGAGATGGATGCTTCAAATTATGCTGTGGGGGCGGTATTGCTTCAGGAAGGGGAAGATGGGTTGGAGCATCCTGTATGTTACTTCAGCCGCAAGTTGCTTCTTGTGGAAACAAAATACCCAATATATGACAAAGAACTGTAGGCAGTGATGGCAGCTTTGCATGAATGGCATCACCTGCTCTATGCCCAACATCCTTTTATTATTCAAACGGACCACAAAGCCTTGGAGTATTATCATGAACCCAAAAAGATGAACCAGTGACAAGCTAGATGGCATGTGGAGCTAGTCTGTTATGTTTTTGGGTGGAGTATAGGCCTGGGGCTTTGCATGTCATGGCAGATTGGTTGAGTAAAGATGGAGCTTTTGTGTATGAGAAGGGGGAATTGGAAAAGTTCAACACAGTGACAATGTTCTGACTGGACCAATTTGTGATGGTTGAAGATGGGGGAGAGTGTTGGGGGAGAAAGTTTGTCAGAAGCAGAGGAGCGCGGAGTTCACCCAAAGACTGAAATCTGAGATGACAGAGGGTCAGCCGTACTGGTACCATGCAGATTTCATGAAGAGGGTCAGGGTGTTATACCACAAGTCACGTGTATGGGTATCTAATCTATCATTATGATAGAAGGTAATCTGGGCTTCTCATGACCATCCGCTGGTGGGTCACCCAGGAGTAGGGAAGATGATGGAATTGGTACAGTAGTAGTATTCATGGCTGGGCATCATAAGGATGTCCAAAGGTACGTGCAGGAGTGTCTGGTATGTACAAAGTCAAAGCTATCGAGAAAACCATCATCAGGTAAGTTGAATCCACTGCCAATACCGCAGGCCCCTTGGAGTTCAATCATTTTCAATTTCATAGTGGGACTTCCAAAGGTGCAGGGGAAGGACGTGATTATGGTAATCATGGATAGACTTACCAAATATGCTGAGTTCTTCCCATGTACTGGGAGTTTTTTGGTGAAGGATGTGCAAAGGGTTTTCATTGATGAGTGTTTTCCTGACATGGATTAACTGAGGAGATCATTTTGGACCGTGGCCCACAATTCATTTCAAAATTCTGGTCAAGTCTATTGGGAAGTTTAGAAATCAGGCTGGGTCAGTCCTCAGCATACCATCCACAATATGATAGCCAAATGGAGAGGGTGAACCAGATACTTGAACAGTATCTGTGGTGTTACATGTCTGATTGACAGGATGATTGGGTATTGTGGGTCTGGATGGCCCAGTTTGCTTACAACAACCACTCTCAATCCTCAACAGGAATGTCACCATTTTTGCAAATCATAGAGTTAACCCTAAATCAAATGGGGGATCTGCAGGCAGCATATGTCAGGGGGCAAATGAAATGATATGTACCATTTCAGAAATCAGAAAGATGCTATGGGGGAACTTGGAGCAGGCAATAGCTTAGCAGAAGTGGCAGGCAGATTGGCAGAAGGCACCAGATCCAGCGTTTGAACCTGGGGACTGGGTTTTGGTGGCAGCCAAGAACTATGCCATCTCAGTCAAGTGTGATAAGCTGGGTCCAAAGTTTTTAGGCCTGTACCAGATCATCTGAGCCATTAATCAGGTTGCCTTTGAGTTGAGTTTGCCAGTGGGTTCCAGAGCCCATCCGGTGATTCACTCTTCCCAGCTACAGGCTTTTAGGGGTGAGGGGCCAGAGCATCCTGGTCCGCTGAATGCTAGAGAAGGGGAGATGCCAGAATATGAGGTGGAACGGATACTGGATGCCAAGTGGGTGAGAGGCCAACAGCAATTGCTGGTGAAGTGGAAGGGCTATTTGGTAGAGGGGGTGGTGTGGCAAATGATGGAGGACTGTGCATGACGCCCAGAGAAGATCTGGAAGTTTTGGTCTTCACAGGGGGTGATGTAATGGATCAGGAGGCACCTT
The DNA here is from genome assembly GCA_022478985.1 of Massospora cicadina. NCBI lineage: Eukaryota > Fungi > Entomophthoromycota > Entomophthoromycetes > Entomophthorales > Entomophthoraceae > Massospora > Massospora cicadina. The sequence continues at coordinate 188,670 of JAKSZP010006637.1, read as the reverse complement.
ATCTGTACATTGGTTTGGATCAGGTGGAGTTTGATCTGAATGTGGCCCTGATTCAGTGGGCATCAAACTTGGTAAATTTGGAACTGGGTGAAATTGTTATCCCAAACTCAAATCACATCCACAGAATGATGATGAGCTTATGCAGGGTGTGGATAGTGATCTGGTGGGATGGCAAATCTTTGCTAATGATGTGGTGGTTAGGGCTCAGAAGAGTCTAACTAAGAAAGAAAGTTTATTCAATATTTGCAGTGTACTATTTAAGGGAAGATGTTGCAGCCCTGTAGGGCAGTTGCAGCTTCTATGAGGAATTTGGAAATAAAGGATATTGGCTAGCTTGGATAAGATTGCTTTTATTTAGTAAAAATAATCAGATCAAAGTCATGAGCTCCACTAGTGAGCTTGGTGTAATGTTGGCATTGTTCTTGGCCCTTTCCTGGTCCCAGACTCTGCTACTGATGTGCAGCATTGTGGGAACAGTGGTACAAGAATATGTGGCAATGATGAGATATGGTGGTTGGGTTCAGGGATGGGCCTCTGCAGGCCTGTATATAGTATGGTCAGTAACATGGCTATTACTGCCCAATTCATTCATTGTGTATTGGCATGAACCTGCCCATTACAAGGAGGTGGGCTAACAAGGGATTAATTGGTGCTTGTTTAGGGGTTTTCACTGGGACAGTTTCTATGGTACAATTTTGATTTCAATTTTTGCTTGATGTTTTAATTATTTGAATATGTTTTAGCAGGATCCCCAATTGTAGTAGGTCTTGTTATTTTACTTCCACCATTAGGGCTCAAGGGAAAAAGAGGCAGTTAAGGAAATTAGGTATTAGATATTTATTAAGGTATATTAAGTTGGGTTTAGGTTAACCATTTTATAGGTGGAGATTGGGTTGGCAATTTTGCTTTGGGAAGTGGGCTGGGTTCTGAGGTATATTCAGGAATGGTCAGTTCTGTTCTAAGGGATATGATATTAGCTTCTCATTCCTTAGGTAAAAGTGAGGTTCCTGTTGGTTTTCATCACACTTCCAACCACTTGGCAAAATTATTGAAACTATTGAATCAACCGAATATCAAACTGGTCAGCTTTAACAATATACTGACAGCCATCGAGAATATATAGGATTTTCACTTAATACATGTAAAATTTTTTATTTTGCAAATTGAAAATTATAGTTTTGAAGGATTATTGTATTTCCATCTGATATACATAAGTGTGGCAAATTTAAAAAACTCTAGTTAGTCTAGAAGATAGTTAAAAATAAATCGCAAGATTTGAACATCCCCCATTGTGAGGTAAAGAAAAGCAATTAAAAACTAAAGTTAATTTGAAGCTATTGATTCGCCAATGTTAGAATTAAGTTTATCCAGAGATAAACTAGACTTACAATTGATCACCATCATTTTCGATAAATTTTAATTCAGAAAAATGATCATATTTAAAAATGACATCAGATTTAATGCTATCAAATCAATTGAATACCTACTAATCGCTCTGCTGAAAAGATATCCCAACCCATCATAAAAGTATATAGATTTTCACTTCTTATATATAAAACTTTTTCTTTTATTATACCAATCCTTATAAAATTGGAAAGGAGCATAAGTTGGAGCATCCTTTTTCATTTGAAAAATTTCATCAAATTGGTCCAGTAGTTTTGGAGTTATGCAAGAACAGATATAATAAACATACATACAGGTCAAATTGAGAACCTCCCCTTTTTTCGAATTCGGTTTACGTTCGTCGCCCAGCGCGATCAGTTGAGTCTCTCGGGACCCAAAGTGACTATTAAATTGTCAAATGCCAGGAAGCCAAGAAAAATATTAAAAAATTTGGGAAAAAAACTCCTTTAAAAAAAGCTCTAAAAATTATGAAATAATCGAGAAATTAAGCCTTCTCATTAAAACCCTTTTGAAGTTGGCACCATATTTTAAACTGAATTATAGAATTTTGCTCATAAATACAAATTATATTTTATGTCTGGATTGTGTCCAAGTGTAAACTATAAGCAACTTAGAATAAATAGTACTGAGTATATAAATTATAAATAACTATTAGATCTGTTAAAATATGGTGCTGACTTCAAAAAAGGGTTTTATTGAGTAGGCTTAATTTCTCGATTATTTCATACTTTTTAGAGCTTTTTTAAAGGAGGTTCTTTTTTTCTAGCAAAAAATTTTTTTTGAGAAGGTTCTTTTTTTCCCAAAAAACTTTACCCCCAGCTCTTTTCCCCTCAAAAAATTACTGCATTTTTAAAAGTGGCTCTTTTTCCTGCTTTTATTAAATATTACTATCTCTATATATTATTTTTGCACCTAACTATGTCTCTATAAAATTTAACCTTATTATATATCTATTATATATAGTATCTTATAAACAAATATAATAATAATTCATTTTATTAAATTTGGTTGATTTTTGGTCAAATTATATTAAATTTACTGATCACCATCTATAATACTTCATTTTATCAAATTTAGATGATTTTATTGGTCAACATATGCTGAATTTACTGATTGCCATCTACAGTAATTCATTTTATTAGATTTGGTTGCTTTTATTAGTCAATCTATGTAAATTTATTGATCGTTATCTAAAATAATTTATTTTATCAAATTTAGATGAGTTTATTGGTCAAATTATGCAAAAAAGATAGCCATCTATAATGATTTAAGCTCATCCCACTATGATCTCGTACTGCCTGGATTTTGAATGTACCCCCAGCCATAGGACATATCAAAAGTGCTTCGAAGCTATTGCTTCACCGATTCCGAAAAAGTTTATCCGGTGTTGTATTAGTCCCATAAGTATCCATCGCTTCCGAGCCCATTTTGATATATTTACTAAATTAATGGGCATATACTTGCCCAATACTTACAAAAGTAAAATGGGACCTAAGTTGGAGCATCCTCGATTTTGGAGAAGATGATCATCCAAATCGGTCCAGTATTATCAGAGTTATGCGCGAACAAACATCTAAAAAAATACAGGTCGAATTGATAACCTCCTTTTTCAAAGTCGGTTAAAAATTACAACCTATTGTCCCAATTGTCCAAAACCACCACAAATGTGTTTGAACTATTTAAAAAATACTATAACACACTGTAATATAAATAATATTTTATCATAGATATAAAATAATAAAAATTATGGCATAATATGATTTTTTTAATTTTTTTTTATTTTGTACTAGCTGATTTACTCGTGCTTCGCTACGGTGCCTATAAAACTTCAGATTTTCAAATTATTAATTTAGATTTTATATTATTGGTAAACAAAACCACTCAGCCAAATCTAATTGCTCAATCGAATCAACCAAAAACCACTCGGGTAAACCTAACTGAACTTATCAAAACAACCAATAACTAATCACCCTTCAAAACTAAACTGTGTCCTATCAATTCGAACAAAAGCCATCAACCACTCGGCCAAACAAAAAAGAACCTATCGAATCAATCAAATAACACCAAACTGCTACCCGAAACATCTCTTTATACTTAAAATCATTGAGTGTGTGACATATCTTCCAAACTACTAAATCAATGTCTACTTAACATGCCAAAAGTATTTTAATTAGGTGAACCAAATTAGGCAGGTTTTTAAAATTTATAAACCTAACATCCAGATACCCATGCTTCGCTACAGTATTTAAAGTTTATCAGATGATAAGCTCATGTTGTAGCCTATAAGCTGTGCCAGCACTACTCTCGAGCCACTCAGACTAACAGCTCCACTGTTGCTCTCGTGGCTGGTGAGTTGATTATCATAACTATTTAATCTACTTAAACTCTAATACTGATTTTTGTTGAGTTTCAGGTGAGTAATTTGGTGAATCATTAGATAATATTCGCCAATTCTCACCTACTCACCCAAATAGATTGAACCCATCAGGCTCGATAATTTCAAATTCGATCTTAATTACTAATTCTCACCCACTCACCCAAATAGATTAAGCTTATCTGACTTGATTAGCTTCAGGTGAGCAATATGGTGAATTATTAGATAATATTCGCCAATTCTCACCAACTCACTTAAATAGATTGAACTTATCATATTCGATAGTTTCAGATTCGATCTTGTTCGCCAATTCTCACCCACTCACCCAGATAGATTGAACCTATCAGATTCGAAGGTCTCAGATGTCAGTTAGTCAGTGAGTACGTCAGTGAATGTGTTTTATTAAGTAGATCGAATCTAACCTCTACCCATGCAGCTAGGAACTTCGTTTTGCGCGCCTTTTTCTTAGGTACTCCTACAGTGCTCCAATGGTTGGTTTACACGGTTTTTTAGCACTTCGATTTCATTCAAGACGTCATATTTAAAATTGCTATTAGTGATGCCAAACCTACGAATTGTTCGTTGACACATTCGTAGCCCCGTCCCCCATATTTGGGTGACATGGCGATGAACGTGTTAAAATATGCCACAAACTATGTAAGTTAATAACAGAAACCCTTTATAAGCATTTTTATTTTACTAAAGTAAATCAAATACTACTGGTCTATCTCTATTATCAATAGTATGCTGTATCAGGAAAATATATTTTTTACTTATAACTAATATAAAAAAGGAAAATAACTAAAAATATAAAGGTTTTATATTTTAGGATAGATTATGATATGGATTTTTGCTATCGTATAATTGTTTATAGCTTTTGATCCAATTAAAAGCTAATTTTTTAGAAAAAAACTATGTATTTTAGTAAACTTATTGTGCTGTTTGGATTGTGGTAAGGAATAGAGCTGATCAAAAAAATCAGTTCCACATATTAAGTACTTTATCTTATCTTGAAGCGGATGGTAAAAGCAATATTCTTAATTTTCTTATGAAATTTGCCGTTAGAATAATTATCGGAAGTTCCTAGTTTAAGAATCACGGGTTCATTTTAGTTTAGATTGGCGTTTTGGTAATTTTAATGAAATATGAAACAATGATTTCCCGCCGATACATTAAGTATTTGAGAATGTTCCCATTATCCAGTAAAGATGCTAGAGCTTCTCAGCTGATAAGTTTCATGTTCAGTATTATCATAGTCTCTCTAAAGTATAAAACATTCTTATGAAAATTAGCAGATAACTGAATCAAGGTCTTGTTTTATTGATGAAGCATGTGCGAAACTTTAAAGAAACAAGGCTTAAACTACTGCGCTGTAAACTTTGTCTAGAGGCAGGAAAGAGTAAATATCCACTGTAAGGTTATCTTTTTTGATCTTGTTTAAAATTGTCTCATATATGTTTTTCATTTCGCATCACAAAAGGAATTTAATTAGGTGAAATTAGACGACCTAAAAACGCAACTAATGTAAAAGAAATGATAGTACATAATACTCGCATCTATATTCGGCAAGGCAAATTATTTTATATAAATTCGGTTATGGCGAAGAGACTCAAGCTAGTACTCCAATATAAATTAAAAGGATAATAGGGTATAGTTAAGTGCGTTTCTGTTAAAGGTTATAGAATGTTTTGGAGCTAAACATACGAACCAATGCTAATCAGGCTAAGAATAGATACTCTAAGCGGTATTCAGTTAATTATTATATAACTACTAGGTGGGTGCACAAAATACGCCCGCATTGTCAAAATACGCCCGCATTAAAACTTTCAATTTCAACCTTTTTAGAAGAACCATCCGCCTCCCGTCCACCAATTTTCTCGCTGGACGATTCGGCATACTCAAGAATGGCTTTTCTTGCCAACTCGCAATAAAAGGTTACAGTATTCCTACTGACTTGGAGCACATATGCAATGTCGACAAGAGATACATTTTTAATGTACTTGTACATAATATAAAATATGGTTTTTAACTCCAACTTTCGACAATTAAATTGAGTCGCATATCTTACATTTTTAGATGATGTGCATGGTTTTTTACAATTCCATATATAACCATCATTGGAGGAGGCCCTTTTAACTACCTCACGGTCTGGCAACCTTGATATTTGTCACAGACTGCACTGTTGGGTATCAACTTACATCGGGCAAGAAAGATATTTTGTGTCTCGTAATTGCAAAATATCCTTTCAAAAAATGCTTCCGTCAATGGAAGTTCGTATAACTCATCTTCTGAGTAAATTTTATCTTCCTCGACTATTTTTTCAAAAAACTGTTTCACCATAAGAGGGATATTTTAAAAATTTTAATGCGGGCATATTTTGACAATGCGGGCATATTTTGTGCACCCACCAACTACTATAATTTAGTTGGCTGAAGTTGTTAGTAAACATCATTAAAAAGAATTAGTTGAAAGTGTTAAGTATTCAGACATCTGTTAAAAAGTTACCTAAGGTATATAGGGTATGCTGGAAGTGGATATCAGTTATCTTATTTTTAAAAAATTGTTCTATTTGAGCTTGACTTGTTTCATTCACATAATGAGCGATGTGCAGCATCCAAACTGGTAACTATGAATATTCTCTTTTTGTACTTTTTCTATAACTTTGACTAGCCTTTTTTGATTTACAATAAGAATCTTTTGCTATTGGACTATCTTTTCAAATCCAAAATAGTTATTTTTAGCATAGTAAAAGTATGAGCCTAATGATTGGTTCATGCACGATCCACATTAAATTCAAGTCGTCACGTGAACTTTGAGTATCAACTATAATAAAATGTAAAGGATAGCTTTCGTTCGTGTCTAAAAATATGAAGGCACTATTGTTTCTTCCTGTTATTGCGGTAAATGGTATTGGGAGGAGAGCGACGAGATGTTTGTACGATTCAAGCGACATATCTCATATGGCATATACACCAACTTCGCCATCACATTCACATACCCCGACGGCCACCAAACTTCTTGCTCTCGGGGACTCTCGTGCTGTGATGAGGAGGGTACCTGTTTTCGGTTCCTCAAGCAGGTTGTGTTTGATTTAAAGTATCGTTTACTCTACAAAGGTAAGGCCTATAAAGGCATCATCCCCATCTCATTAGGGGATGCGCTTAACTATGGATCTTGGGATTATGAGAGTACTTATTATATTTATGTTGATAAGAGTGATCCATATTAATATACCCATTTTAAAAACTCTGTATTATATATATTAGTGGCTCAAACAAACACTTAATTTATAGCATTAAAAACTAATATTCATATCTAAGTAAGTTATAGACTTTCTTTATTATAATCATAAATGATTCATTTTAACTATAATTAGCATATTAAAACTAAATATTATTTGTTTTTATAACTATGCATAGGGGAGGATACCCCAATGGTAGAATAGGGACCTCTACCGCTGCCTCCCCGAGTTCGATTCCGGTACTGGAACTTTGGATAGGGGACAATTATGACTGTGTTGGCGTTGCGCACCAATGCCCCGAACCAAGATAGCGAATAGCAAAGGCGGTCCATGTAGTTCCTGGCCTATCATACGCTGCACGTGGAGGGTTTTCCGGATTTTATCCTCCTTTCCCATTCATTCGATTTTCCCTCAATCGGTGCGGTATCGTCCCCAGGTCGGCCCACCTCGAATAAATTATAAAATATAACTATGCATATCAACCTATCTACATAGTATTTTTTATTAAAAGAAACTGGTTTATTCCATGGAAAACATAATATTAATTATACGATTAACTATATCAGGTTTATTCAATCAATTAATATGCCAGTATAACTAACAATTATAAAAAAATTTATATTGGTTTACAATACTCTGAAATTTTTTATCTTCACACTTTTATATAATCTATTTATTTATTTTATTCGAGGTGGGTCGGACCTGGGGACGATACCGCACCGATTAAGGGAAATCGAATGAATGGGAAAGGAGGATAAAATCCGGAAAACCCTCCACGTGCAGTGTATGATAGGCCAGGAACTACATGGACCGCCTTTGCTATTCGCTATCTTGGTTCGGGGCATTGGTGCGCAACGCCAACACAGTCATAATTGTCCCCTATCCAAAGTTCCAGTACCGGAATCGAACTCGGGGAGGCAGCGGTAGAGGTCCCTATTCTACCATTGGGGTATCCTCCCCTTCACTTATATAATCTAAAAACAAATAAATTTTAGAAGTATAATGCTCATAATTTTAGTAAAAATTAACTCGAACATTTCAATTAGCTAAGGTTGTTAATTAACCATTATGATATAAATAAATAACGGGTTTAATAATTTAGTTTTTTTCTATATCAATTGGTATAATTTATAAATTAGATGAAAAATATAGAGATTGATTTTTTCATGATAAAGTAACTAAATAGGAACACCTAGGATACAATGATATTGCTATATTATAGTCGGTAGCTCAACTATTATTATTGGAGTATGAATTTTACTTTAAGATTTATCTTAAACCTAATCGTATAAGGTCACATTAAAAGAGAAATAACATACTATTGATAAGATATATATTAAGCTAATTACACCACTTTAGTAAGTATGTGAAGAAACACTAGAAATAGTCAGGCTGCCCATAATATTGTATATCTCATTAAAACCTATTGGAAATCCTATACCAAAAACATATAATAAAAAGATTCCAAATAGATTTAATTATTTATAAACATGAATAATAAAAGAGTGCCTAAAACTATCTGTCTTGTAATTCCTCAGCTTTGACCTATTATCATCTATAAAGATATTAGAATATTTAGATAAAGTTTATATACAAGCTTCACTAGTTAGAGGCTTTTCTTATGCCATATTGGTTAAAGGTGCAAAAAACTATAGCCCTTGAGACTTTTTATAAGCAAATTATAGATTATTAATATACAACAAGATTGTACAAATAAAATGAAAAATACTTTCATCAGGGAAAGATTTTTATTAGTGACTTTAAAGTTCTGAGGATTGCTTGCTTGATAATTAATATCCTGCATGCTTAATCAGGATAAAGTTCCATTGAATGATCCTCAATATTGCCAGTGGCTTACAGTATTTTCACCATTCAGAAACCTACTAGGGCATATTCAAATAGCCCAACTCTTCTGGTCACTATTGGGCTTAATTCTCAACATAATTGTGAACTTCTTCTGAGGCAGATTTTAATACAAGCTGTGGAATTGGAGCTTCCAGCTTGTCAACACTTCTCCAAAGTTAGGGTTCAGATAAAGACCCAAAAAGAGATAAAATAAATATATTTTTTATTAGATGGTATTTATTTGATAATTTTTAATTAGGCCAGGTGCTGGTATTTAAACCTCTAGGGCAGCTCCTGATCACATTTGAGCACAAAATTTCAACAGATTATTTTCACCTCAGTTTATCCCTTGAACTGATACAACTGAGACCTATTGCTAGGTTTATTGGTGGCAAAATATTCTCAAAATTGGGAGGACTTTAGGGACAAAAATATACAATAAAAACATGTATAATTGTTCTAGAATCTTCTTAATTTAAGTTTTGTCATACTGCTGATGAAATACATCTTCTGTGAAAGTCTTGCATCAATTAAAATAAATGACATACCCCTAATAAGGATATCAGCAGGCCTCTCTCAATAGCACTAGGTACTCCCTTTCAGGCAGTCCATGTGCAAGTGCTATTGTGCCAATTACATGAATTGAAATACAAATTTTGCCCTAAAGTGAAAAGTTGATTATATTAAAATGTCTTTGAGTCCATGTAACTTTTAGACGCTATAGTCAGGTCAATCCCAAACCATTTCTTATATGAAGTGTTGGATATTGTTTTCAATATTTTGGCCAATTGCTGAGATTTGGTGTAGTGATAATCAGACATAATATGTGAGCAGATTCAGCTTGAGCTTTTTAGACAGTAGCTGATTGAATTGACATTGGGGATAATTGGCCCAAGCCAAGTAATTACAATAGGCTTGAGTTGAGAGTTAGAGTATTAATTTAAATATTAGGATAATTGCCCAATATAATGGTTGTCAAAGGGTTTATTTTCAGGTTAACCACCAGGATCTGACATTTCCCCCGCTTGACTCAATAATAAGCCCTAAGATTCCTGATTAGCCTTCATTGATCTGTTATCTTTGGCCTGAACACCCAATGAGCTGGAGTTGGGGCTTCATTTGGTAACTTCAGCCCAAATGCCCAAAAAGTCTGGTGTTGGATCATCTCCCCATCCTCAAGTGTAAACTAAAGTATTAGTTAGAATAAAATGATTATGTATATATATATATGTTTTTTTTCTTAATCAGCCTGCTTATTGAACCTCCTTATAAATTTAGCATAGTCTCAGTTGTATATATGGCCAGTCCTAATATCCTTGATTGTGTATATGAACTTAGATGTCTTCTCAATCACTTCTAATGGCCCACCCAGATGTAATCTAACTTTTACAATCAGACCAATATATGGTGGTTGCAAAATAGAACTTCTTCATTAACCTTGAATTTGGCCAATTTGTAGTGATTCTCCAAGTCCTTTTGATGTTGGCCTTTTTTATGACAAAACTGTTGTCAAAGGCCTGAGCTTGTAGTTTGATTAAAGCATCCTCAAGCTTCTTGTCATATTGAGTATAAGTGTTTTTGCCAGGTTTCTCTAGGGCTGAATACAGTAGCGTTGGTATGGCAGATGTCTTTCATATAATACCTGAAATGGGGAAATCCTGGTTGATGGATGGTAGGAAATTTTGTAGGCAAATACTGCTGAGCTTAGATAAGTACTCCATTCAGATAGTTAGGCTGAAGTTAATTTCCTGATAATGTTCACCAACGTCCCATTTGCGCGCTAAACAGTACCATTAATTTTGGGATGATAGGGATCAGAAAGCACACCTCATACTCCCATTAATTAGTTGAGCTTGGCAAGGACATTGGCGGTAAAATTAGTTCCATTATCAGTCAGAATAACCTGGGGATATCCATGCTTTTGGATGATGTTTTTAAGGATGAACTTGGCTGTAGTTCTGCTCAAGCTTCCCAAATAACCTTGGCCTTGATCCATTTGGTCAAGTGGTGGATGGCTACAATGATGTACTTGGCCTTCATATTGCTTGTTGGAAGTGGTCTGACAATGTTGATAGATACAGTGTGCCAGGCAAACTTGGGTCAAAAAAGCTGGTAAGATGTGCTTTTTAGGAACAGTTTTTCACCTTGGCACTCTGCACAGCATTCTAGTATTTCTTGGATGTCAAAATACATTGACTCTCAATAGTAGAATTGCTTTAGATGCTCTTTCATCTTTTTGGATCTGCCATGCCCTATGGCCTTATGTGCAGCCATTATTAGGTCTGTTTGGGACAAGGGCCTTGGGAAAATATAATTTTGCCTTCAACAATCTTGTAAAGCATCCCGTTTTTGATATTTATATTTTTTGTAGATCTGATAATATTTTTTGGATGGATTTGTGCTCATCTTGGTACTCTCTGTTGACCATTTTCTTGAACAACTCATTAGCAACCTGACTAAGTGTTGCAATAGTGGGTATTCAGGATAGGCAACTGGCGTTTTGATGTTTTGCCCCAGCTCAATGCTCAATTGTGTTGTCATAATCTTGAAGCTTCAACGCCCAGGGGCTAATCAGCCCTCAGGTTCTCTTAAATTGTTCAACCATCTTAGGGAAGCATGATTGGCAAAAATTTTGAAATGAGTACCATAAAGGTAGACCCAAAATAGCTTGCAAGCATATATGATAGCTAAGCATACTTGTTCCATCACTGTATATTTCCTTTCATGAACATTCAAGGTCCAACTAGCAAAGGTAACTGGATGTTCTTCCCCATCTTCTCCAACTTGGGATAACATGGCCCCCACTGCTGTTAGGGACGCATCAGTTTGGACAATAAATTCATGATCAAAGTCTGGGTATCGAAGAATAGGCGCACCCAATAGGACTGATCAGTGTTGGTCAAATGCATACTGTCAAGCTGGAGTCCAGTCAAATGGGACATTATCTTTAAGTAGATAGAAAGGTACCTGCCCGAGTTATGCAAAATTGGTGATAAATTGGCAATAGTACCTGATCATACCTAGGAATACTTGAATATCACGCTTGGATTCTGGCCATTTCATTTTGGAGTTGGCATCCAGCTTAGAGGGTTGGGGCCAAAGACCCATTTTGTCAATTACAAATATGAGTTATTCCAATTGGTCAATGAAGAACTGGAATTTTCTGGGCTTGATTTTTAAGTTTGCAGTTGCTAGCCCTCTTAAATCCTCCTCTAAGTGTTCAAGATTGTCATCAAAAGTGCAGCTGAAAACGTTGATATCATCAAGGTACACTAGTACACATGACAACTTCAAATCTTTCAGAATTGTGTCCATTGCTCGTTGGAAGGTAGCTGGGGCATTGCAGAGCCCTTGAGGCATTCTCATCATCTGTAATAGACCCTCTTGGGTTATAATTGCACATTTCTCGCGCTCCTCTTTAGGAAGATATATTTGCCAATATCTGCTGATAAGGTCCATTGCCGAGAAGAACTTTGCGCCCTCTAGCCTATCCAAGGCATTGTCAATTTGTGGCAGAGGGTAAAAGTCCTTCTTTGTGATGTTATTTGACTTCTAATAATCAATGACTACTCAGTTGCTTCCATCCTTTTTCTTTACTATTAAAATTGGTGCTGCCCATGTACTTTTTGAAGGTACTAACATGCCACGATCAAAGAGTTCCTTAATCTCCTTGGATGCAGCTTCTTCTGAGGATTCTAAACGTCTAATAGGCCGCAATCAAGTTGGTTTATGATCTCTGGCATTAATTTTCTGGGTAACACTCTTAGCACATCTCAAGTCAAAATTATCTTATGCAAATATTTTCTGATATTTAGAAAATAACTCCTGAGCTTGTCTCTTCTCAGAGTTTGTCAGGTTGCTTAACTCAGCCATAGAAACGACATTATTTATGCTGAGTAGGTTCTTATTGGGGAGCCCTAATTCAATAAAAGTTCCAAACTCATGTAATGAGTGAATTTCAGAGGTATGGAATGGATGCAGAAATGCGATTTTTTGATGTCAACTGATAGAGATGGGCCAATTTTGCAGGGTTGTACATAAGATGTGTATTTCTTAATGGCCAGAAATGATAATATCAGGGGCAATGTTTGGTTCAAATTGAGATTTAGACCATGGTTGATATACTTCACCATAAAATACTTCCTGAATATTAATTGTTAGTCCCATCAGGACAATTACTTGATCTCCAGATGGTATAGTGATGTGACGATTTGATCAAAATGGAATGCTCTTTGACCCATTGATATGAGTGGGTAGTGTTTTCATCTTTGACCGCGCTTTGACATACTCAATCAGGACTAAGCCAATTTTGTAGACCAGATTTATGAATAGGCTGGGTTTCTTTTTCTCTACTACCCTATCCTCATTATAGTAAAGTGGAATACCCTGGCCAAGAATGGTGAGAGTATCTTCCTTATGATTGATAACTGCTCCATATCTTCTTAGTAAATCAGTCCCAATTAGGATGTCATAGTTTGTATTTGGCAATACTATAGCAGGTGCTGTTACTACAATAGATCTGAATCAGAGAGGTAGGGTACTGTATGCACCCAGCAATTTAGTTGTATGCTTCAGCTATTCCATATTTCTGACAGTGGGCAACATCAGGCGCAATTTTAGTTTTTTAACCAACTTTGTGCTGAATATATTGATAGGAGCACCACTATCAACAATGGCCCAAACTTGCACTTGTTTAATGCTATGTTCACATAAGTACATTCAGAGTAGTCTTTAGAAGTATTTATTGTATGAATGCTGTGATTGCTGCCCAATTCCAGGTGTGATTTTAGACTTGAGCAGATATTTGGGAAGTTATCTGCTAAGGTCTTCATGGGAATGGCTATTTGTACGTTGTTAAGCTTAGGTAGAATGGTTGGATATCTGGGTTTGAGGTCTAAACACTGATCAATAATATGTTTTGCATAAGGTTTTGATACCTCTTCTCAGGCTTCTTTGGTAATTTTCAAGGGTTTAGTTGAATTTTCTGTGGCCCTAGTAGTGACCATCATGACATCATTAGCCATGATATGGTGGAGGTTATCTTTGACAACTTCTTTGGCCCTAAAGAGCTCTCCAGGGTCAGGTGGAATAGTTTGAACATTGGTGGAGTTAGAGCATCCCGCCTCTACTCCACCTGCTCTTTTCTCGCCTCACTGTCACTGTTGATTTCTAGAACAACGTTGACCCCAGGTTTTTTGTTGGACCGTCTGAAGCATTAGTTAGCAGAATGCCCCTTTTAACCATAGTTGCGGCATGTAATCAGCCCTATTTACTGCTTTTGCTCAAATTTTTTGTTTTTAGTTCAGAAATTTCTCCCCTGGTCAGATGTAGTGTTGGTTTTTGGGCCCAAAAATCGGGATTTTTCTGATCCTTGGGCAGATTAGGAGTATTGAAGTTATGAGAACAGCTTCTCAAGTAATTGGTAAGCTCTTGGATTTCCAAGCTTCCATTGAATGTAGGTATCATGACATTGTGCAGTTCAAAGAAGGGCATAACTGCATGTTTTATTGCAAACTTAGCGTCAAACTTATCTATTGCATTGCACCTGAGCAAGACTTGTACCTCATGGAAAAATCTTTCTGCAAAGTCCTTAATAGTCTCATTCTGCTTGAATTCATTATTAAGAAGCTCTCTTTTTTTGGTTTCTAATTTTTTAGGCTCCAAACTGCTTGTTCACTGCAATTTTGGCATCCATATAGGACCAATCATCACTTAAATAGAGCATAACAAGGTCACAGATATGGGCATCAAGTGAGTTGATCAACCATCTAGTACTAAAAAAAGTGAGTTGATCAATGCTGATACTTTTGCATGGTCTGATGCTCCCCTCATTGCTTTTTCAAATAGCTTGAGGAAAGTTTGAACGTTCCCATCTTTATCAAACTTTGGTAAATTCAATGGTTTAAGGTCATCTCACCCTGTTTTGGGCATATGGGTTATACTTCTTGAACGCCTTGGTGCATCATCGTTCATAATCAACCCTCTTTCCCGTTGGGGAGTATCTGGAGTTGGTATTGATGCCAGAACTCTAGGCATAGAACTGATGTTTGAAGTATCAGTTACTGAATTGGTGTTGATTTCCAATGACTAATTTTATGATATTGCTCCAAACTACTAGATTCTGATGCTTAAATTTTGCCTTTAGTTGTTTTTCAAACTGTTTTTTACTGGATAAGTAGAGCTTTTATTGTTTCTCTTTTGTTGAAGCTGGGTGAGTACTGGCAGCTTTGCTTTTTGAGGATTTGAATTCTTTTTTAAGGTTGTCATACTCCTTTTTGAATAAAGCTTGATTGCTTTTAATGTCTCTGGCCATACTGTTTACTCAGAAATTTACAGTTGATAATTGCATTTTAAAGTTCCCAATTCTCCTGAGTAATTTCAGTATTTCTAGCCTGCAATCTTGAGATCACAGTCCAAAGTTTTGAAATTTTCTCTTTGATCTGGGCATCCTCTTCATCCCTATTCAGGATGGCTGGTTTCACTGACAGGTCTTCGATGCTTTTGTTCAAATATCCAATTTATCATGAACATAATTCTTGAAATCATCATGCTTTACATTTAACTCCAGGTGAATTCTTTGGCCCAAAGTGGCATGTATGGTAAGTTGTTCTGACTGAGACAATAGTAAATTTGAATGTGTTTCCAGTTTTTGACAGCAGTTATTTATGCTTTATACCCATTCATGCAATAGTCCATGGTGAGCAAGAACTTCTGCAGCTATCTTTGGGACTTCTTCATTTAGAAGCTCCTTGAGGATGTTTAATTTCCCATGTGCTTCATTGGCAAGCCCCATATTATCCACAATTGCTTTTCAGACTTTAGAAAAACTGGAATTTAGTTTGTCCAGTAGAGCATTTCAGAAAAATTGTTCCTCCCCTTGCACACAGTAGATTTCTGTGATTTCCAGATTACGTCTAGTAATGATTTGCTAAATATGCTTATTTGAGGATTGAACAAAGTTAACCAGGAATTTGTTAGTTGCTTGACTGTCTGTGAGACGTTTGGCAAGGGATGCCATAGTTGCATTTCTGTACTTCATGTATATTTCCATCTTGAGCCTTTGTTCTTAAGGCAGTAGAAAAGGCCAAAGAAGGGATTGATTTGTGAAGTACCAATTCTAAAACCATGGTATAGGGTTTCCACAATAGCTTTTACTCTTGCAGATGTAAGATAAATTGGGCTTGTTGTACCTGCATGAGCTCCCCCACTTTGATAAGATCCAGGGGGTAGGAGGTACCCGCTTCAAAGCCTTGGCGGCTGGTATTAAAATAGTCTGAGATTTTTTGTCACTAGTTTCCATCTTGTTGTCATTTTCTCTTTTAGCTGAATCTTCCCTAAATTGATTATGTGAATCCATTTTGGAAAGTGTCACCAACTTTGAGTGAGCACCAGTTGTGAAGTTCTGAGGATTGCTCACCTGATAATTAATATCCTTCACGCTTAATCAGGACAAAGTTCCGTTGAATGATCCTTGATATTGCCAGTGGCTTATGGTATTTTCAACATTCATAAACTTACTAGGCATATTTGAATAGCCCTGAATCTTCTGGAAATTTCGGGCTTAATTATCCTGATGTAATCAGAAACTTACTTTTGAAGCAGGTCTCAATACAAGCTGTGGAATTGGAGCTTCCATCTTGTTGACGCTTTTAAAAAGTTAGGATTCATATAAAGACCAGGAAAGAGATAAACATTTGATATCTTCTATTAGATGGTATTGATAATTAGTCATTATTCCAGGCGCCGGTATTTATACCTCTTGGTATCTCCTGGACACATTTGAGCACAAAATTTCAACAGATTATTTTCCACCTCAGGTTGGCCCTTGAACTGATATGAATGAAACCTATTGCTAGGTTTATTGGTAAAAATACTCTCAAAATTGGGAGGATTTCAGGGACAAAATTACAACAAAAACATGAAAAATTGTCCTAGAATCTTTTTGATTTGAATTTTGTCATACTGCTGATGAAATACATCTTCTGTGAAATTCTTGCATCGATTGAAGTAGATGGCATACCCCTAATTGGGACGTTGGCAGGCGTCTCTCAATAGCACTAGGTACTCCCTTTCAGGTGATCCATGTGTAAGCACTATTGTGCCAATTATGTGGATTGACATACAAATTTCGCTCTATAGTGGAAAGTTGATTATGTTATGTCTTTCAGTCCATGTAACTTTTATACGTTATAGTCAGGTCAATCCTATACCATTTCTAATGCAATTTGTTGGATATTGTTTCCAATAATTAGGGCCAATTGCCAAGTTTTGATGTAGTGATAATCAGCCATAATACGTGAGTGTTTATCAGCTTGAGCTTTTTAGAAAGTAGTTTAATTGACATTGGGGATAATCAGCCTGAGCTGAGTAATTACAATAGGCTTGAGTTGAGAGTTAGAGTATTAATTTAAGCATTGAAATGATAATCAGCCTGATCTGATGGTTGTCAAAAAGTTTATTTTTGGGTCAACCACCAGAATCTGACAGTGTCAAATAGAAGCATTTGTAAGTTCATATATTAAAAAATACCTAATAAGCATTGGATTAAGCAATAAATGAATAGTCAAATCTACTAGCCGATTTTTGAATTTAAGCTCTGAGTTTATATTAAAAAGGACATTAATGAAAAAATAACAAGAAACTTACCAAAATAAGGCTATAAATTGAGATTTAATTTTGATCAAAATTTATTATGAGTGACTTTTTCTATATCAAAAACACACTCAATAACATTAACTAATTTTTATATTTGTCATGTTTACATGACCTTATTGATAAACTAACAGCTGGGATAAGGATAGGTGGCGTGAGGTTGAAAGTTTAAACTTTGGGACCTTCCTGACTGTAAAAACTGAGGGGTTTTCACTGGTTCACAGGTTCACATAAATACTGTCCCTGGAAATAAACATGAACTTACTAATTGTATGAAGACAATTAGCTTAGCTGAGTTTAGATAAATGGGTAGATTTGACCCTACTCTGGTAAATAATAATATAAGTGACTTTAGCCTCACTCTGACAAGATATAATAATTTAAGTGACTTTGGCCTCACTCTGGCGTTGACACTTAGACAAGAACTCTCTTCACAAGAAGCAGATAAACTACAAGATACAATAAATATAAACTATAGGTCTAAGGTGTTTATAATTTTTTTTGATTTTATTTGAGGTGGGCCGACCTGGGGACAATACTGCACCAATGAGGGAAAGTGAAGAAAATGGGAAAGGAGGATAAAACCTGGAAAACCTCCATGCGCGGCGTATGATAGGCCAGAAACTCCATGGACCGCCTTTGCTATTCACTATCTTGGTTTGGGGCATTGGCGCACAACAGCAACACAGTCATAATCATCCCCTACCCAAAGTTCACTACTAGGATTGAACTTGGGGAGGCAGCAGTAGAGGTCCCTATTCTACCACTGGGGTATCCTCCCCTTGTGTTTATTAATATTAAAACAAGGGAATATTTATAGGCAGAAGTATAGGAGGACATATGTTAGGGGTAAAAGTGGTAACCACAATGGTCTTGGCATGCCTAGCTAATGATAAAGAGATATTAGTTCAATTTTGGGAAATATTCCAGCTGATATTCACAAGGAATAGCATATTTAAATCGCCATTCATATCAGCCCACATGTCAGCTACCAAACCTAACGATTTCACATGAATAATTGCCCATTTCAAGCCAACTTACTCATCTCCAAATTGTCAGCAACAATCCCCAACGAAATTGTAACCATAATTATCATTGGATATGATTTTATGTTAATTACAATTAACCGTTTGGTCAGTTATTATTGCCAACTAGATGACATAATCAAATGTTGTCCAAAGCTTAATCAATATGCTAAATTAAATTATGTGAACCATAATTTAAATAAATTAAAGCTTAATTAATACCAAGCTGGATAATGTGGTCATATAAAATTCCCACACATCCCCCGCTTGACCAGATTATCAGCTAAAAATGTCCTCTTCCAATACTTCACATTATGAGAAAATCCTGGCCAATCTATCTAAATGGACGCCTTTCATTTTCAAGTGATGTCACAAACCACCCAAAGAGGTATTCTTACCCTTCCTGCCAGGTCTAATGCCCCAAGTCAACTTGATTCAGTTATCTCATCTTCTCTTCCCACAACAGCACCTATTTTTGAAGAAGAAGTAGGGTTGCCGTTTCCTCAATAAATTTTCAGCCATTAATTCCAATTTCCTCTTCCATCAAGCTCAATTTTGAATCATTATTGGACTCAGCTCCATCAATTTTAAATACAGGGGTTGCTCTCAAGCCCAATGAAGCAATTTCTCTTGATTTAGATCAATCATTCCTAATTGAGTCATATATTTTCCCCAAGTTTCTTTTTTGGATCAGTTAATTTTTCAACCAACAATCTTATCTACCAAATTAGCAATCATTAATGATGAGCATGTTGAGCTTCCATATCAGGAACTTAGGGGGAAATTGACTGAAGCCCTTAGCGTTTCTTTTGCTTCTCATGAACTTGATAATTTGCTTGGCCAAAATATGCAACTTATGCACTTCTGTTTTCAGGGCAAGTACTTCACATATGGGCCACCTCACTCCCCGCTTTGCTGAATTTCCACCATTCATTTCCTTTTCACTTTCAGGAGTCCTGCAGCCATCACCTCCAAGATGCTGTTCATTGCCTGCATGATTACTTTGTGGCAGGGACTATCTAGTGATACCTTCCATTAGTGGCAATAATTGGGGGCATGGTTCAACAGCCACTTGCACATCTTCCCTGTTCATTATTCTCTCATATGGCAAGTGTTCTTGATGAAGCTTATCATCAAGCACTTAGTACACAGCTTCCAGCGCCTGTGCCATATAGAGATTATATGGACTTATTTGCAGATTGCATTTTCTTAATTTCTGTTTTCCCCCACAATTTGGTGTTTCTCACCTTGCTAATTTGGACATTCCATTTACTCTTCCAATTGTTGAATATTCTCAAAATCCCCCTCAGATCTAAAAAGCATAGTTTGCGTTGCTCTAACCCTTCCTAGCACCTGATCACAGATTGACTTCAGCAGCCTCTTTCATAATATTGTCATTCAACCACCCTCTCCCCAGAGGCATCAAAGAAGAGCTCACAATTTGCAACCTGAGGCTTAATAAATAAAAAATAAAAAGATAAAAAATATTTTAGTTAAATCCTTTTATTCTTTTTTCTTCTTTCTTCTAATTTTCTTTTTAATTAATAAAACTTTCATTAACATATAGATTTATAACTATATTTTTAAGTAAATTTTTTTTCTCTCTATATATAAATTAACCTTATTTTAAATATTTTTTTGCTTATTATTTTTTTCTTCTTTTTTTAGTATAATAATATTATTAATTACATTTTTAAGAAATTTGATGTGTACCCTATTAATCACATGACTGTTGGACACATTTTTGATTGGTAGGCACCATTTGCCATTTTGGCAATAACCTCAAATGGTCCTGACCATAGTGCATCTAGCTTATTTTGGCAACTGAGCCCATGTATATCACAATAGGCTGCTCGTTCTTCAACGGCAAATTCCCTAAGATTGGATTGACTCTTATTTTTGGCTTTTTTGGCCTGAACCCTTTATTTTATTGTAGTATCATAAGCTTGATATTGGAGATCCAGTATTATATTTGTGAGCTGATATAAATATTTATCTGCACTCATCCCCAGGGTCAGATCTACTTCTAAATAGAGAATTGGTGGCAATGCTGCCCTACAACCATATAATAATTCAAATGGCGTTTTTCCCATAGCTAAATGAAAACTGATGTATGCAAACATTATTGAACTTAAATAAGACACCTAGGATGATGCTTTACCCAAGATCAACTTTCTTAGCATAGCGGCAAGCATTCCATTGATCATTCAACAACTCCATTTGTTTCAGGTCAACAGGGTGTAGATACCACCCCTTTAATTCCCATTAGATCATTTAGGTGTGGAATTACAAATGAGGTAAAGTTTGTCCCATTGTCACTTAGTAATACTTGGGGACACCTGTGACGATATATCACCTGCTCCAAGATAAATTTGGCGGTACTCTGGGCATCTGCTCATCTTAAGGCTCAGGTTTCAACCCGCCTAGTAAGATGTCAATTGCTACTATGTTGTAACATACCTCACACATACTTGTACTCAATGGTTCCATAACATTGATTGAAACCATGCTATGCAAATCCTGGCTTCACCTAATGATAATTTGTAACATTCTTATGTGGCTTATGAAGTTGACACTCCATGCAACAGGTAATATAATCAGCAACATCATAACTTAGGGAATCCCAATAATAGTATTGCCTGATGAGTTCAAGTGTTTTCTTTAACCCACCATATCCGACAACCTTGTGGGCAGCTCAAATAATTTCTATACATTCTGAAGGTTTCAGAAATAATAGCCTATTTTGTCCATTATTTTATATAATTGGCCATTGAAAAATTTAGTTTTCTCCATCACCTTTTTCAGCGCTTTTTATATTTCAACTGGTTCTTCTTATAACTCCACATAGATCATTCACTCAAATATGTCATCTGCACGATTATAAACAGTAAAATTGACAGGTAACCTTAATAACCCATCAGCGTTTTGATTTTTTTCTCCAGCCTGATGTTCTATCTCAAAGTCATAAGCCTGCAATTTTAAAGTCCACTGCTCTAATCTCCCTTCTGGTTCTTTAAGATTATGGAGCCAACAAAAAGAGGCGTGGTCAGTTACAACCTTAAAATGTGTTCTGTGGATATAAACTCAAAATTGCTTACAAGCATATATAACTGCACGGCACTCTCACTCCATAACCATATAGTTCCTTTCAGCCTTTGGCAGAGTTTGACTGACATATGCCACGGGGTGTTCATCCCCATTTTTGTCTACTTGGCTAAGGACGGCTCATATTGCTGTCAGCGACACATCTGATTGAATAATAAACAGTTTCTCAAAATTCAGATGTTTTAAATTTGGACTCATTGTCATATATTTTTCTCAATTCATCAAATGCAATATGAGCCTCATCATTCCAGACAAATCCCTTTTTGGGTCCTTCAATAGATGGAAAAGTGAATCAGATATTTTTGCAAAATCCTTAATGAATCAGCGATAGTAGCTGACCTTAAAAGAAAGACTTAAATATCCCAAATGCTCTTAGGAACTGACAGCTTTCTAATCGCTTCTACCTTATGTTCGTGGGGCTTGAGTCCCTCTGCATTGATTACAAACCCCGAACACTCCAATTCCTCTTTAAAGAAATGACACTTTCTTGACTTAATTTTGAGATGTGCAGAAGCCAGTTGCTTGAATACTTCCTCAAGGTGGTGTAGGTGTTTGGTGAACATTTGGCTAAACACATTAATATTGTCCAGATAGACAAGGACACATGACAACTTCAAATCTTTCAGAATTGTGTCCATTGCCCGATGGAATGTCGCTGGGGAGTTACACAAGCCTTGAGGCATCCTCTTTGGCTGGTACAACCCCTGTGCTGTGATAATAGCACATTTTTCTTGATCCTCTGGGGTATATCTATCTGTCAATAACCGGAGATTAAGTCCATGGTGGAGAAAAACTTGGCTCCTCCTAACTGTTCCAATGCATGATCAACTATCAGCAAGGGATATGAGTCCTTTTTTATGATTTTGTTCAACTGACAGTAATCAATTATGACTCAATTTGATCCATCTTTCTTAACAATCAATATAGGACTCACCCATAGGCTGGATGACGGTATAAGCATTCCATGCTCTATAAGTTTATCAGTTTCTTCAGCAACAACTGCCTCTGCTGCTCTAGACCTTCGAAATGACCTCAATCAAATTGGTCCAGAATCCCCAGTATCAAATTGGTGCAAAAATTCTTTACACACCCAAGATCATGGTCATCCTGCGCAAAAATAATTTGGTACTTTTTAAATAAAACCAGATCTTCATCTTTCTGACCCTCCGTTGACCCAGCTAACTGATACCTTTTCAATTAGCATGTGGGTATTCCTGTCAGTCTCATTTGGTATTTTAATTCATCTAATTCTCTGAATTTGTGGAAGAAACAAGTCTCCAATACTGGTTTTAATTGGGCGAATGCAACTACTTGATACCATTTGACTTTTATCAGAGTTTTCCCCAGATTGGCCAAAAGGACCCAAATCTCCTCATTACAGGGAGTTAAAATCCCTGAGGCTATCCAAGGCTCAATCCTCAATTGTTGCCAAGGAGCTTCAATTTCCAAGTATAACTGTTCTGGTATTTCCAAAGTCAGTCCAGTCTCCACAATCTGTTGCATTCCTGGCTGAATTATGTCATCTTCTAGAATGTATTGGGATTCCACAATTTTCATTTACATATTTGGGTAACTTCTGGATTTTCTTCCCTTTCAATTTGTAACAAACAGGTAATATCCCATCTTTATAGACTAAATGTGATGAAATTATTTCTTTTATTAGAAAGCCTTCCCCTCCCATTAATAAGTCAGCGGCAACGTCTGCCCCAGAATTGTCAAAGTATCTTATTCAAAATCACATTGGACCCCATACTTCCGCATAAAGTTGGTGCCAATGAGGATATCATAATTCTGGTTGGCCAGGACAATCACCGGTGCTGATACAACCAAAGATCCAAACCATAGTGTCAGAGCACTATAGGCCCCACAGGAAGTGGTAGGGTCAGTGACAGCCATCCTGTACTGCTTCCTGTGCTCTAGATCCAGTTTGGCTTTTAATCTCTTCATAAATTTGTTGGATACTATATTGATTGGCGCTCCACTGTCAATTATGGCCCTGATGAGAACTCAGTTTACAAAATATCCATATACGTGCACTCAGAAAAATAAGATAAGCTATTGTTTACTGCATGTATGACGGATTCATTGGCTGAATCCATGGTATGAATTAACTGAGTTGATATCTCAGGGAACTTTTCTAGAATTGTACCAATTGGAATTGATACAATTACTTCGTCTAGCTTGGCATTCAATAAATTGGTTTCATCTTCAGCATTTCAGACTTTCTCCACTATTTGTTGCATATGGGCGAGCTACTTCTTCTACAATTTTGGGGGTAATCCCCTTCAATTTTTGATCTTGTTATTGCGTTTACATCTTGATAGACAATTTGTTGAAGAGGATCTAAATCAGGCTCATCTGCAAATATATCTGAATTATTTAATTCATATAATTTATCTAGGGGAACTTGGTTATCTGCGGTTCTAGATTATCCCTCATCTAGACCACATGGTCCTTTACCTGCTCTTTGGAAATTTCTTGTTTCTCCTTGTGCTGGTTTAAATTAACCTGATACTTTGGTTTGCGTTTTCCACAGTTATTGGCGAAATGACCAGGCTTTCCACACTTATTGCAAGTTAACTGAGACTTATTAAATGTCTAGATCCTTCATACTGTTTATCTTGATTCCCACGATTGTTGAAATCTCTGGATTTTTTGGGGAATCGTCCTGGACCCTTATTATTATTTGACTAGTAATTTGGTTTGTATGTCTGATTTGGTGCTTCAAACGTTGCTGACAAGACCTTTAGATGTTCTATCATTTGGGAAATGGTGTATTTGCTAGTAAGAGTGGATGACATCATTCAGTGCAATTCTTGGTGAGGATGCAATGCGTTCTGCATTGCAATCTTTCCATCAAAATTGGTCATTATATTAGCCCCACTGAGGATTTGTGCTTCCTCATAAAAATGATTGGCAAACTCACCCACTGTTTCATCCTTCTTAGACTGAATTCTCATAAATTCTTGCTTCCAGGCTGACATCTTATCTGGACTACCAAATTCTTTCATAATCGCCTCCTTTGCCTCCTTATAGCTCCAGTTCTCCCCATGAAGGTAAAGCAAAACTAGATATTGACAGGAAGTAGAAAGGCAATTTATGACAATGACGGCTTCCTGCTGGTCACTATAGCCATACATGGTCATCTCAAATAAACAGAAGAAGGCAGGCGCATTATCCCAATGGAAAATGGGTAACTTTGGAATGCTCTTAAAATCTTCAGAGATGATTGGTGCGGTATTTCTAATTGGAATTCAGCCAGACACTGGAGTTGTTTCAGGTGTAAATTCAGGAAGCGCCGCAATAGTTGGGGGCATTTCCTGAACAGTTTGGGTCATGCTGTCACCACAACTTTCAACTTCAATAGATGCTGACTCATCCTCAAATAAATTCGCCTCATGGTACTTGTCTCATAAGCAATTACACACTAGAATCTTCAAGGTCATCCAATTGTTTAAGGACTTTTTCCTCCCAAGCTAAACATTTTTGTTTATTTACCCCAATTGTTGATGATTTTTATTGATTTCCCCCTTTAAAGTGGTTTTCAAGGTTTCAATTTCCTTCTGCAATGTGCCTTCTCATTTTTGGTTATTGAATAAATGTTCATATAGTTTTCAATTTTTCTTTTCATATTTGATCATTTCATCATCTAATTTGTTGACTATATGCTTCAAGGAATCTAATTCAGATTGAGTTGCCAGTTCTAATGCATTATTATTACAATTTCTATCTCTGTACAAAGCTTGTCAATTTTGGCTCTCATTTCCTCACTAAGATTTTCAAATTTTCTCTCCATCTCTTTGATGGTATCCTTAATCTCCTATCTCCACTTGATTAAATTGAGCATGACTGTGTGGGTTTTGGTGTTGGCAGCAGCCATTGGCACAGCTGCCTCATGAGCTCGAATCAAATCAGCAAAATTTGATTTACCCAATTGGCAGTGTTTGCAGCATCATGCTTCCATTGGTAATTGAACCCAATTTAGTTGATAATCTCTTCGACTATCCCCAAAGTTAAGTATTCAGCTCAGGCACCAAATTCTTAATTTGGGTGTATGATTGCTGAACACACTGTGATGTGGAATCCTAGCCAGGGAAAATCTGCTGAAAACTGACATTAAATTGTCGCATTAACGCCTGCTGTTGTACACTGTTGTTTTGAGTATACTTAACTAGATCAGCGATCACCGCCTGCTGCCATACTTGGATAGCTCTCATGTTTTGGGTAGTTGGCTGCACATACTTGATAATATAATCACCGATATTACCAATGCTTTGCAAATATCCCACTAATGTCAAAGTGTTCATATTAAGGAATTTTTTGAAGTGTTGTCTTTGCTCTTCTTGATTAGTTGTGTGGGGGAATAATCCACAGCTTCAATCCAGAGTATTATTCAGCAAAATTTGAAATTCTCTCATCAGGATATCACTAATACTGGGTAAATTTTCTCAGAATCGCTCCAAAGGTGGTTTGTAGATTGTTACAGCATTCTTGTTCACTCCAATCGTTGATAGATGGATATATTGGGGATCCACCAGCATACCCACTTCTAATTGGATGTTTCCTCCCTGGACTACGGATGATCCTGACTCCTCGTTTCTTTGGTGCTCCATATTAGTTAAATAATTTGGCGTTAAAAATTTTGTAAAACTTGACTCAAACCCTGTAGTGAGCACCAAGTGTAAAAACTGAGAGGTTTTCACTGGTGCACATATTCTCTTAACTACTGTCCCTGGAAATAAACATGAACTTACTAATTGTATGAAGACAGTTAGCTTAGCTGAGTTTAGATAAATGAGTATATTTGGCCCTACTATGGCAGATAATAATATAAGTGACTTCAGACTCACTCTGGCAAGCTATAATAATTTAAGCGACTTTGGCCTCACTCTGGCGTTGACACTTAGACAAGGACTCTCTTCACAAAAAGCAGATAAACTACAAGATATAATAAATATAAAATATAGATTTAAGGTGTTTATTAATATTAAAACAAGGGAATATTTCTAAGCAGAAGTATGGGAGGACATTTGTTAGGGGTAAAAGTGGTAACCACAATGGTCTTGGCATGCCTAGCTAATGATAAAGAGATATTAGTTCAATTTTGTGAAATATTTCAGCTGAGATTCACAAGAAATAGCTTATTTAAATCACCATTCATATCTGCCCACATGTTAGCTACCTAACCTGACGATTTCCCATGAGTAATTGCCCGTTTCAAGCCAACTTACTCATCTTCAAATTGTCAGCAACAATCCCCAGCAAAATTGTAACCATAATTAAATTGGATATGAACCTATGTTAATTACAATTAACTGTTCAGTCAGTTATTATTGCACCTAGACTACATAATAAAATTGTTGTCCAAAACTTAATTAATAAGCTAAATAATTATAAAAACCATTGATTTAAAAATTTAAAGCTTAATTAATCCTAAGCTGGATAATGTAACCACATAAAATTCTCACACTGACATTAGGCACACCTTGGACCAATGCTGGCTACAAGCTAGGTACTCCCAGGTTGGTACAAGTGAGGTTCCTAACGCCCAGCCCCTCTGTTTCAGCTCAAGCATTAAAATGAACAAATTTTTATTATTAAAGAAGATGGTTTGATTTGGTGTAAAGATGAACGGGGGTTTAAAACCTGCTCAATTTATAAAATTACAAGCTCAGGTCAGGTTTAACTTTAATTGATCACTCAAGTTAGTTTGGTTTTGAAGTATGTGACCCAGTTGGATGGAAGCATACGCCTATTGGCGCATCAAGGCTTAGTGCCACTTACTCTGACTCATGATTTATCTAAGTTAGCTTAATTATGTTTGTTTGAGACTGAATTTTCTCATTGGTCATCTTCCCTAATAGACCCTCTAGTCATTTTACGTTTTTTATGTATGTTGACTTGATCGCACCTTTTCACAGACCTTTTCAAGGAGGTCTTGTGACGTGTAAGCCTATTTACCCTATTGAAATTTATTACAGTTTCAGGTAAACTGCTGTCGTACCCAGTTCCCTCCAAACCAGGTCACCAGTGCAATCTAGCCTTGTAAAAAACTCGGTTATGAACTGCCCCTTTGGGCACCACCAATTTTTGCTGTTTGCTTGACACAGTATTACCTTCACTGTTCTTAACAGCCTAGCTCTATGTCTTCAGAGCTCCAGCTCCCTCTGCTGGGCTATCTTTTTGTTAACCCTGATGATGAGTTCCTTTTCTTTGGTCCAGTGCTCTGTGCACTGCCAAGCTGGGAACTGGAGAGTTATATATACTCTCTTGACATTAAACGACCAGACACTTATCTCTATGTGCATAATCTTTTCTGTGTTGACTTTTGTGAGGTGCAAACGGTGTGCGCCAGCTGGTGGCCATAGCTGCGGTGGGGCGCACCACTGTTTTCACATTTTTCTGAGGGTTAGAGCATTCTGGCTATATTCTCACTACCTCTGCCTGGAAAGTACTCACCCTTCTTGCCTGTACTTGGTAGATATGGATGCTTCACAATAAGAGAGTCATGATTCCCCAACTTTACACCAAAATTCAATAAAATTGACGCAGATAAATCGTTTTTTCCATCAGCACTGTTTTTTATGGTTCAATTGGGATCATCAACAAAGGGCCTGGGGGTGTTGGCCTTGAATAGCGTCATAAAACTTATTGCAGAAAAGGGTATAGGGTCATTTGCGGCCCAAAACGCATTTTATAATGACTTTTCCTTATATACTACTGAGCCATGTCTCTTACCATATGTTTTAAATATGGACCCCATTCTAGTGTATCAGATCACTCCTGAGAACCCACGCTTGACCACAACTATTATCCGTGGATCCCAGGAGGTGGAAAAGATGTTATAATTAAATTATAAAAACGTTTATGCAGTTGCTTAAGATATGGTAAGATATGTGGACTCAGTAGTAAGAGTGGCCAATTATTCTTCTCCATTTTTGATGCAAAAACGTACTCTGGGGGTATGCTTATGAATGAAGAAGATTTTTATGGTGAACTGTTGGCGTTGTCTGCTATTAATAAAGATCATTTGGGCTATTTTTTGTTGACTGCTACCCTTTCATCCCCTTTAGGGGAAATCAGCACTACTATTTTGGTGATACTGAAGCCCTTGAAAATTTTATGGACCAAGACCTTGCTGACTACCTTGAGCTGAGTTACTTGCCAGGTGGTATGGTTAGAAGAGGGGTTCCTCAAGGTATTACCACGCTGAAAATCATGGGGTTAGTGGACTATCAAGATAGCACCTGTCATTTGTCCAACCACTTCCAAGCTATCAAAAACTCTTATACCACATCATTATGGGTAGAGTGGTGGCGAAATTTTGACGTCAGTACTAACTTAAAAGAAGTAATCTATCCTTAACTTTGAATAATGGTCACAAGTTGGTTTTTCCTTTAACTGAAGTCAACTTTCAGGGCGATTTTTCCCACTGGACCAAAATTCACACTCTCAGTCTTGCACCATTGCTGAAGCCAACTGTGGAGATTCCCCTACCTTCCTTTTTGGAGGGGTTAGAATCTTCGTTTGATGCAGCTTCAGCCAATGAACCACCAGATCATTCAGAGTATGATTGCAATCTCAAGCTCACTTTTAATTTGGTGCATAAATCTTCCACAATTTATACAATGATGGTATAGGAGGAGGCGGCCTTAGATATGTGGGTTAAGGAGCAGTTAACCAAAGTTTCTATTTTTCAGCGAACCTCCCCTGTATGTTCCCCACTTCTCTTTGTTGAGAAGGCCGATGGTACCTTATGCCCATGCGTAGATTATGGGAATCTCAACAACGTTACTGTACCAGACTTACATCCCATCCCTCTGGACTCACAGATTGAAAGCTATGTGGAGAAGGCGAGAGTCTTCACAAAGCTGGATTGTTTAAATGCATTTAATCAGATCCTTATTAAGATTAACCAGGAGTGATTGACTGCTTTCTGTACCAGAAATGGAATCTTCAAATTTCGGGTTATGACCTTTGTGCTTAAAAATGCACCTGCTATCTTTCAACGTCATATTGATGCAGCTTTGGGGGACCTGCTGGGGGTATGCACGGTAGCTTACATGGATGATATTTTATATTTTCCCCTAACAACGAGTCCCAAACAGTACATCTTTGGCAGGTGTTGGAGCGTTTGAGGGCAGCTGACCTCACATTAAAAATAAGTAAGTGCGAATTATTCAAGTCCCAGGTTACCTTTATGGGAAATGTCATGTTTGACCAAAGGCATATGAAACTTCAACAAGGACAAGGCGATTTGTAGTATTCCACTCCAACTTCAGTTAAGTAATTGAGGAGTTTTTTGGGGACGTGTACATTCCTTAAGAATTTCACACCAAACCTTTATGAAGTTGCAGCGCCTTTGTATAAGGAAAGTAGGCAAAAGTACTTCAGTGGTCCCCATTTTGGAGGATGCCTTACAAGCAATAAAGTACTTTTCTGTCCACTCTTATTCTTTGCCATGTCGCCTCCAATTAAGAATTATTGTGGCTTCAGATTCCTCCAACTTCGACATAGCAGCGCATTATTACAATTAGGAAAAGATGGTATTGAGCAACCAGTGGGGTATTTTTCTAAGAAGATGACTCTACCAGAGTCAAACTACGCCATATATGATAAAGAGCTATTAGCAGTGGTTGAGGTGCTGACTTATTGGCGTCATCACTTGCATGCTCATCTCAACCCTTCTGCATACATACAGATCACTGTGCCTTACTGTAATACCGCGCACCTCATGTATTAACCTCACAGCAAACCTGCTGGCATAAGACCCTTGCCCAATTTGCGTTTCCTTATGAGTTTACTAAGGGCAAGGAGAATGGTTTGGAAGATGCTTTGAGACGCAGTCCTGCACTAGCTCCTGATCCTAAGGAGGTTTAGGTGCATGATACCCATTCAATGGTTTCACTGGGTAAGATTGTGCTCAATTTTCCTCTTCCTTGTCCAATGGCCACGGCTAGCTCCTATAGAAAATGCAGAGGTATATGGTATGTTCAGAAAGGAAGTCCTTTCTCAGCCTTTGTCAGCCAAGTATACTATGGTCCTTGAAAAGAGTGCATTGAATCAGGAAGACATCACCAGAGGTTTTAAGTAAAGGATGAGATGGTGTGGTTTCAGGGGCGCCTATGGGTTCCTGCTGGAACACTTCGCCTGGAAATAATCTGGGATAATCATGACGGAATCACCATTTGTCATCCTGGGAAGGCGAAGACCCTTGAGCTTATACACCGCACTTACTATTGGAAGGGATTAGCAGCTCAGGTAGGCAGGTATTGTAAAGATTGCTTAGTCTGCAACCAAATGATACTGAATTGCCAGCCTCTAGCTGGGTTATTAGTGCCAGTTCAAAAGGCCAATGGGCCTTGGACTTCCCAATCAGTTGATTTTATTGTAGAATTGCCTGTATCTGATAGCTATGATTCTATTATGGTGATGGCGGAGGACCATTTTACAAATTTTTCCAATTTTATCCCTTACAGAACCACAGTCACTGTGGCTAAGATGGCTAGGCTTTTTGATAATTTTGTGTTTTCTCTTCACGGGTCCCTCCAAGAAATAAGCGTTTGGGACCCTAGCTTACCTCTGTAATTTTGGGAAGAGTTGTGTAAGACTCTGCAAATCCGTCCCGGCTGTTCAACTGCCTATAGCCCCCCAATCAGATGGGAATACTAAATGAGTGAACCAGTGCCTCAAACAGTTCCTGCGGTGGTACACCGCCGCAGGTCATTCAGATTGGGTTTCCCATCTCCCTATGGCACAAATCAGCTATAACAGCGCTTAACATGCATCAATTAGTCGTTCCCCCTTCTTCGCCAACTATGGCTTCAATCCCACCTTCAACATGAAGCCCAGTTGTGGATCCAAGGTGGAAGAGGCGGTGGACTTTGCAAAAAGGATCAAGAAAGTACACCAAGGGATGAGCATGAATTGAGATGCAGCCATATAGGCTTACAAGGAGAACGCTGATGGTAAGAGATGCATATGACCAGCGTACAAGGAAGGAGATCTCATGATGCTGGATGCTAAAAACATCCCAATCAAGCAACCATGCAAAAAACTAGGACTAAAAGGATTGGGCTGTACCACATTGTCAAAAAAGAGGGGTTACGCCTCATACAAGTTGGATCTCCCCCTCATTATGAATCTTTTCAGTCTTCCATGAAAGCAAGCTTACGTTGTTTGAGAATCCCCACCATAGACTCATGAGGCTTATCTCATTAATGGGGGCGCCAGAGTGTGAAGTGCAGTAATTGTAGCCTCCTGTCAGGTAAGAAGAAAGCTCAAGTATCTTGTATCCTGGAAGGGACTTGATGCAGTGAAATAGTTAGGTCCCAGCGTGTGATTGCAACCATGCTAAAAACCTATTGTAGCATTTCACTAGCGTTTCCCTGAGGCAGAATGTTCAAGTCCAAGAAAGCCTTTGCTGTCATGAAGATGGCCCCTGACCAGAAAAATAATTTACTTGGCAAATGCCCCTGGAGGGGGGGTGGAGCCCAAAAAAGATGAGAGGGTAATGACATGTTTACATGACCTTATTGAGGGGACCAACATCAGGGATAAGTTTGGGTGGCAGGAGGTCCAAAAGGTTAAGCTTCAGGACCTTCCTGACCTTAAGCACACTTTGGACTAACGCTGGGTAAAATCTATATTTTCCAGGTTGGTACAAGTGATGTGCATAACTCCTAGCCCCTGTTTTGGCTCATGCGTTAAAATACATGAGTTTTTTGATTAACAAAGATGGTTTGATTTTGTGTATCTAAGAACGGGGGTTTGAAACCTGTTCAATTTATGAAATTGCAAGCACATGTTGGATTCAACTTCAATTGATCACTCGAGAAAGGTCAGCTTTGAGGTATGTTAATGGTCAGATGGAAGCGTGCGCTTATCTGAGCATCAAGGCTTAGTACTACTTACTCTGACTCATGATTTATCTAAGTTAGCTTAATTAGTTTGCTCAAGACTGACTTTTCTCATTGGTCATCTTCCTTTATAAACCCTATAGTCATTTTACATTTTTTATATATGTTACTTGGTCGCACCTTTGCACAGACCTCTTCAAGAAGGTCTTGTGACGTGTTAGCCTATTTATCCTTTTAAAATTTGTTACAGCCTCAAGTATACTGCTGGTCCTACCCGGTTCCCTCCAAACCAGGTAACCAATGCAATCTAGCCTTGTACAAAACTTGGTTATGAACTGCCCCTTGGGGCACCACCAAGTTTTGCTGTTTGCTTGACACAGTATTACCTTCACTGTTCTTAATAACCTAGCTCTATGTCTTCAGAGCTCCAGCTCCCTCTTATGGGCTATCTTTTTGTTAATCCTGACAACGAGTTCCTTTGCTTTGGTCCAGTGCTTCAATTACTGTCAAGTTGGGAACAGGAGAATTATAGAAACTCTCTAGATAATATTGTAACGGATAAGGATATAAAGTTCCTGAGTCACCATTAACATCATAAGTTGCTATTTTATAGTTAATTGCCTCAACGTGTACAGAAGCCAGGCAGGTGTTCTGGGAACTTTATGAAAGGTTTTACTACGGTGATTAGCCTGTATAATCAGTTTTTAAGGATATGGTATAGAGATTGATTTGACCTTCCATCCTCTGAGGACAAGAGTGTACCTTAAAATCAATTAACCCTTTATTGGTCCCTTTAAATGTTACTTCTGGCCAAGATGTAATTAACAAGCTAGTTACTTTACTTCTTAGGCTTCATTGATGACCAATTAGGTTGTAGTTAGGTTATATAAAAATTAAATTTGTTAGTGAGGGTGAAATCCCAGTTTGATCTATACAATTTGGTAACATAAAAAACTACAGAATTAATTATGTAAAACTATTCATTGTCTTAAGGCATGTTGTCTATTAACCACACATAATTTGAGAATTGGGAGTTGGTAAATGTTGAAATTGACGCAGGGGAATCATATTTCAGGTGCTCAGGTAAAAAACACAAAAATGCAAGTCACTGTTTAATGACAGTAACCTTTGGAAAAATTACAAAATTATTAGTTCTTTATCAGAAATATGGTTTTTTGTTAACGAAATAGAGCACACTGTTTTAATGACTACTGTGTCAAATTCCTAGCGTTAACTAAAGCCCAATGGTCTATTTGAAAGGATTTGACAAACTAAAAGAAGAAGCAGTTGCTTTTCTTCCCCATACCAATAAGATCAGTTACTGAGATTCAATTTTAGCAGATAGATTTTGATAATCACACAGGTGAGATGAGCGAATTTTATAAGACCCATCAAAACTGGGCGAAAGTCTATTGGCAATGGCCAAAACAGTGCTTCCAAGGGCAAAAAACGCCCTGGAGGGGGACTTGTAAGGAGAGCGTCTATAACTCTCTTGTTATCAGCATGGCAGTGCTAGGTGCACAGGCTAATGCCAGGGAATTAGCTGTTATAGTAAAAATCATTATTGCACAGCAGAGGGTGCTGGAGCAATAATAACTTAAGCCAAGAAATGCAATAAATAACAAGCCTAAAACGCCGTGGTGCACACTGAAAAAAGGGGTAAACGGCCAAGGTTGGAGGGGACCTGGACAAACCAACGGTGCATAAGGTGATAAACTTATTGTGTTTAAAATGGCAAGTTTCATGGAGCGTGAGACCTCCTCAAGGGGGCCCACGCACAGAATCATTTGGAATAACATAAAAAACGGTAAAAATGGGGAAATTTTACTTGGGAAGTCGACCAACAAGGATTTTGGTTGGGGAAACACATCTAAGTATTGACGGGGGGAATATGGGGTTTGCTGCAGTAGACTCAAGCACTGATCCACCAATAGGGAAATGCTACCATCTGAATTTATAAAATAAGTCAAAACTGACTTCACTCAAGTGATTGATTGAAGTTGGATTTGACCAGAACGCATTGTATCATAAATGGAATGGGTTTTGAAACCCCATTTTTGACGAACTGAATGGAACCATCCACATTAGTTCAGTAAACTTTCCATTTTAACGCCTGGGCTGATGTGAGGGACTGGGCATTTGGCACCCCACTAGTACCAACCAGGGCATATTTTGCCCGTACCCAGCGTTGGTCTAGGGTGTGCCTCAGGTCAGGGAAAGCCTGTAGCTTTACTTTATGGGCCTCCTGGCGCCCAGTCTTATCTTTGGGGTTGGTCCCCACTATGATGTCATGTGCACATGACATTACCTTCTCCTCCCGATGGGGCTCAAACCCCCTCCAGGGGCTTGCACAAGGGAAAAGTTCTTGTGGGCAGGGGCAACTTCATGGCGGCAACAGTCGGTTTAGGTTGGGATCCAGCAGCCTGGGGGAAACGCTTGTGGAAGGCTTCAATCAGATCTTGGGCATGCACACAGTCATGCGCTGGAACCCAACTGTTCTCTGCAGCGTCAAAGCCCTTCCAGGATACCAGGTACTAAGTCTTCTTTTAATGCGGCGGGAGGCAACTATTCCTTCCACCTCCCACTCTGGCTCCCCATCCACGAGACAGGCCTTAGGAGTCTCTGGTGGGGGCCCTCAAACAATATCAGTTTGCTCTCATGAAACACAGAGAAGATCCGGAATGGGGGAGATCTAGCTGGTATGAGGCATGACCCACCTTTCTAACAACGCGGTAGGGGCCAATCCTCTTTGGTCCCAACTTCTTGCATGGCTGCTTGATAGGGATGTTATGAGCATCCAGCATCACGAGATCCCCTTCCTTGTACGCAGGACCCACTCAGCGATTCCCATCAGAGTTCTCCTTATACACCTGCATAGCCGCCTCCAAGCTTGTTGAAACCCCCTGGTGGACCTTCTTGTTTGTCTTAGAAAAAGTCCACCACCGCTTCAGCCTTAAACCCACAGCAGAGCTCCATATTGAAGGCGGGGTTAAAGCCATGGCTGGCGAAAAATGGGGGAACAACAGATCAAGGAGTGCAAGGTATTGTTGTAGCTAAACTGGGCCATGTGAAGGTGAGAAGCCCAATCTGAATGATCCTCAGCGGTGTAACACCGCAGGAACTGCTCCACGCAATGGTTCACTCGTTCAGTCTGCCCACCTGATTGTGGGTAATAGGCAGTTGAACAGCAAGGGCGAATCTGAAGAGTCTCACACAACTCTTCCCAAAAGACAGAGGTAAAATTGGGGTCCCCAGTCACTGATAATCTCTTGGGGAATCTCATGGAGCACAAACACGTGGGTGACATAAAGCCTAACCATCTCCGCTGTAATTATTGTAGTTCTGCAAGGAATGAAGTGGGAAAACTTCATAAAATGGTCCACTACCATGATGGCATCATAACCATCAGAGACTGGTAGTTCCACAATGAAATCAACCAAGAGGGAAGTCCAGGGCCCATCAGCCTTCTGGACTGGTAACAACCCCGCTAAAGGTTGACGATTGGGTCTCATCTGGTTGCATACCAGGCACTCCTTACAATACAGCCCCACCTGAGCAGGCAAGCCCTTCCAAACTGTAGGTGCGGCGTATCAAATCCAAGGTCTTTGCTTTCCCCAGATGACCAATGGTGATTCCATCATAATGGTCCAGATGATATCAGGCGCAGTGGTCCAGCAGGTACCCAAGGGCGTTTCTAGCCAAACCATTTCATCCTTTACATGATAACCCCTGGATAGATCCTCTTGATATGAAGCGCTCTTTGAAAGTAACATGGTATATGAGCCTGACGATGACTGGAAAAATACGACCTTTCTGAACATACCATACTCCTCCGCGTTATCCAGAGGTGCAAGCGCTGGCCCGTTGGCCAGGGGAGAGGGAAGTAACGACAGAATTTTACTTAGAGGAATCATAACCTGTGTGTTGTGCACTTCTACCTCCTTGGGGTCAGGGGCTAAAGCAGGGTTGCGGCTCAAAGCATCCTCCAAACTATTATCCTTTCCCTTGGTGAACTCATACATGAATGAAAGTTGGGCAAGGGTCTCATGCCAATGGGTCTGCTGTGGGGTTAGAAAATGAGGGGCACAGTAGTACAGCAAGGCATGGTGATCTGTACGTGCGCAGAATGATTGGGTAGAGCCATGCAAGTGGTGATGCCAATATGTCAGCGCCTCCACCACTGCTAGTAACTCCTTGTCATAAACGGCGTAATTCAACTCTGGCAGAGACATTTTCCTAGAAAAATATCCCACCGGATGCTCTATCACATCTTCGCCTACTTGTAACAAGGCTGCCACTATGGCGAAGTTGGAGGCATCAGTAGACACAATGAACTCCTTTGAAGAGTCGACATGGTGAAGAATAGACATGGACAACAGGGTGCACTTCACTTCCTGGAAATCATCCTTTAAAATGGACAACTGAAGCACCTTGGCACAGCTAGCCTTGTATAAGGGAGCCGCCACCTCCGACAGATTGGGAGTGAACTTCTTGAGGAACGTACATATCCCCAAAAAGCTCCTCAATTCCTTGACTGAAGTGGGGGTAGGCCACTCAAGAATAGCCTTCTCCTTGTCTGGCGTTATCATATGTCCTTGGTCAAACACAACGTTGCCCAGAAAAGTGACCTGGGACTTGAAGCATTCACACTTGCTTATCTTCAGCGTAATGATGGCTGCCTTTAACTGCTCCACCACTTGCCTAAGGTGTACTGCATGGGACCCTTGATCAGGGGAAAACACTAGGATATCATCCATGTAGGCAACCGTGCATACCCCTAACAAGTCCTCAACAATGCATCAATGCGGCGTTGAAAGATAGCAGGGGTATTCTTAAGCCCAAAGGGCATGACTAAAACTGGAATATTCCTTTTCTGGTGCAGAAGGCGGTTAACCTCTTGGCCCTTCTTTATTTGGATCTGATTAAACGCATTGAGGCAATCCAGCTTGGAGAAGACCTTCGTCTTCTCCACATAGCGTGCAATCTGTGAATCCAGAGGGATGGGATGAAGGTCTGGTACAGTGACTTTGTTAAGGTTCCCATAGTCCACACACAGGCGTAAAGTACCATCAGACTTCTCCACAAATTGAAGGGGGAGCATACAGGGGAGGTACGTTGAAAAATCGCATCTTTGGCTAACTATTCCTTTACCCACACATCCAACGCCTCTTCCTCCCGGACAGTCAATGGGTAAATGGGGGAAGATATACACACCATAACCACAGTGAGCTTAAAGTCACAAATAAAATTCAGAGTGGTAGGGAAGTGTGTTAGCGGATGCTGCATCAAAAGAAGATGCCAACTCCTCCAAACAGGAAAGTAAGGAAAGTCCCACGGAGGGCTTCAGCAAAGGAGCAAGATAAGGAGTGGGAACATTGGGCCAATGGGGTAATGTGCCCTGGGCGTTATCCTCTGACAAAGGAACAATTAACTGATGACCAATTATCAAAGACAAGGTTAGAGTGTTTTCTTTCAAATTAGTCCTGACGTCAATCTTTCTCCACCACTCAACCCCCAAAATAATGGGGAACAAAAGGTGCTTGATAGCTTGATATGGTCGGACAGAAGATAGGCGCTCACCTGATAGTCCACCAACCCCATGACGTTCAGCGCAGGGATACCTTGAGAAGCCCCACCTCTAACCATACCACCTGGTGAGTAACTCAACTAAAGGTAGTCAGCAAGGTCTTGGTCAATAAAATTATTTAAAGCACCGGTAACCACTAAAATAGTTGTGCTGATTTTCCCTAAAGGGGATGAAAGGGTAGCAGTCAATAAAAAATAGCCCAAATGATCTTTATCATAGCAGACAACGCCCTCACCTCACCTAAAAGTTCTTCTGGCTTGAGAAAACCATAAGGGTAGGTTTTGGAATCATAAAAGAGGGAGAGATAGTTGGCCACTCTTACTACTGAGGCCACATACCACTCCATGCCTTCTGCAGGTGCATAAACATTTTCATATTGGAAGCGCAGTTCTTTTTCAACTTACTGAGTGCTGCAAATCATGGAAGAGGTCAAACAGGGATTTTCTAGTGTGATTATATACACAGGAATAGGTTCCAGATCGAGACATGAGAGGGCCAATAGGTTTAGATGTATATATCAGGTTTTCATTATAAAACGCGTTTTTAAATGTGAACGACCCTATTCTTTTAACCTCAACAGAATGCCCAACGTTATCCAAGGCCAACACCCCCAGGCCCATCTGCGCCAATTCTGCCAGCATCAACTGAAAGTGCTGCCAAAGGAAAACTCATTTATTAAAATGGAAATTGAGTATTTTAGGCAGAAAGTCAGGGAATCATGACTTTCAGACATTAAAGCATCTATAACCACCATATATGAGCACGAAGGGTGGATACTTTCCAGTTGGAAGCAACCACAATTACGCCGAGTTGCTCCAACCTTTAGGAAAAGAGGAAACAGCGGTGTGGCTAATCACAGCTGAAGCCCCCAGCTGGCGCCCACTGTTTCCACTTCAGAAAAGTTCTACATGGAAAAAAGTTCATGCACATAAGAAAAAGGGGTTAGATGACTAATGTAAGGAGATTGTCTATAACTCTCCTGTTCCCAGCATGACAGTGCTCAGTGCACAGGCCCAACGCCAGGAACTAGCCGTTAGTATAAAAATCATTATTGCCCAGCAGAGGGTGCTGGAGCAATAATAACTTAAGCCAAGAAATGCAATAAATAACAAGCCTAAAACGTCGTGGTGCACACTGAAAAAAGGGGTAAACGACCCAAGTTGGAGGGGACCTGGATAAACCAACAGTGCACTAGGTGATAAAATTTTTGTGTCTAAAATGGCAAGTTTCACAGAGCGCAAGACCTTCTTAAGGGGGCCCATGCACAGGATCATTCGGAATAACATAAAAAATGGTAAAAATGGGGAAATTTTATATGGGAAGTCGACCAATAAGGAATGTTGGTTGGGGAAAACATGTTTAAGCGTTGACGGGGGAATATGGGGTTTGCTGCAGTGGACCCAAGTACTGATCCACCAATAGGGAAATGCTACCATATGAATTAGTTAAATAAGCTGAAACTGACTTCACTCAAGTGATCAATTGAAGTTGGATTTGACCTGAACATTGTTTCATAAATGAGTTGGGTTTTGAAGCCCCGTTCCTCAATAAACCAAATGGAACTGTCTGCATTAATTCAGTAAAACATCCATTTTAACGCCTGGGCCGATGTGAGGGGCTGGGCATTTGGCACCCCACTAGAGCCAACCTGAGCATATTTTTCCCATACCCAGCATTGGTCTATGGTGTGCCTCAGGTCAGGGAGGGCCTGTATCATCACCTTCTGGGCCTTCTGGCACCCAGCCTTATCTTTGGGGTTTGTCCCCACTATGATGTCATGTGCACATAACAGGACAGGGAGCCAACGCCGCCAAAAAACCCCAAACCCAAATACCGCTTGGATTTGTGGAATTTACCACAAAACAAAACCAATACATGGAAATACAGTATGCACAGACCTTATCAAATTTGGAACATGGGCTCTAAATTTTCTTAGGGGTCAATTCCCCAACTCTGTGGGAGAAGGTAGGTGAGGCACAGGACTCCCTCTTTCCCCACGCGGTATACATTACCACCCACACCATCCACCGTGGCTGGATTAATGTGGGTTTTGAAACTGAAGAGGATGCAGACGCCACAGCGAAAGTCTGTGTCAAGATAGCCTTCCCCGAGGGCAAACGCATTGTGCACACCACGTGCACCAGATGGAACAAAGCAAACACTTTGTTCATCTCATTTGACTCGCTTCCCAACAACCTCCCCCATAAGCCAATCGAAGAAGAACTCCAATTTAGCCTTCAAAGCTATGGAGAAATAAAACAGATAGAACTACAGCATTTCCACCTGATGCCTAACCTGTGCACAGGAAAGGCATTTGCTATAATCAATAAAGTCCCTGACGTGGCCACAAATTTTAACCAAAATCCCATGCACCGCGGTATATCACCTTCCAGATGGGGGAGTGTCAAAACCTTTCCTCAGCACACTGGAATGTGCACCAACCATCTGCAACCATTGCACCACACTTGGGCACAAGGAGCATGTGTGCCCCGTGAAGGAGGGCATTATGGCCCTGGACTTTTGTGACGACACCATGGATGAAGATGAGGAGTCCTTCAGAAGAATGGTCGACGCCACCACACTTTCCTCTGAGGAAAGGACAGGAACTACGTCCTCATTGACCTAATCTCACTCAAATTATGCAAACAGGTGCAGAAGGCCTGCAAGCGGGCAGCGGCCAAGGCCACATCTCTCACAACCTCCTCCATCAACCTGAACCAACTCCAGATGAACAGAGAGGAAATTGACTGAACAAGCTAAAAGTAAACTAACTCTTAAGCTGGAGCAACCATGGAGGATGTGATCCGAGACAAACAGTTGGATTAAACAACCCATGAAAAAATTTTTCTCAACAAGCTGACAAAATCACCACATGATCCCAATCAAATAAACTTACTAGGACATTTCGCATCCACTATGGGTGAGTCAACAGGGCCTAGAGCGCTAAAATCAAACCCTGAAACATCAGAAACCAATCAGCGCACCAATTTGAATCAAACAAAATCACGTGCAGAAAATCTCAATACAATCCCCCAAATCTAACAATACCTGCAAAAAATCATCACAAGGTAAGGAGCTGGAAGCCTTGGAGTGGACTGGCTCAATCACATGGAGCAAGTACAAGACAATGAGTGGGGGACTAGGGCCAGAAGGCCCCGCTAACTGCTCCTGAGGCGCCGCGGGTACCTCAGTGTCAATAGGGATGCTAATATTGCAGGAGCCAGGGCTCAAGCATCCTGAGCCAAAAAACTGGACTTCCTGTGCAAACCCCCAGTAGAAATCTTGGCCATCTAAGAGACCCACTGGCTACAGGGGGAAGAGGGATCCTGGGCGGCCAGGGTCTCACCGTCCCAGTCAATATGGACGTTCTACTGTGGGGTGGTCATCCATAATAATAACAAAAAAATTTAAAATCATTGAATCCTCCTTGCACTTAGACAGCCGTGTGCTAATCGCAAGGATTGTAAACCAAGAGACCACACTATCAATAGCCTGTATCTACACACTGTGCACCGCATCTGAGAGGAAACAATTCCTTGAATCCATCCCAACGCTCAACCTCCCACCGGATACCATCCTGTTGGTTGACTTTAACTATTGGGACGATCCCACTATGAACTGATGGCCCAACCCCAGGGATACCCACTGGGACACTCCAAGTTCCGCGCAATGAAGGCATCCCTGGCCTGTATGACACCCTCCCCCCAGGTCTCCACTCCTTCCCTATATGACCTGCCCCAGCATATGCGATGATATGCTCATCTCTATGAGCCACATCAACCACATCCTCACACTGAAATCCTGTCACTTGTTCATTACTAACTTTGCAACTAAGATTTTTTTCTCTGACCACCATCTAGATTTGGTGCAGTTCATGCCAACCAGGACTTAAACGCGGATGACTCCCTGGAGGAAGCTATACCCAGAGAATATAAAACTCCCCAGAATTTTCTTACTGGGTCAAGCATAAAGCTTGAAACCCAAAATTTACTGCCCCGTTCACATCAGATCCCATCAAATATTAAGAAATTTTCAAATCTGAACTAACAAACAAGAGCCACCATATCACTTCGCGCAAATACACCGCGTATACCACCATAATCAGATGCACCCTGGCTAAACTTGACCTTGAACTCAATACCCTTAAAACTGTATTCAGCCCAAACTGGGGGCGCAAATGGGCGGAAATTTACGCCCACCTCAACGTCCTCATCCATTAACACCAACACAGAATCAAAGTATCATGGAAAGGTAAGCACATAAAAGAAGGCGAAACCTGCTTGGCGTTCTTCTTCCACAAATACCACTCCCAAGGCAACCTGCCTCAGTGCTCACAGGTCCACAAAGCTGACGGAACCGTGGCAACTGACCCAACGGAGGTTAAGGCAGAAATCCACCACTATTACACTGAACTTTACCGCGACACCCCACCTGACCCCAAAAAATAAAAAAATTACACTCCGCTGGAATACAGAGTGCACCACCAAACTATAGTCTCCTAAACCTGATAATGCAGTAGGAGCTCTGGAATACAGTCCGCGGTGCACCATGTAGGAAGTTCCCAGGCCCTGATGGGATACCCTATGAATTTTATAGAAATACTTTAAACAGATCGCCCCCTATTCCTAGCATCTGTGAACCAGTGCTTGCTGGAGACCCGTCTCCTGCCAGGCGGCCAGGACTCCTATGTCAATACCCTATTTAAAAAGGGTGACAGACTGGAACTGGCCAACTGGCGCCTGATAGCACTCTCAAATACTGACACTAATCTACTCACAAAATTTCTAGCTACCAGACTGGGAGCACTAGCCTCAAAGCCCTATCACCCAACCAATTTGGTTTTACACCAGGGCGCTCCATCTGGTCTAACATACA
Organism: Massospora cicadina; assembly: GCA_022478985.1. NCBI lineage: Eukaryota > Fungi > Entomophthoromycota > Entomophthoromycetes > Entomophthorales > Entomophthoraceae > Massospora > Massospora cicadina. The sequence goes on along the minus strand of JAKSZP010006637.1, from coordinate 145,703 downwards.
CTCCTTCACCAATATATGCCAATCCAAAGCGATGGGTGCCCTGGTATTCCTCAACCAGGAGAAGGCATACGACTGCATTAGCTGGCCATACTTAAAGAGAGCCTATATGCTTTCAACCTCCCACCCAGGTTCATCAACTGGGCAATGCTCCTCACGGAATCCGCATCAATGGCAGTATGTGGCCCTGGCTTCCTGACTGACAGGATCTCCCCACGCAGAGGGCTCAAGCAAGGGGACCCCCTCAGCCCGCTACTGTACAACTTCAGCTTTGACCCACTCCCCCGCGTTGCCAACTCACGCCTCAGGGGCATAACTGCGCAAGGCCAGCCCCCAGTCAAGATACTAGCCTTTGCGGATGACTGTGTAACAGGTATAGCTGACAACAGCGATTCCCAACAGCTGGAGCACACCCTAGAGGAATACTCCATGGTGAGTAGTGCATCGCTTAACAAAGAGGAAAACCGAAATTATCCTCCTTGGCAAATACACCACCAACTGGACCACACCCCCCACCACACTTAACCTAAGACGCAAAACTCACTCGCCCTACCCTTTTCATTACCCCCCACTACCACCCCTGTCCTCCACCTTGGGATATGGTTGGAAACAGGGGTATGCAAATGAGATGATCAAAAATAATTTGCTACAACGGATATTCAACAGAATCGCCTCACTCTAGGGTAGATCCCCTGAGCTAATGGGGTGAGTGGCAGTTGCGAACTCGCTCATCCTCCCAATGCTGTAATTCCCTGCACTTGCGATCCCCTTCTCCCCCTCCTTTATAACGTTGATCCGTGTGCTCATCCAGGGTTGGCTGTGGCCTGGATCCCACCCACCAGTCCAGGTTGAAGCGCTGTATGGCCCACGCTCCAGTGGAGGCTGGGCCTGATAGATTTTGAGAATCATGCCAACTGCATCCTGGGAACCTGGATAGAGGAAGTGCTAACCCTGGACCCCCCGCAACAGCACTGGTCCAGGGCAGCGAGGGCCAACTTCACGCAGGCACTCAAAATACCTAACCCACACCACCCTTCCAGCTTACTACATACCTCGCTAACTGCCCCAACGCAACAGGCCCGCATGGCACCCCCTCACTTTAAGCGCCTTCTCTGAACCATCCGCCGCATGGGGTGGACCATCGCTATCACTGGTACAGTGCAGGGAAGGGGATGAACCAGACCCCACTTCACGTTATGAAAGCCAGAAGACCACCCCCACAAAGATATACTCACCATGACCCCATCTATCGCCATAGTCGACTACTTAGATGCTTTGGATATCCCCTATGAACTAACCACACAAAAAGCAATATGGAGGATGACGCACCATCCACTCTTCCAGCTGAGGGTAAGGGCTAACGCCTGGCGCTGCCTAAGAAGGACCTACAGAATGATGGACCACACCCACTCCCTCCATGCAACCTGTGCAGTATGTGGAGGTAAGGCCTCCCTACACCACCGCCTAGAAATATGGCCCCCTTCCAAAGCCATATGGTGAGAAGTCGCACGCCTGCTCAAGATCCAAGATGGCCAGGATTTCTCTATTTTGAAGAGCCTCCTTGCAATCTGACTTATGTCCCCAATCCCGTCTACCCTGCACTCCCTATTGATACTCATTGCAATGTGGATGATCCACACTATTGCCTTGGATGCGTTCAAGGGCACGGTCCCTACCATCCATGAGGTTGTCAATAGGTTCCGCGTCCACTTACTGGAGCATTTCCAAGCCTGGCTCTATGGGTATATGAGGCCAAGGCAACAGAGACTCATAAACTAATGGTTCCCACTCTGGTCCCTTCACACGGACCCCTTCCTTCACACCTGCTCCATAGTGGGGCAACCCCCTTGGAGTAGAGCACCTATCCCCCCATACCTGGCGGTCCCAGCTGGCAACAGGGGTAACCTGTGTACCCCAGGGTGCCCAATCATATATAGTCATTGCTTTTCTTCCCTCCCCTACCATTTATACACACATATCAGTAATGCCCATCCCCTGGTCAGCTTGCCTCGGTTAAACAATAATAAAAAGAAGCAGCAGTTAAACTCTTAACTGCTGTTAATAAAATATGGGAATTTTTGATATTTTGTATAATAAACTAGGAAACCAAAAACTTAGTAAAACAAGAAGGTTTTTTAGTTTGTTTTATAAAGTTATCAAAATTGGTTGAAAAGAGAAAACTATTATTATTTTGCTGCTTTGTATTTAAGAAATTGAGGCTTGAAATGAGATGAGCAAGAAATTTATTATAAGTTTGAGTATCTAAATAAGGGAATATCGAATTTTAACCTATCAGAGCTCTCAAAATTCGCTAAATTCAACAGAACAGCCAGTGGAGGGTCAATAGTAGGTATAAAATGTCCGTTAGGTAAGGATTTAATATGTCTTAACCAACTATCATGAAACAAATACTTGTGTCATGTGGGACCCCCTCCAAGCCTATAAAAGAGGGTGGTCTCCGCTTGGGTGTGTTAATAAAGCTGTGGAGGATCCAATGATGGACATCAACATGACTTCCCATATTCTGCTGCTGGCTTAGCACTTCCTAACTAATAATAACTGAACTATCTTGCAGAGAAGTGGAGGTAAATATATTATCCTGGTTTGATGGGTTTCACCAAGAATTAAGCAGATTTTTTTTTGGACATTTTAGCCTTGTTTGAACCGGGAACACTCTTACCACTATACTGGACTGGTAATTGTCTGACATACTGAAAATAGCTCTTTGGCTCACTAGAGTTGCTGTTTTTATAGGTAGACTTTTTCAGGTATATAGGAAGATCTCCTTCCAAATATCCATCACTGTTAGATATCCTCTTCTAATTTCTAGAGTTCTTATTGGTGAAAGTTACTGCTACTAAGCAGCACCTAATAATGGCAAAATATAGGCATTATATCCGAATCAGACAGGAAAGAAAATGCATTATGTGAATTATTTTTATATTAGTTACAATAAGCCAATAATGATTAAAAAATTAAGTTGATAACCATAATGGATAAAAAAACCTACCAATAGTTATATTATGCTGGCGTAGGACGAGGTAGCAATTAGTATATTATATAATAATTGTTATGAAAACTAGGTTGACAGTCTAAGGTAAACAGAAAATTAAGGGAATGAGAGTTTTACCAGTGGGTGGTTAATTTCTCAGCAGATGCTGAACTTTTTGCACCAATCACACATCAAGAAGTAATGGACATTATACTCCACAGCCTGCTCATAAGGAAACTTTTCTCTTTCATTGCAATCACTTTTGCAACTTATTCAATTCAAGTCTGAATCTAGTTTGATAATCTCACAGAGGAGATTAGTCTGTGCCCATGTCAGGGAGCAGTTGGGCAAGTAAGGTAAGAGGAGCAGGTGGTAGGCCTGCGGCCTCAAACATTTGAAAATGCCCCGGAGAAACTGGCGGAATAGAAAAAAATATAAAAAACTGGCGGTCACTATTTCCCCAGAAATCCTCACTTGGCAAGTGCGATGCAACCAGTACATCAACACGCCGCACTCCCAACCACTCTTGTTGGTGAAATACGGAGTCCATGTTTTTCTGGATATCCAACAAACAGCTCTATGGGAAACTTTTGTGGGGATGTGCACACTTTTTCCTGACTGCGGTGTACATCGCACCTCACTCCATGTCATGTGGTTGGGTGGACCTCAGTTTTGAAAACAAAGAGGTTGCAGATGAAGCTGCTGCGGTGCGCATAGTGATCAACCTCCACAAAGGGCAATGGGTCATTAAAACCAAACGCACCAGATGGACAAAATCCAACCAAATTTTCCTCATGTTTAACTTTTTGCTTACTATGGTAAAACGTGCCATTTTGGAGAAGCACCTGAGAGATGGTCTCATCGTTTATGGCAAAATACAATCTTTTGAGATGCAATGCTTTATGCTGATGCCACACCTGTGCACTGGCAAAGCCATCGCAGTTCTGACCCCAATTGAGGAGATTGCGAAGGACCTAACCCAGATCCCACATTCCCCATATATCAATATTGAAGGGCATACCACCCACCCTTTCCGGGTAACCTTGGACAGCGCGCCCCCCATCTGCACCCACTGTGATGCATTTGGCCATAAGGCACATGCATGCCCCACCAAGGAGGGCATCACATTCCAAGAGCACCCCTCGGCGGCCATGGCCAGTGGAGAGGCGCACTACAAACCAACCGCAAGCACCAAAGAGGCTTTCCCATGGGGAGCACAAGGCTGCTACCTACTGGTAAAACCTATTTCCCCATAAGAGTGGATAAAGCCAAGAAAGCCCGCAGGGCCACAGCCAAGGAGGCGGCCAAAGTCACCACCACTATCCCACACTCCCAACTCCAGGAGGACATCAAAACCTTCGCAGTGGAAGCAACTTGGGAATCCATCAACCAATTAGATTGGGAAGCCCATACTGATTACGCCACCCAATCTGAGGATCCAATGGGTGACTTGATTTCACCCGATCTTTACAATTAAGCTCTGGTTGAAACTGACTTGGAGTCCAACCTACCTGAAAATTTTTTTCAACCCAATCATTGGTGCACCAAACTCATCCACACCGCAAAATATTCGTTCAACATTGGGGAAACAAAAAGCAAAGGCAAAAGCCAACGCGAACCTTTCTGATAAAATCAACAAAACTACCAATAGTGTTGCTGCAAACACACACTGCTGTGAAGGCCCATGGGGATCTAGAGGAGGCTAGTGGGCCCAGGTGCCCACCCCCTCGTACCTAAGGTGCGATGGGGGAAACCTTCACTTTAGGGATGTTGTATATTGCCAGACTCAAGGCCTCAACGTCCTGGGCTAGGAGACTGAGTTTTTTACAAAAAAATTACCCATGGATATCTTGGCCATCCAGGAGTCCCACTGTCTGCAAGGTTCTGAGGATGCTTGGAAAACCATGCTCCTCCCATCCCTATCCTTTTGGTCAGAGCACTGTGGGGTACTAGTTTAGGAAAACAATTTTTTCAAATTTTTATCATCAGAATCCCTCCTCAATGGCCAAGTCCTCATTGTCACTTTCTCGTGGGCTGATGTGGCACATGCTATCATCAACATCTATGCCCCAACCTGTGCAAAAGAATGCAGGAAAACTTTCTTGTCAGTCAAATACCTCTCATTACCCCCAGACCCTTTTGTAGTCGGTGACATGAACTGTTGGCTAAACACACCAATGGACCGTTGGCCTTCCTCCTCCCACGCCCCAGGGCCACATAAAACTTTGCGTTCTAAAGTCCACCCTTGGGTTAATGGATGCACTGCTGCAGTGAGCCCCGCTGCTCAAAAACATGATGCGCCCCCCATATCCACAACAGCCAATTAAGGTCCATGACCCGCATCGACCTTATCCTTATGCTGGCGAAATTCCAACCCCACATTTCCCACTTCCAAACAATGAAAATGAATTCTCCAACCACCGGCTGGTCTTGATAACCTACCACCTACATGTCACAGTGGCTAAGGCCCCACATTGGTGCAAACTCCGCCCTCCTGAACTTGCGTCACCAGGATTTTCCACTTGGGTGGAAGAGGCAACTTTGGCAAAAGAGTTTGTAACACCATTTTTCGCTACCCCATCTCTACATGGTCAACCTTTAAAGAGGATACCATCCGCCACTCTTGCCACCTCTCCTCCTGGTGCTCACGAGCCACATTGGCCATCATTTCGCGCGCTCTGGCAGAGTTGGCACACATGGAGTCCAACATCCCAGCCACGGGCTACAGCCCTGCATGGGGCTGGAAGTGGGCAGAAGCAGCCACCCATCTCAACGCACTCAAAAGGCAATACAAACATTGGGTTTGTGTTCAGTACAGGGCCAAACAAATTAAAGAGGGTGACAAGTGCACCGCATATATTTTAAAAAAAATTCTCACCACGCCAGAGCATGACCTGCACACAGGTGCAAAGATTGGATGATTCCATCGCGGATACACCAGCTGAAGTGGCAATCAAGACAAAAAAGTATTACTCCAAATTATACCGACCTGATCCAATTCAGCTGGCCAAAGTGGCAGAATTTCTCAACTAAAACCACATCTGCACCATTTCCTGATACCCGGAAATAATGAATTTGATTACTCTGAACAAACTATGGACAGCCATCTGTGGTGCACCAAACTGGAAATGCCCAGGCCCAGATGGCATTCCATATGAATTCTATAAAAAGTACTTCACATATATATCCCCACTACTGCTTGCCTCACTTAACCAGAGCCTTCTGGAAACGCGCCTCCTACCAGGAGGACAAGAGGCCTTCACTGTTACACTCTTCAAGAAAGGGGACAAGCTAGACTTAGCCAACTGGCGCTCCATTTCTTTAACTAACACGTATACAAAAATTTTATCAAAAATCATGGCTAACCGTTTAGGGATTGTAGCATCTGCCACCATCTCCCCAGAACAATTCAGTTTCAAGCCTAGAAGGTCGATTTGTGACAACGTGCACTCTGTGGCTAACGCATGCCAGTCCATAGCCTCTGGGGCGCTTGTATTCTTGGACCAACAGAAGGCATATGGTAGAGTAAACTGGGAATACCTCAGGGCCTGCCTACATCAATTTCGCTTACCCCCTCGCTTCATCAACTGGGTAATGCTGCTCACAGAATCTGCAAAAATGGCAGTGCGTGGCCCTGGCTTCCTAATGGAAGTAGTCCGCCCTCAAAGGGGCTTGCGACAAGGGGACCCCCTTTGCTCACTCTTATACAACTTCAGCCTTGACCCACTACTTCGAAACGTGAATGCTCAACTCACTGGGGTCCATGTGCCAGGCCAAGCCCCAGTCAAGATGATGGCGTTTGCAGACAACTGTGTGGTTGGGGTGTCTAATAGTAAAGATGCACGTGCACTTGAAGCTCTCACCCAGGAGTATTCCCGGGTAAGTAATGCTGCACTGAATGCTTCCAAAACCGAAATATCCTCCTTTTGTCGGTATCAAAACTGCTGGGCCCCAGCGACCAGTGCCCAGCCCAGCCCATCTGCTCACACATGGTCTCGCCCTCCCAGCTCACCCCACATCACCCCACTGGTGCTCCCCTTCGTGCCACGCCCTACCATAGGGCCAGTCCGCCATCTGGGCGTGTGGGTGGAGGCAGGCGGGTATGCATCAGCAGTAATGGAGAGTCATATTCTAGATAATGTGACGAAGCGCATCACCTCCCTCAGAGCCCACCCTACTTCCCTTACTGGCAGGGTTGTTTTAGCCGACTCTATGCTCCTCTCCAAAGTCTGGTTTGGAGCCCACGCCATCCCCTTCTTCCCAAGCTTTTTCAAATCCTTGTATGCCCTGCTGCAAGGATGGCTTTGGTCAGGCCGCCCACCACCAGTATGGTTAGAGGTCATGTTTGGCCCTCATCATCATGGTGGCATGGGCCTGCTTGACTTCAAAGCCCATGCTGCCAAGATCCTGGGAACCTGGATTGCAGCTGTCACTGCCCCTACGCTCCCCTCCCAACACTGGTCCTGCGCAGCCCGCTCCAACTTCTACCGCGCCTTGGGCCTTAACAATCCATTGAACCCTCACTCCCTGATGAAATACCTGGCTTCACACCCATCGGCCACAGGTACTCATGGGACTAAAACCCAATACAAACAAATCCTCCTATTCATGCGGAGTGCTGAGTGGAGAATTCATATTAGCGGACACACAGCCCAGAGAGGCCGCCCCTCTCCTCAGTTCACACAAGAGTACAGAGGCTACCCATCCAAGATGGCGTGATCCCCACACAGCCCCATGTCCTATCCAGGGTGGACTACCTGGACATGATGGACATCCATTACTACATTGAGACCCAAAAAACTATCTGGAAATACGCACACCATCCTCTGTTGCAGCCTCAAATCTGTTCCCATGTGTGGCGCTGCCTGAGGCAGATGTACCGTATGGCTGAGCACTTTACGCTTTACACTCATCCTGCGTCATGTGTGGCCAGTATGGAACGCTGTTACACCGCATGGAGAAGTGCCCTACCACTAAAACGATATGGCGCGAAGTTCAACGTCTGCTTGGCCAGGATCAAACACATCTCTTTAGTCTGTCAAGAAATATGTTTGCTTTATCAATGGCTTCCCCCCTTCCACCCTCCCTCCGTGCTCTGGTGGTTGCAATCGCCATGTGGACTATCCACACGATTGTCTTGGATGCCATCGCAGGCTCCACCCCCACCCTCCCAGAAGCTGTCTACAGATTCCAGTCTCATTTGGTGGACCACTTTCAGGCGTGGATGTTTGGATACCTCCCACCGCGTCGCTGACAGCTGGTCTCATCTTAGTTCCCACTTTGGTTCATCAAATCAGACCCTTTCCTCCACACGTGTTCAATAGTGGCTACGGCCCCTTCATACGTCCCCTCCCCCTCCACATAGTGGCGTTCCCGCTGGCAACAAGAGATAGCTTCGCTTCTCTGGGGTGCCTTCCCTGTTCTAAGTTTTGTCTCTTTTGGGTCAAATTCGGAAGTGTCTGTCCCATGGTCAGCCTTCCTTGCAATAAATTTGAAATTTAAAATTTAAATTTAAATCCTGCTCATAAGGATCCAGGATCAGATGGTATCCCATTTGAAGTGTATCTAGTGGATCCCATCACAGTTACAAAGGCCCTCCAGCCCCTCTTCTCGGCCCTCTTGGCAGAAGGGAGAGTTCTTCCTGACTTGAAAAATGAATTATGACCCTATTTATAAGAAGCAAGCCGTGAGGACCTTGAAAACTGGAGATTTATTATCACTATTAAACACAGGCCACAAGCTATTTACTAAACTTCTAGAAAACCGCTTGACTAAGTGGGCAGAACCACGCCTTAATCCAGATCAACATGGCTTTATCCCAGGGATGTTCTTTAGAACAATATCAATGAGCTTCTGGCAACCATGTCAGCTAACTCATCTCAAACACATGGTTTTGTGGCGCTTTTTAAATATGAGAAAATCATATAATTGAATAAATTGGAAGTATATTGACTCCTCCATAACTCTCCTCCACATCCCACCACAAGATTGGAAATGGCTATCAACGCTTTACGCCCAGCTTCACACTAAGGTAATGTCCCCGCACACTTTACAGAAGAGGTTATAGTGAATAGTGTCTCCGTCAAGGGGATCTACTGAGCCCAATATTGTTCAACATAGCTTTGGACCATCTTCTGGCCCTACTACAGGAACAGATGGAGGTAATCTGGTTTCTGGGAAACCCACACCCACACCATAGCTTTTTCTAATGGCACAGCAGTGGCAATTGGACTAAAAGGACCTAGACCTTGCCATGGAGGCAATGGATCACTTCTCCAATGATTCTAACACAAAAGTTAACACTTCTAAATCCATTATGGTTCAAGTTGAACCCCATCGTTTCCTCCTACTCTTGGTCTGGAACCTACCTAGGGCACCTTTAGGCACCTAGGTGTCCTCACCACACCACAAGGTGTCACAACCAAGGAAAATGAAAAACCACTTGCTAGATGCAATAAACTCACGTGTAGCCAGATGGAACCGCCATCACCTCCCAGGGACGCGCCCTGATGGCAAACGTTTTACTGCTATCAAAGGTATGGTTCCTCGCTATGTCTTCCCCTTTAAAGACAGTTTTTACTCAAGGTTGCATGTGATATCTCCTCTAGTGGATAAGGGGATTCAACCACCCACCCACGGTTCTGACCATAATATCCCAACCCCACAATGAGAGGGGCCTAGGTTTTTGTTTTTAGGTCCTATTCCACTTCATTACTGACGGGATTCCTTAAGCCCATTATTTGCTGGGATATGGCTCCAATGCCACAGTGGGGTCCATACTTACACTAGGGTTTAGAGGACTCTCTAGGGCTCTAAAAAACCTTACCAACAGCTGCGAGGGAATGGCTAACAAAGCATACAGGCCACCGCCTCAAATCCTTATCAAGTTTTACTGGAACTAGGTTCTCCTTGTACTAAGTGGGTAGGGGTACAGGTGTACCACGCCTTCCTTATAAAAAGAGTTTTCCAGGGATCAGCCCATGGCATCACATCCTGGTCCACAATGAGAGGATTGTAATCTCGAGCCTCCACCCTTTGGACAGAACCTCAATGCGTCTCATTCCTTGAACTACCCCTGCCGTGGAATGTGATCTAAAGGCACTTTGAAAGGTTATTCCCCACCCTGTTCTTATAGTAAAGATGTCAAGTACACTGTGGTGAGTACCACACTGCTCATACAGGAAAGGGGAACAAACTGGTCCCACCTTTCAGCACAAGAGCGGCCCATGATGCACAGAGCTGACAGACACTTACCTCCACCGCTTTTTTACTTGCCCCCTCATAGCCCCTTTCTGGAATAAAGTCCACGAACTCCTGCAAGCAGAACCCTGGGTAGGCACCATGTTCAGGACTTCATGTTCAACCTCTCACTCCCCAATTGCTACCAATCATTAGAAGTTCTGGCATTTGGCGTAGTAAAATGTACTTTTCATAATTCATATTTTTGCACCACTTTTGACTCCACTCTGTGGAAGCTGCGCCATACGATCACCCACTTTTAGGTTCATTTTGAGATGGTACTGAGAGTCTTTACCATGTCGCCATGGGTTAATTGGTCAGTTTGAGCGGACACCTGGCTCTGGAAAAACTTTCCACCACCCTTTCTTGACACTTTCTCTTACCCTGCCTTTGCCTCAAGCTCTTAGAAGCTCAGCCATTTTTTTTTAGTACTAGATGGTCCCAACCCAATTTAGAAGCTCAGCCATGATTAAATAAAGATTGGTGTATCCTCCCTTAGGTAGGTACCACATAGTTCTAAAAGAAGAGAGTTTCACCAGTGGGGAATGAAAATTTAGGGTTTCTTTAGAATTACAAGTAATAGAAGGCGTTAGAAGAGATTTATGATAGCAATTTAAATAATTCAACTAAATTAAATTGTGGGCCACAGGAAAAAAAATCAATGGTAACTTGTTAATATAAATTAACGTTTGTGTAGCCTATGAATAATACTTGTATCTATATATTAGTAAAAAACAAAAAAAAGACTATATAAAAAGATGCTTGATAAAACCAATTTCACCATTTCCCCCACTTGACCAAACACTAGGGAACAAAAATGAGCTAGATGTATAGTAATTTATTGAGAACCTATAGCTGTACGTCAAAAACTTTGCTGGTACTCTAAGGGAAACTAGCATGCACCCAATTGGTAAATAACTTTCTCTAGGATCTCCCAGAGCATAGGAATCAGTGAATAGTTTTTTGTTGATTTTGGTAGTGACATACCTCATGCACTCCAGTTTTATAGTCATGCCAAAGCCATAGTTGTCATAATACAACACCGATTGCCCTATGGCAAAATTAGGTAAGTTAATGGTCCTCATTATTTTATCTTCTGGATCTATTTTTCTGAGTCAATGAGTTGGAGTATGCTTTGCTTTGTAGCTGAATTAGAATCTGCATGAGTCTTTCAGAAATTGATTAGAGATCATTGTCACAAATACACTAGTTTCACTTGTAGGTGCTAACGCTGGAAAGCATGACATAGTGGCTGAATGCAGGTGGCTTAGTTCATCAAGGTCATCCAAGAGGACATGGGTTTAAAAGACGCATATATGGATGAGACTTTATTCATTATAATAAACTAGATAATAAATAAATAATGTAAGCTATTCACTTAAAAAGTACTTTACTTAAAATAAGTCAGTTCTATGTATAGTACTGTTTAAAATAAAAGGGAATCATGATTTATTATAATATAATGGACAGTGACTTAATGTTCATTCTTGATTCCCAAGTGGTTTGTCCTTCTTGAGTCCTAACTAGAAGGTCAGCTGAGCATATAAAACTTTTGTTGATAACTTTATAGCATAAGTTAAATTTGTATGAACCTTAAGTAGGAGCTCTTACAATGATCCAGGTTTGGAAGTCAAACTTTTCAGCTTCTAGAATGAACAGCTGAAGAAGATATTGGGAGCTTTGGTCACAGATGATGAAGTCATGTATTTGTGGCCTTGAAAATAGGTAAATTATTCGTGAATAATTTAAAAATGATTATTAGCTTAATTTGGAGTAAATCAGGCAATGCTCCAAATTGAAACCTGGATTGATGATGTAAGCTCAACCTTAATTTGTGACTTATGCGACATTTTGAGTAGCCTGAAAGTCAAGTCCCGCGCAGAAGATTATATCAACCTTGTCCTCAGGACAAAGTTACACCTTGCATAGGGAGAATCATGAGAGATCCCCCCAAGCCTTGTCCAAAGGGAGTAAGTCTTGGTCCAAGCGGACTTAATTAATACAATAATCATCAAGGTATTTGTGGCATACTCTTGTTGTAATTAGTTGGTTAATCTTATCAGGTTCCTTTGATTGATGCAAAATATCTCAAGTCTCAAAAATTTTCATCTGATGATGGTCAGTTAAGTTTTGATCCAGCTCAGTTTGGGTCAAAATACACTGAGTTTTCATTTTGAGTCGGGCTGGGTCCATGTGATTGCCATCAGAAGAGTTGTTATTAATTTGGCGAGATCATTGAGATACGCTGAAAGGTTTTTGTGCAGGGTCAAGCCCACTAGAAACTGATGGATGATATGGAGAACGTTGGCCCACAAGACAAAAGTAAAGATTATAATAAAATATGAAGCAATTGCTTCAGTTACACTACTTTATTTACTTATTATAGAACAGCATATTTCTTCTTCTCCGCTCACTTCTTCCTAATAACAATTTCCCTCTTTTATTCATCTTATATTGCTTATATCTCAGTGACTTCAGTCAATAACAAAACTTTTGCTTAGACTATTTGTTCTGCCATATTCTCATTGGTTCTGGAAGAGTTCACCATTTATTAAATTCATATTTGCCTTAGTTTGAGGTGATCCACTCATTATTTTTCATACATCAACATCTCATTATTCATCATTTGTCAACAACACCTTATCACCTGATTTGGAGGAGATCTAACATTATCCTTTCCGACCCAATATCGCCTCATCCTAAGGTGCATGAATAATCATAACTCTGAATGATGATTACAGATTCTATCCATTCTGCCATAACAACTCAGGGCTTATTGTCCAGTCATATTAGAATCATGACATTACCCCCATTGACTGGATGATAAGCTCCTATTTTTATACACTCTGAGGAACTCTTATGCACTTGGTTGATAATATAACTGCTCATGGGGTCCTTAATATCATAGGCTTTAACACCTGTTTTCTCAATAACTTCAAATGTACCAATCCAGATGCTGGCCAATTTGTGTTTCTGCCAAAAGACATGTTGATCATGAAAATAGAGCCATGTCCCCATCTATGAACTGGGCCAGCCTGCTACGCCATACCTTATTGGCAGCCTGATTTTTTTATCTTCTTGGTTAAGCTGAATGAGTATGATACAGAGCAAGTTGATATGCATGTTGGTTAGAGTTATCAGATAACATTGTGGGCTCATTCCGCTGGTTCTTCTACGCAGTCATAGAGAAGCACAGGAAGAGAAGGGTGTCATCCAAAAATTGAAAGGGAGTTTTCCCATGATGGAATAATAGATGGTGTTATAAGCAAAGATGGCGGTGGACAGGAGGGAACTTTAGTCTGAAGGGTGATCCGCTACCAATTTATGGTGTATGTTCACTAAAGTCCCATTAACTGCTCAACCATCCCATTAGACTCAGGGTGGTATGGGGTTATTAGAGCCCCATGGATGGCCATAATCTCAATCAGCTTTAGAAGGATGTGGGAAGTGAAGTTAGTTCTGTTATCAGTTAGGAGGAACTGAGGGCAGCCATGTCGCTGGATAATACATTCCATCATGAACTTGCCACTGTGACCGGCCACAAATCTCAATTTACCCTTGATTTAACCCACCTGGTCAAGTGGTCGATTACTACCAGAATATACTTGTACCGGCTAGCTCCTGTTGGCAGAGGGCCAATGACATCAATGGAAACTGTATGCCAAGAAAGGTGCGGTTCACTAACTGGTACAAGGTCTTCTGGAGGAATGACTTTTCCACTTGGCAATGGTGGCAGCAGGAGATAGTTCCAAGCACATCAGATTCATGATTTCCCAGTAATATTGAGGCTGCTACAATTCCATTGTCTTGCACACATCACCATGTCCAGCTGCATTATGTGTGCTCATATTGATAGCAGGTTGTGCTGAGGGTCATGTGAAGTTTACTGTAGGATTGCTAATCTGTTTATACAACTCCCCATACCGTTGAAAGATGTTGGCTCACATTTCATTTAGCACCTTTATCACTTGTGGCAGTTCATTGTCATATTGGCTTCTGAGCATTTTATCATACATTACATCACCAAAATCTGCCATAACTGCAATCGTTAATAATCTTAATAAGAATTTTGCATTTTGATGTTTGGCTCTAGGTCGGTGCGGATTTTTCAAGTCAAAAGCCTTCAGTTTTGGAGGGCCCATTGGGCTAGACGCCCTTCAGGCTCCTTGAGGTTCTGCAACACTGTAACAAAGCATGATCCATTATAAGTTTAAACTTCACTTTATGCAAATACACCCTAAATTGCTGGTACATGTATATCACCACTAAGAACTCCCGCTTGATCACAGTATAATTACTTTTGTGGCAATTTAGGCTCTGAGTGCATTACGCCACTGGGTGCTCCTCCCCTATACCATCTTATTGGGACAGAACCTCCCTGATGGCAGAAAGATATGCGCCCATCTGGACAATAAACTCTTTATTAAAATTTAGGTAGCGCAACCCTGGTGCACAGATTAGAGCTATCCAAAGTTTATCAAAAGAGCATCTTCTGCGTTCTGTCAAACAAATGCAGCATCCTGCTTTAACAACTCAAACAGTGGACCTCCAATACAACTAAAGTTGGGTATAAAGCTGTAGTAGTAGCTGACCATCCCTAAAATATTTGTATATTGCGCTTACTGTTTGGTGTAATCATAACATATAGCCTTCGCCTTGGCTGGCTGGGGCTTAAGCCCCGTTGCATCCACTACAAACCCTAGGTACTCCAGCTGGTCTTTGAAGAAGTGACATTTAAGGGGTTTTATCTTTACGTTAGCAGTAGCAAGCCAGCGGAATACCTCCTCCAATTGGGTAAGATGCTCCAAAAATGTCTGGGAGATGACATTGATATTGGTGAAGTATATGTTTATGCATGACATCTTTAAGTTGCCAAGGATAGTGTCCATGGCGCTTTGGCTCGTAGCCAGGGCATTACACAGCCCTTGTGGCATCCAGTTCAGTTGGAAAAGCCCCTTGGACATGATAATGGCGCATTTACCTTGTTCTGCCATGGGAAACTTGATTTGCCAATAGCTGGATATCAATTCCATCACTGAGAAGTAACGGGCTCCTCCCAACTGATCCTATGCATCATCAATTTGCGGCAAGGGGTATGAGTCCTTTTTAATAGTGCTGTTGAGCTTCAGGTAGTCTGTTACTAACCAGTTGGTACCGTCCTTCTTTTTGAGTGTTAGAATGGGTGATTCCCATGGACTATTTTAGGTTTTGAGCATAACTTGCTCCAACAGCTAATCTATTTTTGGTAACTACAACAGCTGCTGCCCTTGATTGGCAGATTGTCTGAGATTTGATGGGAGGATGCTCATCAGTATCCACTTGATGGACCACCCCCTGTGCACACCCTAAGTCATGATCATTGGCAGCAATTTTTTTCTTATATATTTTCAAATAAAGATATTGCCTGTTTTTTGGACTTCCAATACCATATTAAAAGATTTGCGCAGTACCACAGACATTACAATGAGCTGCAGTTTAATGGGTAGAAAAATTTTATTCAGCAATCCAAACTCGTGAACCTGAAAGAGCTCCTCAACTGGGGTCAAGTGTAAATATGCCACTATTTGATATTGGCAGATTTACATTGGTTAATTCTGTAGATTCGCTACATAACCTTGATCTCCCATGTCCCAGTAGTATAATGCCTGGGACCACATGGGGCTCCAGCTGCAATTGCTGATAAGGGCCAATGGCCTCCCCATATAGTCTGTCTGATACTTCCACATCTAACTCAGTGTTTATTATAACTTGGTCTGGAGGGGATGGATATAGAACCAACAGCTCTGAAAGGAAGGCCTTGTATTCATATATCTGCTGGGGGAGGGCCTGGGTACTTTATTAATCAATGATAGTGCATCAGATTCACCCTATTACTATAGTCAAGGTTATATTGTCCCATTTGCACCATATCCTTTGGCATAGACTTGAGGTAAAGGAAATTGGAATCCGCTGACACAATATTCCAAAGAACTCTTCCATTATATCAACAACAGCCCAAAATGTGTCACATGAAAGTGGTTCCAATTAAAATGTCATAATTATAATTTAGCAACTGTTGCAATTCTGATAAGACTGGACAATAAGCCCTAAGTCATTAAGACAGAATAAGCAAATCTGCTGAGTTTGATTATAAGTTACAGTTATTTTTGTGCCTTAGTATAAGGCAATATTGGGTTGGAAAGGAACTTGAATTGCCTCCAAATCAGGTGATAAGGTAATGTTGACAAAAATAAACAATGAGATGTTGACAGATGATAAATACTGAGTGGGTAACCCTAATTAAGGTGATTGTGAATTTAATAAATAATGAACCCTTCTGGAACCAATGAGAATATGGCGGAATGAATAGTCAAAGAAAAATTGTTAGTATTGATTAAAGGCACTGAGATATAACTGAGATGAGGATATTGAAGGGGAGGTTGCTAGTAAGAGAGAGCGGAGCAGAGAGCATACGCTGAAAACATTAAAGAGTAATTAAAAAGTGTTATCAGAGAAATAGCTCCCATTTATTATATGATATTTATTTTTACATTTGTGTTGAGGACTGACAATCTCCATATCTTCCATTCTATTGCTCAGTGGGTTTGCCACTGCACAAAAACCCTTTGGCATATCTCAACAAATTAACTAAAATTATAACAGTGGTGTTCACTACATTGGGCCCATTGATCAATATGAAGAAATAAAAAAATCTTCAGTTGACAACTATGTCACATCAGGCTTGCTTTGACAGGGGATCTTCATGACACACCACACCAATCAAATATGGAGGACTCAAACTTGCCTTGGATGAAATGCTCAAAAGGCAGAGAGTTCTGTTGCAGGAGGTTTTTAATGATAAGATGACTCCATTTGATTGCGATGGGAACATTCATGGGATCTTTATGTGATTTGAGCTTGTGACAGAAGGAACCTCATTGGCATAAATTGAAACTGCTATTATCCGCGATGGATGTTTGAAAACCTGATCAATTCTCCTGATACCTTCCAAACAGTTCCGCTCATATCAATAGGTAATGATACTGTGCTGCAGTTGTATAAAGATCCGCTAAAGATGTCACAAAGAAGGCTGAGTTCTTGACCATCAGGTTTCAGCGTAATGAGATCCTCACTGAATTTGCTTATCAGTTTATGGCGGAAGCTCATGTGTTAATTTAGGCAGGGATTAATACAAATCTGACATGTGCATTGTGATGACCTCCTCCAAGAAGCTATACCGCAAACTGTACAATGTCATGACCTCAAGGTTGGATAAAGATGTACCTTTGCTCAAAATTATTCAGTTTTTGTGCCATTTAGCCATGCCCTGTCCTCCACCCAATACAGAGTGAAACCTTCCGCTCCTTTCCAGACCATATTTGGGAAATTAGCCTGTATAGTTCAAATTCCACTGAGTTACCCCCAGAAGTTAAATGAACGCCTCATACCTGCTTATAATCAATGTTCTGACTACTACCTAGGGCCTAATTATGCTGACCGTCAGCAGTCATTCTATTGACCTGGTCCTGTTTATGCCAATCACCTTAAGTAAAACTTTCTGTGTGGACCAATTAAAATATTCAAAGATGCAGGCCCTATGGGATAAATTTTTTCAAATGAGGTTACACTGGGCATCTAGAACGAGATTGCCCAAATTGATGGGTCCATTAATTACAGCAGGATCATGCTACCAGGGAATAGTCAGAGCAGATTAGAGACATGACTCTCTACCTCCGATATCCCAATTTCTAATGTCTCACCTGAATCTACTGAAGTATATGCAGCAGAAGCTCACTAGTATGATGATACATTTCTATATCAGCAGCTAGTTGGGGAGTAAATGTACTGATACAAGCACAAGCCAAGGACACGGCGGGTGAAGGACTCTGGGGGCACCAAAAGCCATACGCGTGTCAATTGTTTAACAAAGCTCTTCAGACAAACGGAACTGTTTGCAGATGCACTTTCCCAGAGAGGGTAGAAGTCACCTTCCCAGTGACCGCTATTGTTAAAGGGTACTATAAAGTTGGTGAGAGTAAAATGAGCTTCCTTGGTAAAAGCGAGCCTTTGAATGTCCATTTAGTAAACAGTTAACATTAATCCTACTTGGAGTGTACCTAATGTGACATTATTGTAGAAAAACCCAAGTTTGCACTATAATAGGTACAGGCGCTCCAGTTAACATAGATCTACTAAGTTGGTGACAAAGTTGACATTAAAACCTGATGTGGAGCATTGAATGTTGTATGGGACCACTGAAGCTGAACCATAGTCTCTTAGGGAGCTTACAGTGCGCTTCCCTTGCGGTTTGGGTCAATTGTTGTTGTAGCTCTGGTGGTAGTGTTACTTAGTAATTATGACCTGTTGATTAGACCAATTTATGCAACACTATGGTGCTGTTGTTAATATGATGGAGGAGACCTTCAACATTTGGGGCAATGGATCCTAATTTTTTTACCTCAGATGAGAGACAAAGGACTTGGTGCACATAGGACATATCAACTTTTTTTATAGTGATGGGGTGATTCCAGTTTGCTACCATCAACTTAAAAGCAAAACCTGGGCTCTTCCTCATCAAATATATGAATATCAAGGGCTTCCGCGATAGCTGCTAGTCCTATATCCATCCCATCAGAACCAAGTAATAAATAACAA
This sequence comes from Massospora cicadina, assembly GCA_022478985.1. Classification (NCBI taxonomy): domain Eukaryota; kingdom Fungi; phylum Entomophthoromycota; class Entomophthoromycetes; order Entomophthorales; family Entomophthoraceae; genus Massospora; species Massospora cicadina. The sequence continues at coordinate 126,841 of JAKSZP010006637.1, read as the reverse complement.
TGAGTTAGAGGTGGAAGTGCCTTCTGGGCTCTATGAGGAGGTCATTGGGTCCTATCAGCAATCACGGCTTAAGCCCCATGTGGCTCCAGAAATAATACTTCTGGGACATGGGGAGATCAAGGTCTTGGTAGCAAGCCTCCAGAATGAACTAATATGAATACACCAGTACCAAATAGTGGCATATTTACATTTGAACTAAGTTGAGGAGGTACTCTTGGTTCATGAGTTTGGGTCATTGGATGAAATTGGTCTTCCCGTTGAACTGCAGCTCAGCTTAATGGCAGTTGTACCGCATGAAAATTTAATGGGGTTATCAGAAGACCAGAATGATCAGGTGGAAGCCTTACTTCAAAAATACAAGGAAATCTTTGCTGTTGACAATCATGATTTAGGGTGTGCTTGGGGGGTGGTCCATCAATTGGACACTGGGAATCATTCTCCCATCAGATCCCAGCCAATCTGCTGATCAAGGGCAGCTGAAGAAAATAGTTACTGAGGAAGACAAAAAAGCTGCTGGAGCAAGGGATGCTCGAACTATCCAAAGGTCCATGAGTTTTGCCAGTTCTGATTGTAAAAAAGAAGGACAGCAACAACCGCATAGTAATAGAATACCAAGAAGCTTAATATTTACACCAAGAAGGACTCATATCCCTAGCTGAAGATTGGCAATGCTTTGTTTTGGTTAGGGGAGTTTGTTACTTCTTTTTGATGGATTTGATATCTAGTTATTGGAAATCAAGTTGCCTGTGGCAGAACAGGAGAAATGCGCCATAATCACTTACAAGGGGTTTTTAAATTGACCCATATGCCCCAAGGGCTGTGTAACGCCCCAGATATATTCTAACTGGTGATGGACACCATCCTTGGTGATCTTAGGTTGTCATGTGTCCTCATGTACCTCGATGACACCAATGTATTCTCCCATACATTTTCCAAGCACCTTAATCATTTGGTGAATGTATTCCACCGGCTGAAGCCAACATCAAGATCAAAACTCAAAAGTCACTTTTTCAAGGAGCAGCTGGAGTATCTTAGCTTTGTGGTCAATGTGATAGGGTTTAAACCTCAACCAGCCACGGTGGAGGCTATCAGTAGATGACTACGCTAATCAGTAAGCGGTACATTCAGGTATTATTAGAGATGGTTTGCTACTACCACCGCTTCATACCCAACTTTAGTTGTATTGGATGACTGATATTTGGGTTATTAAAAAGGATGTCATGTTCAAATGGATGATACTTCATCATCACTTTTTGACTCACATAAGATAGCATTAATTTATGCGCCAGTGCTATGCTACCCAAATCTAAATAAAGAACCTATTGTACTTCTCTTTTGCTTTGATATTGAAATCAAAGCAAATTTGAAATTTTAAATAATAAACAAATATCTATGCTCAATCAAGCCGATATTTACAAGTACTAATGCTCTCAACGCCTGCTGCCCTGGCTTGGGGTGGCGGTGTGCTTCCATCTGGCATATTTCAGCCACCACTGAAGCACGCCTGAGAAAGCTCTGCTATCTCCTCTAACACTACTGGGCTTTATGTCCCACCTCAGGACTTGGCCCACCACCTTGTAAGTTCCCAGGTGGTGCACTGAAACCCTTTTTTGTGCTCCCACAGAGCATATACATTTTGGCCTCTGGGTTGAATATGGGAACCTCTTCCCATATGCAAGCATGGCCATCATTGAGATGTCCACAGTGGTGTCTAAACCCGCTGTCTTCATTGATTTCTGCCCCTTTCAGAGGTATTTTGACCTCAGCTTCCATTCTGAGGCTAATGCAATGGCAGCATATAAGATGCCATTAATTTTTAAAATATTATCCTTACCACCATTTACACTTGGCTCCTGGATGAGGCCACTTTGGTGGTCCAGTTCGCCAGGTTGCCCTCCCGCCTTTCTCCTGAACGCCTATGTCATGAGCTCAAGGATGGTTTGGCCATTTATGGCACAAACCCAATGTTGCAATTTGTGGTTTTAAAGGGAGTGGAACTTTTGGCAGGTCCATGCACCTTTGCAACAATCCACCCATTCCATTGAAGCATCCACCTCGCGATTCCCCCTCACACAGTAATCAGATCTGCCCTTAATCAACCATTATGGGCATGCGTTAAAAATGGCTGCGCCATTTTCCCCTTGTGCCTCAAGCTTGTTCACTTGAAGTGCAAGTGCCCTATGGTTTCCACCTCCATCTCTTCCAGCGCTCCTCCCTCTGTCCTTGGGTTGTCGGCTGGTTCAGCCCAATTTTTGAATGGGGATCAATCCTCCCGCCCCAACCTCAATATTTCTGGCACCACTTCCAAGGCAGCCAATTAAAATTAAATTTTTTTTACAAAAAATTTGAAAAATTTGACAGATTATAGAATCCTGAGTTGGCAGCTGAGACAGTTTTGACTGAGCTGCCATATTCAACAGTCTGCTACCAATCAGATTCTGCCATCGCTCTGATTCCAGTGGCTGGCCCAGCATTGGCCAAGATTAATCCAATTGAATGCTTTGACTGGATTGATGATAATGACCAGCCATTTAATGTCAAGCTGGATTTTGCTTTGGAGGAGTTTATTAATCCTCAAAATTTGCTTTAACCATTTCAGTACAAAACCTGGTTTTGCTAATTATAAAAATATGCATAAAATGGCAGTTTAGGCGGCAGCCGCCCCTGCCAACACCCTACTCTGATAGCAACTTCATGGGGCAATGGAACCCCTCATGGAGGGTATTCCTATCCCAAACTTCCCCAATGATTTTGAGGAAGATGCGAAATATGAAATTGAGGAGCTCCCTATTGGTATGAGCTGCACTTGCATCAATGCAACAAAAACTTGTCTTTTTGATCCCAATCATCCACAAACCTGCCATTGCATTAAGTAGTTTACTTGTGTGATGGCTCTCATCACTTTTGCTGAGCATCAACTTGCTCAACACGTTGAGGCGGTGGATAACTCCAGCCTCATAAACAAAGAAAACCCACAATTATACCTCCTTACGCCTCTCTTATCTGATGCTCCTACCCCAATGAGTCCACCAAGGTCCTCCAGATAAAGTGGGCACTATTAAAAAGTTTCCCAAAAGCTTCCTCACCTTCTGATATGATTTTCTAGGCTGTTAGCTGAGGTGCCCCATTAGGAATTTATATTTCTAAGTAATCCCTTTGTTTGGCCCATTTGCAAATAAAGATGCGTGGCACTCTCTTTTTGGGTTGGTCACCACTAATGTTAGAAATACAAAACTAATGTATAGATGGATGCATCTCTTTCCGTCATTGGTGCAGTGCTATCTCAAAAAGATGATGAGGGGGAGGAACATCGAGTTTCATACTGCAGTAAGAGCCTGATCTAACTTGAGCATAATTATACCATAACTGAGTGGGAGTGCTTAGTGGTGATCTATACATTTAAGCAATTAAGGGTGCATCTGCATGGTTTGAAGTATAAGGACATAATGGATCTTGCTTTATTAAGCTAGTTACAGAACCTCAAGGAGCTGGAAGGACGCCTATCTTGGTGGGCCCTCAAACTGCAGTCTTACAACTTTTAAATCCTCAACCGACTTGGTTCAAAACACTATGATGCTGATTACTTATTGATATCGCCAACGGTTGCCACATAGCGGATCTAAGCAATGTGGTGTATGACAAATGCTCAGCGGAACATACAACAATAAACTGCCCCAAGTCATAAAAGAATTAAATAAAGTGCGAGATAATACCTTTCAAAAGAATGGAGAGTTGTACAAATAGATTGGCGAATCCACGGTGAACTTCCAGTGACCCTCAGCCAGTCCTAGCATTATCATGAGCGCTACAAGGCAGTCAGACATAGTGGCATGTGCAAGATGATGGAATTGTTGCTGCCTTGGTATTACTGGGAAATCATGAACTTCGATGTACTCAAAACTATCTCCTGCTGTGACCAGTGGTAAGTGTAAAAGCTGTTTCACCAAAAGACCTCATACTGGTTGGTGAAACATTACTTTGCTTGGCACACGGTTTCTATTGATGTCATTGGTCATCTGCCAACGGGAGCTAACTGGTCCAAGTACATTCTGGTGGAAATTGACCACTTGACAGGTGGGTTTAGGCACGGGCAATATGAAATCTGGGGGCAAAATGGTGGCTAAGTTTGTGATGGGATGTATAATTCAGCGACACTGCTATCCCCAGTTCATCCTTACTGACAACGGAACCAACTTCACTCCCACATTTTACCCATGCTTAATGAACTGATGGCCATCCGTAGGGTTTTGATGACCCCATAAAACCCAGAATCCAATGGGATGGTTGAGCAAGTTGATGAGACTTTGGTGAACATAATCCGGAAATTGGTGATGTATTGACCTTCTGATTGGAGTTCTCTCCTTTCCATTGCTATTTTTGTATATAACATTAGGTATTATTCCGCCATGGTAAAGGTCCCTATCAATTATTGTATGGATAAAGACATGCTCTTCTGGCACTGCTGTATTATTGTGTATTATACCAGCAGAATGGATCCTCACCGCTACTTGACTAATTTACCAGACAATATTATTAAACTGCAAACTGAAGCATACTTGTGCAGCTTAGCCAAGAAGATTAAGAATCAGGATGCCAATCAGGTACGGCGTAGCGGCCTAGCTCAGTTCAAAGATGGGGTTATGGTTTTGTTTATGACCAGCATGAGTTTAGGTGTAAACACAAGTTGGCCAGTATCTGGATTGCCCTGTTAAAATTATTTATAAACAGGTGTGGATTTATTATACTATCAAGTACCCTTGCAAGCAGATGGATCATAAACTTGGTGCATTCAAAGTTCCTCTGGACGTATAAGCAATAGGAGCATTGTTGTCCAGCCAAGGGTGAAATGTTGCAATTCTGATATAACTAGACAATAAGGCCTAAGTTATTATGGTGGAATGGGTAGAATTTCCAAACTTGATTATGAGTTAAGTTTATTTGAGAGCCTTAGAATGAGGCAATATTGGGCTGGAAAGGATATTAAATCACCTCCAAATCAGAAAATAAGTAATGTTGACGAACATTAAATATTGAGATGTCAATGTATGACAGATAGTGAGTGGATCGCCTTGAATTATTATTTGTATGAGGATGGCTGACCAGGGGACAGACACATCCAATATGTAGGAGAAAAGAAGAGGCGGAGAAAACAGAAGAGGGAAAAGAGAGCAAAGCAATTAAAGATAACTCAGAATACGACATGGCACACTTTGGTGTGGCTGGGGGCCACGGGTGGGTGACTAGACCTTGGGTGGTATGGCGACCCTGACTAGTAGGGTGTAACGCCTATGGAGACTGTGAGGTTTTCAGTGTTATATCGGAGGAACCAGATTGGAATCCATGCACCCATCCATTTCTTCCATTTGTGTTGGAGTGAGCCGAACAGCCAGGCTTGGAAGTGGTCAGCCAATTGGTTGTGGAACCTGAAGATGGTTGGTTAAGGTTGTGGAAGACCCCATTGAATGCGTCGAGGGTAATTGTAAGAATAGACCATATTGCAATGCACACAATTAGGGCCCTCAGTGTCTGGGGGATAGGTGAGGTCATGTTGAGTGCCATGATATCACAGGACAGTCGGAATTTGGTTGTGGTTGGTTGTTAAAACAAATGCATCACGTTGGCCAAGATATGCGCAGATGGCGGGCATTCTTCTAGGCGGTGTGCTAGTGTGTTGAGTCCGCCACAGATGGCGCATGTCTTGAACATTGAGAACGTATGGTCAGCTGTTCTGCATGTGCGGCGCATGTATCGCCCCATTGTGGAGCATACATGTGGGGATAGGAGGGGACAGGTGACGATGTTCCACACCTGTTTTTGGGTTTGTAGATCATATGGGATGTCTTGGTGGTCTAGGTAGTCGATCCTGGACAGAGGGAAGGAAGGTAATGGGTTGGGCGCATTAGATACTGTTTGTCCTCTGTGGAGTTGCACATATCCAGTTTGAGGGTGGGTGTCCTCAGATTGCTGTGCATATTTTCTCCAATTTCCTTGTCTTAGGTTGTATAGGATACGTTTGAAATATCGATTGGTGTTATGTGGTCCAGTGGCATTTGGGTGTGTTACAAGGTACTTCATTAGGGTCTTTGGGTTAGAAGGGGACCTCAGATGTAGTGCCCTTGCAAAATTTGTTTGGGCTGCCTTAGCCCAGTGGAAGGATGGTGGGTTGGGTGACGTCGTGGAGGCTATCCATGAGCCTAGTATTTTCGTTGCTCTTTCCATGGAGTTGAGCAGCCCCATCCCTCCTTTCTTCTGTGGGCCGTACATGGTCTCCAGCCTGATAGGTGCACGGTATCCCGACCATAGCCAGTTCTGCAGGAGCTTGTAGACTGCATCGGTGAAGTTGGCGGAGAAAGGGATTGCATGGGCAGCAAACCATAGCTTTGATAGGATCAGGGAGTTGGCTAATACAACTCTTCTGGTTAGGCTGGCTTTATTCCTTCGCATACATGTCATTCTTTTTGTGAGGTTGTCCGATATGTTGGTTTCTATGGTGTCAAGAGCATACCCACCAGCTTCTAGCCATATGCCCAGATGACGGACTGGGTCAGTGGCGGGGTGGGGTGCAAAGGGTAAGCACAGTGGTTTTATTGGCTTGGGTCTTTGTTGTGTGGTTAGGTGTGTGGTTGGTTGGTTTCTGTGGTGGTGTGGGGTGGGCCCAGTTTGCACTGAATTTGCCCATTACAATTACCTCTGTTTTCTGTTTGTTCAGCATGGCATTACTCACTGATTCATATTGGTGAATGATGCGCTCAATCGTCCTGGCATCCCTATTGCCTGAGACTCCAACGACGCAGTCATCAGTGAAAGCGAGCATTTTGGTTGGTGGTTGTCCCTCAAACCTGATTCTGGTGAGCTTTGAGTTTGCAATGCGGAGAAGGGGGTCAAGGGTGAAGTTGTATAATAGTGGGCTAAGTGGGTCACCTTGTTTGAGGCCTCTTTGGGGGGTGATGGTGTTGGTTAGGAAGCCTGGGCCTCTGATTGCAAACTTGGCTGAGTGCGTTGGGAGGAGCGCCCAGTTTATAAAGCGGGGTGTTAGGTTGAAGGCCTTCAGACATTGTTCTAGGTATCCCCAGTGTACTCAGTCATATGCTTTCTTTTGATCCAGGAAAGCAAGGGCGCCTGTGGGGTTAGCTTGGCAGATTTTGGCAATTTTATGGATGTTATCCCAAATTGAGCGGTTTGGGATGAATCCAAATTGACGGTGTGAGAGGGTTGTCTGGGCGATGTAACCCAAACGTTTGGCTAAAATTTTTGTTAGTATTTTAGTGTCGGTATTGGTGAGAGCAATTGGGCGCCAGTTGTTTAGATCTTCCTGGTCTCCTTTTTTAAATAGTGTGACCACGTATGCGTCTTGGCCACCAGTTAGAAGGGATGTGTCTTCCAGGCACTTATTCATAGTTGCCAGTAGTATTAGTGCGATATGTTTAAAATATTTTTAAAAATTCATATGGAAGGCCATCAGGCCTAGGGCACTTGTTGCGTGGGGTTGATCTTATTACCTCCCATATTTCTTTTTTGTTATGGGTGCTGCCAGGTCTGGTTGGCCAGCTATGGTATTGATATTGGCAGATGATAAAATCTTTTCAATTTTGTTGGGTGATGCGAAATCTGCTGTGTACAGGTCAGTGTAAAATCGGTGTAATTCAGCTGATATTTCCGATGGTGTGGATGCCATTGTGTCATCCATTTGGCGGACCAGTGTGCAGGTCGCCAACTTTGAAATCGGTTTAAAGTGGCGGAAAAATTGGGCTGTGTGAGTTTCTCCGGATAAAATGTATTTTGATTTATAGCATATCTTGGTGTAATGCTGGTGGTTTCTAAATAGGGAGTTTACCTGTGTTGATAGTTGAAACCACAGGCGGCCCCATTGGGGGGTGTATCCCTCACTAGGTGTATTGTTTTCTAGGTGTTGAAGCTGTCTGATAGCCTTGTTGATTGTCATGGACATCACGGCTGTTTTTCTGGAATTTAGGTGGCAAGCTTTCTTAGTTGCATGAGCTTTCAAAGTTTCCCATTTGGAGATACAATTTCCATCAGGTTATTGTCTTTCTTGCCATGTTGTTAGCACCATCTTGATCCAGAGTTTAAGTTCCGGAAGGTGGATGGTGCTCAGGATAACTCTGTGCCAGATGGCCGGTTTTTTGTATTTTTCCAAGGATGATAGCATTATTGAGACCATCTGATGGTCAGAGAAAGGGATAATTGTTGTTGTAAAGTTTGATACCTGGTGCTGGAAGTCTATAGGGGTGAGCATCAGGTCAATCTGGGTCATTGAGACCAGCTGGTTATTGTTGTGGTGGGGTCTTGTCATGTTGGCCAGGGTGGGGGCTTGTTTGGGGATGGTGTCACATATGCCCAGTGTTGCCTTTAGTATGCATAATTCCGTGTGGCCACAGGGTATAGCCCTAGACTTGGGCCAGCAGTCGGTATTAGTGTTTAGCCAGCAGTTGAAATCCCCCGCAAAAAATGTTGCCTTGGGGAATGGGATTGAGAGGATATCAGACAGGAATTTTTGGCGGTCATTCGGATTATTTGGGGCATATACACACGCCACGGCGAAATTTTCTCCATTCCACTCTGAGGTCCACTAGGAGTAGCCATCCCTCCAGGTGAGATGCTGTGTTTTGGATTTTTACTGGAGGGTTACAGTTTGTTTGAATTACCATCCCACAATGGTATGTCCAAAAGGATTTGGCTGGAAGGAGCATGGTTGACCATGACTCCTCCTCCCCCGGTGGACAGTGGGGTTCTTGGATGGCCAAGATATCCACGGGGATATTGCACAGGAAAGCCATTTTTTTGGCCTGGGATGTGGGACCTTGGCTCCTGCGATGTTGAGCGTCCCTATGTTTATTGTGGTAGTCCCCACATCAGGAACGCTGGGGTGACCCACTGAGGTCACCCAGTTCCTTCTCACGAGTCATACTGCGAGTGTGAGGTCGATTAGCCATATTGTTATCATTGTGTTGATCGGCGATCTTGGAGCTGGCATTATTCAGTTTTTTTCTGGCTTGGATTACTCCGTATGTTTTGGATTTGGCGTGTGTTGGCTTTTTCCCCATCAGAAAATTTTTTTTGCCGCTTACCTGTGAGTTTGATGGGTAGGAGTTGTGGGTTGGGGTGGTTGGTTCCTGTGCATAGGTATTCTCACATTGTGATTGGCTGAAGTTGTCTTCCATGTCATCGTTGAACATATATGATTGGTTGGGAGGATTTTCAGTGGTGCAATGTGGATCTACACCCACTTGGTTGAGTGTGTTTGATTGGTTGTATCCAACAGTTTCTTCATTTTGGTTGTTTTGAGTTTTATGTGTTTGGTCTGATTGGTTGTTCCGCTGTGCTGCCATGGCATCCGCTTGAATCTGTTCTGGGGAAATCATGGTGCAAGCTTGGGTCTCAGCGGAACTCGCGGCCTGCTTGCGGGTGGTCTGTGCGCGACGTCAGTCCTTGCACAAGATGGGCTCAACTAAGGCGATATCAGCTCTTTCACCCCAATAGAAGGCGAAAGTAGAGTCTTTAATTTTCCCAAAAGTTGGGCTTGTTTCATCCATATTGTCTTCACAGAATTCTGGTGCTTCAATCCTGCATTTGACAGGGCAGGCATGGTCCTTGTGGCCTATTGCTGAGCAGAATTCGCAAATGGGTGGGGTGTGCTCTGGTGTGATATGGAAGGGGCGGGATATGCTGCCATTGGGGAGGTTGATGGTCGCTGTGCGGGAATTAGAGTGATGTCCTCAGCCACATCTTGGTTGGGTTCAATAATAGCAATTGCCTTTCCTGTGCACAGGTGGGGCAGGAGGGGAAATTTTTTGAATTCAAATTGTTTGATTACTCCATAGCCTTTGAGGCCCCCACAGAGCTTGTCCGTTAGGACATCATGGTGCATGGTACTCAGAAGTCAGTCAAACACAATGAAGAGGTCATTTGCCTCATTCCATCATGTGCGCACCGTGCGGATAATTCTGTCTTCATTGTTGGTTTTTATAAAAAATTTAATTTTTGCTGCTTCTGCCACTTCTTCTGCGGACATGAACCCAACGTCCACCCATCCTCTGTGTAAATTTTTGTATATTACTGAGATGGTGTTCAGGAAAGTCGCGGAGAAGGCCTCCCCCATTTTTTCCCATGACTTGAGGGAAGTATCACTGACCATGATTCTGAGGCCATGTTTGAGGGATGATAAGGGTTGAGAGTGCTCAATTTTGGTATATGCGCCCATTTTTTGCAGGAATTGCAAAACTCTGGGTGTAACGTTGTGCTCACCCTTTTTGGTGGGTGGGTGTGTCAATGTTCCACCGGGGCGTTTTCCCCCAGCAGGTTGGAAGGGCTTTGGGCCTTTTGCGCTGGCCACTTTTGCCCAACTGGTGTTGTTGCGGACAAATTTTCTCATATTCCAGTTTGATTGTCAATCTCGGAGAAATTGCATAGAATCATGTTATTATTAAAAGTGATAATAATGGGAAAGAAAAGCTTTTGGATGCTACCTTCACCAGGCTTAAACTTATCCTTGAAGGTAAGTTTAAAGGTCGTGGGTTCATTGCTCAAAACATGAACACCCAATACCATGACTGGATCAGCTTTGGAGGGTTTGGATTCTGGGATATGAGCTTGAGTGGGAATTCGGTCAACTTGTTGCCTTAGATGATTGAGGTCCTACTATAAATTGTGAACACATTGAGAAAGATGATCATTTGCAGGAGAGTGATTTAAGTTAGAATTGTAGAGATCATCTCTTCCTGCTTGTTCTCAAGTACTCTGCAACTAGCAGTTAACCATTCAATGGAAGCGTTTAACATTGCAAACTGGGTTTCTTGCGTAGTTTGGTTAGCATCAAAGGATGATGAGCATTATCCACGCCATCCAATTAGTTGGTTAAAGAGTAATTTAGGTCGGTCAGAAGGCCTTCTAAGGATAAGAAACACCCTTGAGCTATAGCTCGGATTTGGGTTTATAAACGCCTGTACTCTTAGTAATAGTAGACTCAAAGGTTCTGAATCGTGCATTGGAAGTGAGGAGCCAGGGGGACCAAGAGGTCCAGGGAGTCCTTGAGACCCATCCCAACTGGCAGGCCCCAATGGGCCTTGTTGACCCGCAGGGCCTTGAGGACCACGTTCACCATGAGGTCCCAGGGTTACTGATGGGGAGCTAGGTGGTCCCGGCGGAACAGGAGGACCAGCAGGGCCAGGTCCACCTTCTCTGATAGTATCCACAATTCAGACAAGTTGTTGAATTAGCCCTTCAAGCTCAACAAAGCGCTCCTCATGTTGTGCCCACAATTGTCCCAGTTGTTTCATAATCTCATCCTCAAGAGTGGGGATTTGGTTGTGAATAGGGTTAGCAACATCACTAACCTGTTGAGATACTTCTTGGCCAATGTATCCCACAACTCCATTATCAATTCTCATTAAATGGTTATGTAGATCGTTGATTTCACTTCTATTATTGAGTATGGCTTCCTGATTATCCTGACCAAAGTTAGAAGCTATCTTATAGAATGAGGAAAACTGAGAATGAAATTGCTGCGCCAGGGTCAACTGGCGTTAGATCTAGAGATGATACAACCCCAAAGTCTGGAGTACATGATTAATAGCTGGATGTACATAATGCCTGAGGTACTGCTCAGTTCTAACCAAACCAGTTTCAGTGTGTTGTAACACCGCTCTGTTGTATAAGTTCATCATATTATTGGCAACTTTAGTGCTCAGTCTCGATTAGGACGGGCACCAGGCTGGATAGCCCCTCTTATCAAGCCTTTGACCGTTTTTTCTACGTTTGCAGCTTGAATTTGATAATTATTCTGATCAGGGACCTCAATGGTTAAGTCCATAGAAGCTTAAATTGCAGTTTACTATATTAGTGGAAGGCATCTATTACCTGTTGGAGTGTATCCATCAAGTGATAATTATTGATTCCTCAGAAGAGGGCTTTCTTTGCTAGAGGTATTCATCATCATGAAAGTATGTTTTCACCGACCATCTAGTACATAAAAAAATTATGTTTTCACCAGGTAGCCTCAGAAGCAGACCTGGCAGGGAGCACCTGTATTGGAATTTCGGCAAAATTTATGATAAGCAGGTGCTACAAAGGCTACAAAATTATTAGTTCCATAGCTATAGCAAAGATAGACACAAGGGCAACGAAGTTATTTGTTCCGTTGTTATAATTTGATTCCAATCAGAAATACAGAATCTTGTATGAATATAACAAAATTAAGCTATGTGAGACAAAAATAGATATATTTTATAGTTAGAAATGATGGATATTTATAGGGGAAGATTTAGTAGTTCTTTATGAGGATTTTTGGGCTGCACCTGAGGTAAGATCTTTCCTATTAGATGACCAATTTTCTGATTAACATGGCTAAGGTGGTGATTATAAGATCTGATAAGGTTCTTATTAGATGAGATCGACCTTCATATGTGATGTTTAACCCATCATATAGTTTATCCTCATCTTTTAGAAGAGGCTGATAACTCCAAAGGGTTGATCGTTGGTATATCTGAAAATTGGATGTCTCCAATGGGGATTTTACAATCTCATTAGACTGAGATATCAAATCTCAAGCTTGAGTAATTTTGGTCATTGCAGTTGAATTCCCAACACCAGGTATCCTAGAACCTGTCTGGAAGTTTTTAATTACACTTCCAATGGGGCAGGTTGTATCTTGAAGTTACACTGGGCGGATTCTCCAATAATGCAATGAAGTAAATAAGAAATTACAGGTTAAACTCGACCTAATTTTTGTTTTCTAAAAGAGAAAATATTTATAGGCTTTTTTACAGTTTGTAATTATGGAGTGAATTAATCTCTATGCAATTGAATATTCAATCAGTTGATCAGGATCTGATTGATAATCAACTTTGATAGATTGTGATAGATTAAAAGCTCCTTCTGATGATGTCAGGGGAATTGAGGAAGGGTATTTTTGGAGATATGCGAATTTGGTGAAATCCTGAAACTTCCCCCCTCAAGATTTGATCGCGGTGGAGGATGACTTCTTAAAAACCTAGGATAAATATGATTTACCACAATACCAGTATCAGTATGAACAATAAAATTTCTAATCCTTTTTAGAATATAACTCTATAAGGACCAGACCAATTAGTTCCTAGCTTTTCAGTCTGTCCACCTGGATGAGAATGATAATACATAACATAATCTCCAATCTGATATTCAGGTAAGACTGATTTATGTTGATTGCTTCATAAAGTCTCTCTTCGTGTGGTGGTTTAAATTGAATTTATTGTTTGAGCCTGGAGGCGGATAATCTCATCAGCCAAATTTTTCATACCTAAATCAGAATTTTCTGGGATGCTTTCTTCAAGGATAGTCTGAACACTAGAAGGGACTGAAGGATCACGCCCATATATTCACTTAAACGGGGACATCTTGATAATGCGATGATAGCCTATCTGATAAGCAAACAAGGTACTCAGTAAATAGAAATTCCACCACTTCAGATCAGTTGAGGCCATCTTCCTAAAAATCGAGACCAAGGTTCCATTAACTCGTTCAATGGCCCCATTTGTGGATGGATTATATGGGACAACAAATCGCTGAGTAGTGTTAAATAATTTTGATAACTCCTGTATAAGCTGCGAGGTGAAATTAGTCCCATTATCTGACATAAGGACCTTTGGACATCCATGTTGGGAAATAATATGCTGATATAGGAATAAGGCTATAGTCTTAGCTGAAGGGGTAGCAATCGAAATGGGCTCAATCCATTTGGTCAAATGGTCAATGGCCATAATGATATACTGATGACCATGCACATCTCGAGGAAAAGGCCCTACAACATCAATGCTGACTACTTTGAACGCCTTAGTTGGGGAAATGACTTGATGTTGATAAGTAGGGTTGGTAGTTCCATGACATTTGCAAGTAAGACATGAGTCAAGAGTCTCCCAAATGAACTTGGTCATGTTGTTCCAATAGTATCAAGTCATTAACCAATCTTAAGTTTTCTTTAAGCTGCTATGACTGACTTGTTCATGACCTTCCATTACAGCGTGAAACCTGGAGTTGGGATGTGGGAAGGGCAACCACTTAGACTTGATTTTCTTGTACAAAGCTCCATCTTGAATCATAGTATCCTTGGTAATTGATTTCAGATAGGCTTAATCCTCTTCAGTCTCTCAATCCCATAATTCTGGTCATCCAATAAGATTATACAAGCGTTCTTATTTTTCTGGTTCCAAGGTCAGAATAGGTAGTCAGGATAACCCATCCACATTTTGATGCTGAGCTCCTGAGCGATGAACAATGGAAAAATCGTAATTTTGCAATCATAAAGCCCAATGGGCAATCCACTCATTGGGATCCTTCATATTCTGCAGATTATCGTAAGGAGAAATGGGCAGTAATAACGGTGAAATGGGTACCATATAAAAAGGGCCAAAAATGCTCAATGGCCAAAAATTACCACCAAACATTCCCACTCAGTAACACTATAATTTCGTTTGGCCTTTGGCAAACTTTTGCTATAGTAAGCAACAGGATGATCCTTATTTTCTTCATCACACTGAGATAAAATAGCCCCAATAACAACATTGCTTGCATCCATATGTAGAAAAAAGGCTTATCAAACTGGGGGTGAATTAGAACAGGTGCCTTCATCAAGGCGGTACGCAGAGAATTGAAATACTGTTCTTGAGCTGATACCCACTAAAAAGACACTCCTTTTTGCAATAGATAAAATAAGGGTTCAGCCATATCAGCAAAGCTGGGAATAAATTGCCAGTAATACCCAACCATACTGAGAAAGACTTGAATATCCCATAAAGAAGAGGAGGAGGCATCTGTTGGATGGCTTGAACTTTGTCCGCAAGAGGTCAAATCCCTTTAGCTGAAACCTGATGTCCTACTAAGTCCATTTCATTTTGATAGAATGAGCACTTGGAGGGATTGAGTTTTAAGAAAGAGCCCAAATTCGGCCAAAAACTTCTTTTAAATGGTTTAAATGCTCAGTAAAGGTTTTGGAAAACACGATAATGTCGTCAAGGTATACCAGAACACAAGTAAGCTTTAAATCCCAGAGCATACTGTCCATGGCCCTTTGAAAGTTGTGGGGGCATTGCTTAGGCCTTGAGGCATGTGAGTTGGTTCAAACAATCCTTCACTCAATATCAGGGCATACTTAGCACAATAGTCTGGAGACAGTGCGATTTGCCAAAATCCACTGGCTAAGTCCATGGCCGAAAAATAGGTGGATACAGCCAACAATCTAAGAGAATCATCAATCCTAGGTAAGGGTCAACAGTCCCATTGGGCAATAGTATTCAATCGACAATAATTCATCACAACTTGATGAGAACCATCTCTTTTCTTAACCAACAACAATGGGGATGCCCAGGGACTATTGGAGGGTTTCAATAATCCAGCCTCCAGCAATTGATTCAACTCCTTAGTAACCTGGGCTTCTTCTACTTTGGATTTACAATAGGGCTTCGCACGGATAGGAAGGTGATCACCAGTTTCAACAGTGTGCACTACATCTTTCATCTTCCCAAAATCAGAAGTATGCCTAGCAAAAATGTCGGAATATTTGACCAATAAGAAGCACTTGTTTCTCCTGTTCCTTAGAGAGATGTTTCCTGATAGCAGGTCCCACAGTAAGGATTTCCTGATCACTCTCCAATCCAAAGTCTTGTAAACTCCCAAATGGTTTAACATCATAGATATAAGATAAGGGTAACAGCTTGACATAAGCAATTGGGCGCTCTCAATCTACCGGTTTTGGCACATCAGTAAGGTTCACTAGTAAGACAGATAAAGAGCCTGAATAAGCATAATCCAATATTCCAGGACAAGGCAAGAGTTCTTTGACAGAAGGATTGACAGTGTCCTGGACTTGTATCAAATGCCCCTTGGGAATCAAAAAATGCAAAGAAGTATTAATGATCACTTGTGATTTTGGTGGAATAACTAATTTCTCAGGAGAAAAGATAGGCATTCCCTCTTCATTATCAGCCATGGTAGGAGGTAATTTACATGAGGATCTTCAACCTGATACTGAAGTGAATAAGACCTTTTAGTTCCTTCTAGCAGACATAACTGACGTCAGTGGAAGCAGATCAGATAAAAGTAAGGGAACTTGATACCCCCAAGAGAGACAACGACGAGTCAGGGTAGTTGATAATTCCATCAAATTCTCGTAAAAATTGAGTTCCCAAGAGTAGGTCATAACTCAACTTATCGAGCCTAATTACTGGAATGGCAAAGGTTAGTTTCCCAATTTTCAGAGGAAGGGATGAAAAAGCTTTAATAGACTGAGTATTCTGAGGGCGGCGGTGCCATATTCATCATAATGAGAAATATTAGGGTGTTAATTTGATCCGTTTGACCAATTTGGAGGAGACAACATTCACTGGAGATCCAGTATCTATGATAGCCTTGGCATTGATTTTATTTACTCGGAAATTAATTCGGGTAATGGTGCTTCCAAACTGAGAGGATAATGCCAATAAGGAGGGCAAGGAATAAGAAGAATGGTCATCTTTATTACACTCAATTGAACTTTGCTGCTCTTACTGCGCACTCACATCATTATCAGGGTGAAGAGTCTTATTGGTCTTATCTCTTTTTTTCATCTGCTTCCTTTTTGAAACAACAATCCTCAGTATGAAAGTAGAGATGACAGTAATTACACTATATCACTCTAGTGTTCTCAGGCATGGCAAAGACTTTGGGCTGACTAGGTCTAGGAGAATCATAAACTTGGGGTTTTTTGGAGAATTGAGGGGGCAACTCAAATAAGGCCTCCTTAATATCCAAAATACATTGAAAATTTTTTGACACTGATCAGATAGACTTGCATTTGCGTCCTAGTAGTAAAGGCTGACAGAACTGCGGTTATCACATCATCCAAGTTTAACCGACCACAGGCTACAAGAGTTTGAGCTTCTTAATAGAACCGATGAGCAAAGTCCTTAATAGATTCATTTTGGTGGGGCTGTATACTATAAAGGCCTGTTTTTGCGAAGATAGGGTCTGCTCACTTCCAAAATTTTTAATCAATGCTTCTTTGACTTGAGTTCAAGTAGAGCAAGTCATTAAGTGGTGAGCCATAATATCTTGAGCCAATTGAGTAAGACTCTTAGGCAAGTAATTCATCTTTTGGTGATCCGTGGCCTCACTTAATGCCTTTTCATACAGATATAGAAAGGCGATAATGCTGCCTTACCCTGGGGAGTATTTGTCCTTTAATATTGGCTTGAAACTCATGGGAGCACTGGTAGTCAAAACATGCACTACAGGTTGTTCATATTGAATAGACACATAAGAGGCAGAATCTGAAGCTTAAGAAAATTGAGGGTAAGGACCAACAGCTTTCATCCAAATTTCGTTAATCCGTTGATTCAGGTCTGCATGCCCTACTTTTTCATCTATTCAGAGAGATAGCTTAAAAATCTGTTCCTGTTGTGCATTGTACTTGAGTTCCAGAGTCTCAACTTTCGCTTGGAGCAATTCCCCTTTTGATTCACAAGCATGTAATAAGATATCAGTGTCCTTGGCCCACTTTCCCAAATTGATCAATTCATCAGACAAGGACTGCAGATTCAAAAGGGTCAATTGGTACCCCATCAGGGGTTAGGTTGCATTCTTTGGCCACCTTAGAGAATTGTTCACGTAGATGGGTCATCATGTTCATGAGAGAGTTAATTTGCTGATAAGATCCTGAATGACCATCAGTGCCTGGAGGTCCACGAGGTCCATCTGCACCTGGGGGTCCACGGGGCCCATCAGCTCCAGGAGGTCCACGAGGTCCTTCTACCCCAGGAGGACCCATATTTCCAGAGGTTTTCTCTACTTCATTGACCCAGAACTAAATTTCTGAGTACAATTGTTCCAATTGAAAAAGATGGGCTCAAATTTCTTCCTGCATTGATTGACTACGCTCAGAGAGTTGGGAAACACCCTCTCTCCATTCCTTCTGTATTTTTTGAACCTTTTTTGGAAATTGTACATCAATAAAATTTTATATCCCATGATTGAACTGAATGAGCTACTGTTGTACTTCGTTGAGGGAAGTTTGATTATTAATAATAGCATCACGATTATCTTGGCTAAACTTGGAGGCCAACTTGAAAAACTCAGAAATATAATTATTCAAGGATTGGAGTCCTTCTAGTAAATTGAGCATCCCTTGATGGTGCATTCCAACCACAGATAGCAAGTGGTATAATGTAGGATGTACAAGTTGTTGTAGATATTGTTCAGAGCCAATCCCTGGCATTTGAGAGGTTTGCAGCACTTCTCGCAATATAGAAGGTACTGCATTTGATTAAGATTGGGTAGAACGTATTCCAGGGATTAGAGCCCCTTCAAGTAATTGATTGATGATAATTTTCAAGGCCTCAGGTGGAATTTGAAAGTCTGAGGCGAAACTTAAGTTAGGATTATAGAATTCCAAGTTGGCCCAAAATTCCAACATGGAGGGTAATCTTGGGATTTGGGCTCCAATTGAAGGGACCCATCATAAAATACTGCCTTGCTCTTGATCTTGAGCCTCGTCTGGCAAAAATTGAGAATCCATGGTGATAGACGTGGTCACTGGTGCATAACTCAGAGAGCCCCTGTAGTGAGCACCAGTCTGAGAGTTTTGAATTACACTTCCAATGGGGCAGGTTGTATCTCGAAGTTACACTTGGCGGATTCTCCAAAACTGCAATGAAGTAAATATGAAAATACAGGTTAAACTCGACCTAATTTTTATTTTCAAAAAGAGGAAATATTTATCTGCTTTTTTACAGTTTGTAATCTATCAGAGTGAATTAATCTCTGCGTGATCAAATCTTCAATCAGTTGATTGGGATCCAATTGATCATCAACTTTGATAGATTGTGATGGATTGCTTGCTCCTTCCGATGATGTCAGGGGAATTGAGGAAGGGTATTTTTCGGAGATATGCAAATTTGGTGAAATCCTGACACCCTGCCTTCCAGAGACCTATCAATTTTATGCTGAGGAATCTCACTAACAAGGACATGGTTGTAAAGAAACATCTAGAGATTGGAAAAGCCCTGTTTATTCCAATTGAAGACATCCATTAAGTCCATTATATTAGGTCTATGCTAGATAAGGGGCTATCCACTGACCAAATGATATGTGCTTTTCCCAATTTTCAGATTTCAGATGATCTAACTCCCGCTGAACTTAATAAAGTCCATTCTTTCCTGGAGTCATATAGTGATATTTTCTCCAAATCCAATACTGACTATGTGCATACAAAGGGCTGGTGCCACACCATTGACGTTGGCGATGCCAAGCCTATTTAATCCAAGCCTTCTCAGAAATCAAAAGTTGAGGGGCTTTAGATGAGGACGGAGCTGAAACAGTTTTTGGACGCAGGGTACTGGTGCCTTCTCAAAGTACCTAGTCCTGGTCATCTCCACTATTGCTCATAAAAAAGAAGAATGGTGGACATTGAGTATTTATGGACTACTGCAAGCTGAATAACTTCACCAAGATGGACAGCTACTTAATCCCACGAATTGATGACGCGCTGGCCCAACTCTCTGGGTCTAAGATTTTCTGCCATGGACTTGGCTAGCGGATACTGGCAAATAGACCTAACTCCACAAGACTAGGAAAAGTGTGCGCTTATCTGCAGCGAGGGTCTCTTTCAACCTACTTAACTACTATAAGGGTTGTGTAATGCACCAGCATCTTTCCAGTGAACCATAGATACAACTTGCAGGATCTAAATCTTAGTTGCATAATTGTATATCTTGACGATATCACCATCTTCTCCTGAACCTTCAATGAGCGCCTTTCTCATTTAAAGGAAGTTTTCTAACGTTTGCGGGCCTCTCACATTAAAATGAAAAGCCCTCCAAATGTACATTCTTCCAAAAGAATTTGGACTTCCTGGGCCACGCCATCTCCTCAGGTGGGATCGAGCCTCTAAAAGATAAGGTCAAGATGATATCCAAGATGCCTGCTCCCAAAACCCTCCGTGATATTCAGATGTTTTTGGGCATGATGGGGTACTATCATCAATTCATCCCTAAATTCACTCAGCTCAGTGAGTCCCTCGTATAACTTTTAACTAAAACACCCCCTTTCCATTTGGGAGAGGAACAACAAGCTGCTTTTGAAATGCTAAAAAAGCTACTGCAGCAACGGCCAATCCTGTGTCACATGATTTTAGTAAACCCTTTATGCTGCTTACTGATGCTTCTGATTATGAGGTGGAGCTATGTTGCTCAAATGGATCAGCATGTGGTTGAGCACCCCATTTTATATTTCAGCAAGATGCTCTATAATGCAGAACGCAACTATAGCGTTACTGAGAAGGAATGCCTGGCCGCTTGGCTGCAATTAAATATTACCAGCCTTTCTTATATGGGACCTCATTTAAAGTGGTTACTGATCACGCCTCTTTAAAGCGGTTACAGAATATGAAGGATCCTACTGGGCGGTTGGCACGCTGGGATTTAAAGCTCCAGCACTATGATATGATCATTTTACACTGAACTAGGACAAGTCACATGAATGTCAATGGGTTGACTCAGCTGCCCATCCTTCACTTAGATAATAGTGAAGCAGAGCGGCTACATGACCTTCAAATGACCCCTGATGCTTAGGAAGAAGAGGACGAACCAGTCCAGAAGATGCTAGCTCAACATTCCTGTAACACGAAGGTGGATACTGGCCATTTATACAAGAAAGTAGGGGTGAACTGATTACCCTACCTTTGACCCTCAGAGCGAGTACCTGTCATTATGGAGTCTCATGCCCTCCATGGGTATAATGGAGTGCAGAAAGTCTATGAATGGGTAAAAGGATGCTACTATTGGGAGGGAATCATGAAGATCATCGTTGAAGTCTTGGATGCCTGTCTGACATGAAAAAAGCAATCCAGCTTCAAAACCAAGTATCAATATCAACCTACCACCCCTCAACAGACTTTCCACACAATAAGTCTTGATGTGGTTGGCCCTCTACCCCAAACTATGGATGGAAATCGATATACCTTGTTTGGTATTTATCAATTTACCAAATGGCTTGAGGCAGTGGCTATCCCAGCTCAGACAGCAAAAGACACGGCCACTTTTCTCCACCAGTATATCTTTACCTGACACGGTTGCCCCAAGTGTTGTTCTGTGATAATGAAAAAACTTCACCTCCCAAGTGGTGAAGATTCTCACTACTTCCATGGGCATACAATAGCTCTTTTCTGCCCCTACAAACCTTCAACTAATGATACCGTGAAAAGAGAAAATGTGACCTGGTTTTTTTAGTACTAGATGAATGTGACCTGGTTTTTATATCATGAAAAATGACCACTTCAGACCTCGTTCATTGAAATCAGTTCTTAAAAAATACCCTCATGGCGCACCACATCAGCTATCACCAGATTCTTAAAATGTTGCATTTCAAAATTTGTATGGGTGAGAACCTGGGGTGTTGGATTTTTGGCTTGGATTTTGGCTTACTGGTGCTTGCTGTATTAAATACAACAATATTAAATAAGGACTTTTCTCTCCACTGATAAGGAAATTATAAAAATATATAAAGATTAAGAAGTTTAAGTTTATAGTTTTTTTTAATAGGCACTGCATGGGGGTAAAAGAGAGTATATCTTAATATGTCTTGAAGGTGTTTAAAACATCAAATCTCGATGTTTGTATGGCTTGGGAATTTCCAAATTTGGTAATATGTGATTATAACCTATTGTGGCTTGACAAACTCACATCTTTTTGATGAAACGATGGATGGAGAATCACAATTGGCCAAAACATACCCATGAGGTAACGACTTAATGACTTTAGTCAATCCCCATCTGAGAAAATCATTTCACCTTGGGGTCCCACAACACGCCTATAATAGGGGTGGTCCCCGTGTAGGTGTTGGAATGGACCTAGGCATGGTTGGGGAAGCATCGTCAATGAATGTCTCATAGTCCACTTTGTAGTCAGAGTAATCTGATTAGTAATTATTGATTTATTTGCCTGGGGAGGAGTCAAAATGTGCTACCCCAATTTTCAGGGTTCCACCGAGAATTGGCCAGGGTCTTTTGGCTGACTGATTCATTATTTTTAGTATTAAATTCATTTTTTCCTTTTGGGGGACTTGTAAATGCCCAACATTGCCTTTATTCAGCTGAATCTTACTCACAACATTTTTTTCTTAAACCTAGGTGGCAAATGTCCAACTTATCCCCCCTCAAGGTTGTTGGGGGGGGGGTGAATAGTGCCAAAGGCAACTGCCATGAACGCAGTTGATGGTGAGTCTGGAAAAGAGGGATTTAATAGAATACTCATCCCCTCGTTTGTTTGTGTCTGAGAAAGGCCCTTCCCAGATAGAGCTGAGCTTTTCACTTTTTGGAGTGATTCAGTTATGGTAATAGAGTACCAAGTCAGATACTTGGAATGAGGGAAGAGGGGCCCTGAGCTCATTTGCAGCTTGGCCTTCTTTGGTAACAGTATTAGCTAAGTTAGTCATGGCCTCTGATTGTAATTGGATGATGTATTGGGCCAACATTTTTATGGCTTGTTCCAGATCAGTCTGATCAGAGAAAATATCCTTAGCTAATAGTGCTGGCACCCCCAGTTCTCACTCATATAAAATATGGAAAGGGAACATTTTG
Organism: Massospora cicadina; assembly: GCA_022478985.1. Lineage (NCBI taxonomy): Eukaryota > Fungi > Entomophthoromycota > Entomophthoromycetes > Entomophthorales > Entomophthoraceae > Massospora > Massospora cicadina. The sequence goes on along the minus strand of JAKSZP010006637.1, from coordinate 104,244 downwards.
AGTATGCGATGGTAGCTAATATGGTAGGCCATGAGTGCACTGGGCAAATAAAGATCCCAGTGGAGAGGGCCAGAAGTGGCAATATTGTGTAATACGGAGACTGGAGTCCTACTAACTCTTTCTACCGCACCATTTGTGGATGGGTTATATGGGGATGAGAAGAGTTGTTGAGCTCCCATAGAAGTGGCAAGGAGCTTTACCACTCGGGAAGTAAAGTTTTTCCCATTGTCACATAAGAGGACTTGGGGACACCCATGCTGGGTGAAGATGTACTGGTGTAAAAAGGTAGCCAAAGATTTAGCTGTATGAGAGGGAAGAGCAACAGCTTCAACTCACTTGGTGAAATGATCAATACCAACCAAGATATAGCGGTTTCCACCATTAGTTTGAGAGAGAGGACCTACTACGTCCAAAATTATGGTGTGGAAGGGTTGTTGGTGCGTTGTAGGTTGATAGTGATATCTGGTCTTGAAGCTGGTTTTTTTACAGGCCAGGCATGTACCCAAGTCTTCAGTTATGGTTTCCATGATGCCCTCTCAATAGTACCGCTCTTTTATCTACTTGTAGGTTTTGCATACTCCGCCATGCCCCATGAGAGTGTGAGACTCTAAAATGACAGGCAATCGCTCAGATGGCCAGAGGTAGTGCAACCAATTTACTCCTACTTTCTTATACAATTTTCTATTCTTCACATTCATATTGTGGGAGAGCCTAGCGAGAATCTTCTGTACTGGTTCATCTTCATCAGCCCATGCATCAGGAGTCATTAAAAATCATGCAACTGCTCAGCTTCTCTATTGTCAAGGTGAAGGACAGGCAGCCGCGTCAGCCCATTAACGTTCATATGGAGTGTCCCAGCTCGATTGCTCAATGGTCATATCATAATTCTGGAGCTTAAGACCCCAGCAAGCCAACCGCCCAGTGGGATCTTTCATATTCTGCAACCACTTCAATGAAGGGTGGTTGTGATTACTTTGAAGGGAGTCCTATATAGGAATGGGTGGTAGTATTTGATAGCAAGCAAAACAGCCAAGCACTCCTTTTCCATGACGCTATAACAACAATCAGCTTTTGAAATCATTATTCTAAAGTTAAGACATGTGATGATCGACTCTATGCTCATCCAACTGAGATAATATAGCTCCAACAGCATAGTCAATGGCATCTGTGAACAATATGAAGGGTTTGCTGTAGTCAGGGTGGTAGAGTAAAGGTCGTTTTTGTAACAGTGCCTTCAGGGTCTCAAAGGCGGCTTTTTGTTCAGCACCCCAATGGAAAGTGGCTTATTTAGTAAGAGCCGTACTTGGGGCACTTGAGATGCACAAATTTTTGGTATAAGTTATGGTAATATTCCATTATAAGCAAGAATACCTGGATATTTTGAAGGGTTTTGGGCGCAGGCATCTTGGATATTGCTTCAACTTTACCTTGAAGCGTTTGTAATCCATCCTGGGAGATAGGGTGTCTAAGGAAATCCAGCTTCCTTTAGAAAAATGTGCATTTAGAGGGCTTTAATTTTATATTAGAAGCCTGCAAGCGTTGAAACAACTCCTTTAGATGTGCAAGATGTTCATTAAAATAGTCTTAGAGAAGGCTGTAATATCATCAGAGGTAGACAATGAAGCAGCTTAATTTTAGATCCTGCATTATATGATCCACCACTCGCTGGAAAGTGGCAGGGGCGTTACACAGCCCTTAAGGGTTTCAGATAGGCTGGAAGAGACTCTCGCTGCAGATAAGAGTACATTTTTCCTGGTCTTGTGGAGAAAGGTCCTTTGCCAATAACTGCTAGCCAAGTCCATGGAGGAGAAGTATTTAGACCCAGAGAGTTGGGCCAGAGCTTCATCATTGCGAGGGATAGGATAGCTATACTTATTGGTGAGGTTATTTAATTTGCGGTAGTCCATCACTACCCAATGACGTCCATTTTTCTTATTTATTAATAAAAGGGTTTTGACCAAGGGCTTTGTTACAGCACCAGAAATCCAGCAACCAGCAGCTGTTTAAGCTCCATCCACATCTGTATCTCCTCAACTTTTGATTTGCGATAGGGCTTGGAGTGAACAGGTTTAGCTTCACCAACGTCAATTGTATGCATCCACCCCTTCATTTGCCCATAGTCATTGTTGAGATTTGGAGAAAATTTCGCTATAGTCCTAAAGTAAGGAGTAAACTTTATCCAACTCAGCTGAGATTTGTTCATTAGAGATTTTAAAAGAAGGTAGTGTACATATGGAGTGGTCAGCAGGTAAACCCATATCTGCCATAGATCCAATACAGTGGATTTGCTTAATGTCCCCAACTGGTATCAGCAGGCCTCTTCCAATCTCCTGATACTTTTTTACCACGATATCTTCTTGATGAGATTTCCCAGAAAAAGGTTAATGGGACGATGATAGGCGGGATCTAACACGCCTGGAAAAACTCTGGGCTTGGTAGGACTAACTCCATCTATGCTGATGAGGTGCAGTAGGCAGTTGTGGGGGATTTGCATGGTAATTTTCGTGTCAACTACCCTTTGTTCACCTGCCAATGACCACCTCTTCAGAAACATAGAAAGGGATACCCTCCCGTGCATCCACTGAGGGAGTCAACAGTATGGTATGCCATCCTGCCATGGTGTAATGCAGGGACAAAACGGAGGAGGGATACTCAACTGTGCAAACATAATCCTTTTTATTGAGCTCATCATTAGACAGAATCAGAGGAACCTCATAGTTAAGCAGGGAGAGATATCCACGCTTCAAATTAATAATACCTTTAAATTTAAGCATAAATTTGGTTCTAATGAGTAAATAGTAGGTATTATTAGTCAAAGCCACTGATGGAGCTGACAAGAGAAGCTTTTACCCTATGGGCAGAGAAGAATAGGCTCCAATGGCGCGGGTGTTGTTTGGCCCAGCTGTTCCAAACTCTTGAGTGTAGTAAAGGTCAGGGGCCAGCTTAATTTTTTAAGAGCTTTGTTGACACAACGTTCACCAGGGACCCAGTGTCAATGATAGCTTTAACCTGCACTCCATTAACAACAATCTCCACTTTAGTTAAAATACCATCCAAGGAGGGGGAAGAGCGAGTACCTCTTTTGAATGAAAAGTGGAGGCAAGGCGTTTTTCAGTTTCAGGATATTTCTCCTGGATAGTCTGCAAAGTAAGCACACGCTTGGTAGATCAGATAAACATGGCAATGAACTGGTCTGCGTCACTAACAGTGTCAATAATCTCGAGACCCCTTATCACATGCTGAAGATAAGTGTGATGAGGGATCTTAGCTCAATTTACTCTCTCTGGGTTCAAACGATATGGTACATAAACTTCACCTGAGGCTCTTAAAACGTAATGACCAACATCTCCATCACCCCCTCAGACTCGTCATCAGAGGAGTTATTAATGCAGGTTAGGGAGCCCATAGGAGATGGGGTAGATTCAGGCCTTCCCTTATGGGTTGATAAGTCCTGGGGTTGTTCCTCCACCTTATTAACTTTTGGGGGAGGCGTTGGATCTGCCACCGCTTGAGCTTTGACCTTCAAAGCAGGGGGTTGGTGCTGCCTCAAGGAGATAGGCTTCATACTAGAGTTATCTGAATAAGAAGTTGAGGGGGATAGTATTGGAGATGGATATACTTTTTCTTCAACAGCTTTGGGTCATTCAATGGCTGGGTGCTTTTGTAAAACAGGCGTTTAGCATTTGTGACCTGGTCATTTTACCCCATTGTTAAAGAGAGTGATTGGAACCCGAATAAGGGCTTTAGGCTAAAGAGCAGGCCTTGAAACCACTTGGGAAGGCCGCTTTGAAGAAGAAGATAGACAAGGCGAAGGGTCGACTGCTTTCAACTGAGTCTCTTCAACTGAAGACGAAGAAGAGCAATGCCTCATCACCGTCATTACCAACTGATTATTGTTATGGGAAGAGGAAACAGTGGGTGATGGCAACTTCGTAGGAGTTGGTTTACAAAGGGAAATAGCCGTGGTAGATGCTAAATTGGGTGGCGTAGAATCTTGACTCATAGCTCCTTGTGTAGGGTCACACTCATAGATATCTGCAACTGCTAATGAAGCCTCCTTAATATCCCATACAGCTTTAAACGTGCGCTTTATAAAAGAGAGATGCATCGCTAATGAAATATGAGATGCCAATCCAGCCAAGATAGCAGCAATTGCATCTTCAAGAGGGAGCATTTGTGCAAGCAACAAAGGCTGAGCTTTATTATAGAAGCGCTCAACAAATGAGGTAATTGATTATCCCTTTTGCAAACTAAGGCACTTAAAAGCCTGTTTTTATCGCTTCAAACTTTGTTTAGAACTAAATTCATCAAGCAGCGCTTTATTAACCTCTGCCCAAGTACTGAGGTTGACCATAGTGGGGACCATTCTTTCTTGTGCTATTTAATTTAAGCAAGGAAGAATGAACCGGATTTTTTGCTGGTCAGTGGTTCCTTCCATAGTAGATTCATACACATATAGGAAGGAGGTAATACTGCCCTCATCAGGTATAACTTGTCTCGCAGAGGGGGTTTTCTTATACTAGGACAATGTACTAGTGCTGCTCAATCCGGTTAAGGTGAGACAAAACACTAGCTAGCTGGAGTTCAATGGAGACTAGCTGAGGGTTCAGTTCCATCGTTTTATTGTGGTTTTTGTGGTGTACAGGCCGCCCCTGTAGTGAGCAATACTTGTTGATTTTTAGCTTGAAAATCAGCTTGCTGGTCCTTGCTGCATTAAATCCAACAATATAAATCTGGGGCTTTTCTCGCCACTGATAAGGAAATTATAAAAATATAAAAATATTAAGAAGGTTAAGCTTATAGTTTTTTTAATAGGCACTGCATGGGGGTAAAAGAGAGTATATCTTAATATGTCTTGAAGGTGTTTAAAACATCAAATCTCGATGTTTGTATGGCTTGGGAATTTCCAAATTTGGTAATATGTGATTATAACCTATTGTGGCTTGACGAATTCACATCTTTTTGATGAAACGATGTATGAGGAATCACAATTGGCCAAAACATACCCATGAGGTAACGACTTAATGACTTTAGTCAATCCCCATCTGAAAAAATATTTCACCTTGGGGTCCCGCAACACGCCTATAATAGGGGTGGTCCCCATGTAGGTGTTGGAATGGACCTAGGCATGGTTGGGGAAGCATCGTCCAATGAATGTCTCATAGTCCACTTTGTAGTCAGAGTAATCTGATTAGTTGTTATTGATTTATTTGCCTGGTGAGGAGTTAAAATTGTGTTACCCCATTTTGCAGGGTTCCACCAAGAATTGGCCAGGGTCTTTTGGCTGACTAGTTCATTATTGTTAGTATTAAATTTGATTTCCTCCTTGTTGGGACTTGTAAATTCCCAACATTGCCTCTATTTGGCCGAATTTTACTCACAACATTCTTTTTCTGAAGCCTAAGAAGCAAATGTCTGACTTGGGGTTCCAGCTTTACTAGCAAAAGATACTTTCACTGATAAGACTAATCCAAACAAGCTATGAAGAAGTTAACCCAGCACATTATACAGTTGCAATCAGAAGTGATGACCAACTTAGTGAAGAAAGTCACAAAAGAGGGTCAAGCTGCTAATGAGCTCTAGGGCCCTCTTCCTTCCTTCCAAATATCTGACTTGGTACTTTACTATCATAATAGTATCACCTCTTGAATGCAGAAACTAGGGTCTATTTGGGAAGGCCCTTTTGTAGTCACTTACAAGCAAAAATTGGAGTACTCCATCAAATCCCTTGCTATAAGAGTTACCATCAATCATGTGCATGGCTGCTTCCTACAGCCCTATTCTACCCCCAACATTCTTGATGGGGGTGATGTCAGACATTTGCCCTCTAGGTTTCAAGACAAGAATGTTTTGGGGCAGAATTGGATAGAAAGGGAAAATGTCAGACATTTACAAGTCTGCAATACTGAAAATACTGATTTTAATATTAATAGCAATTTCATCGGCCAAAATACCCTGGCCAATTCTCAGTGGAACCCCGCAAATCAGGGCAACACTTTTACATTTAAAAACTGGGCAAATAGCACCAAGTCAGGAAATTGGATTCCTCTGACCCTGCAGCCTATTCCATGGCATCCATCGATGGGTTTGCCCCCAGTTACATCTAGTTCTGTTACAGCACCTAAGTGGACCACCCCCTTTTATAGGCTTGGCGGAGGTCCCCCCAGGTGCAATAATTTTAGATAACAGGGATTGGCTGAAATTAATCAAGTTGGTAACCCACAGGTACGTCTTGCCCTAAAATAATTCCCAATTCATTGTTCAGCCTAAGTGAAGCGATTTTTCTGAGCTTAGATAGGCTAAATTGCCATATTTCTTTTTTGGACTATTCTAAGCTATTCTGAACTTATTATTGAATTTTCCTTGACCCTCAGTACAGTTAAATACTGAATAGTCTGAGGTTGAGAAGGTCCATTTTTTTATCTTATCCCCCACACCGCTTATAAAAAACTTAAAAGCCTTAAATTTATGAGTTTCTAAAGTTTAAGTAATTTTACTATATTAGTGGTATAAATCATGTATTGTTGGATTTTGGTAAATCAAGCACCAAGCGAGCATCTCCTGAGGCCAAAATCTAACACAGGACTTTGGGCACCAGATTCATGCCTGTATCATAAAAGAAGGCTTAAAGGACATGGAATTCTGTGAGGATGAAGTGGTCAAAAACGACTTTAAAGTATGTCAAATTATAGACACTATCTAAGCATTTAACTAAGGTGAAATTTAAAAATGTAAAATTGTTGAGCCAATCTCTTTAAAAAAATGGACAAACAGGCCGCAAGTTAGTCATGGTTAAGAAAAAGGCTTTGGTGGAATCTTTCATCTCACCTAACAGATCTAGGAAGACATGGAAGAACTAGCAACATTGAGCCAATCAAATGCCACATAAAGCTAAACAGCCAATCCAAACCAACAGTATTTAATAAAATTTGGTTTAAGTGCAGATCCGTCATCACAGGGGAATTGCACACACCCCAATATTATTATTATTATAATCCAAATGGGATAGAACCTCAACAATTGAATTTGTCAGACACAACTGTGACCAATGATAACACTCAAGTGCACCTCCGGAAATAATAAGTCAACAAAAGCAAGAAGGGAGCCACAACAGCACTATTGAAAGGGGCAGTATATACTCCAGTACCTACTAATCATTATGGCATGCGCATCCTGGATGCAAAGGTGAGCAAGGAGGGCTAGGGAGTAGGGCTGGGGGCCTGATAACCGCTCCTGAGGCGTACTGGGCGTCTCAGTAGAGATAGGGACGTTTAACATAGTGGGACTTAAGGCCTTAGTGTACAGGCCAAGAAGTTGAGTCTCCTGCGCAACCCCCTGTGGACATCCTGGTGGTTCAGGAAACCTAATGTCCACAAGTGAAGGGGGAAGCATGGGAAAACATGCTCCTCCAACACTAATGTTTTGGTCGCAGCACTATGGGATGATAGTATGTGTGAACCAAAATTCTAAGTTTTTAATAAAATTCATTTTAGACAGATGTGTACTATCCATTACCTTCTCCTGGCACAATAAGATGCACAAAATAACCAGTATGTATGCACCAAACTGTGCACAGGAGCGTCATGAGTTTCTCTCAACCTTGACACACCTCCATCTCCCAGAAAACACCTTCTTTATGGGTGAAATGAACTTTTTGGGTTAACCCAAATACTGACTGATGGCCATGTAATTGAGGCACCATAAGGGCATATGGAACTTTGTGTGTTAAAGGCCACCTTGGGCTTATATATACTTTTCCTAAACGCTCACCTCTCCTGCAGAAAATGACGCGCCCTCATTGCACAACATTAAACTAATCTTAATGTCACACATAGACCTAATACTCATGCCAATAATTTTCTGGCACCAAATTTATAATTTTTAAAACTACAAAAATCAAATTCTTCAATCACCGGTTAGTTTTGGTGTCCTTACACCTTCAAAAACAATCATGCAAGCACCCAGGTGGTGAAGAAATATGCCCAGAAATTTTAACTGACTTGGAGTTTTACTCCTGGGTGGAGAAAATATAACATGGGTTTTCAAACACCTTTCTGCTCTGACTCTCTATTTTCCTGGGAAAATATTAAAAAATCAACATTACACCAGATAAAACACACAGCATCTGGGAGAATCCAAGAAGTTCAGCCACCATTAAACGCACTTTGGCTGAATTTTTATTGCTTGGAAAATTACACACACAGGATACAGCCCTGGATGGGGGCGTAAATTGGAAGAGGTATCCGCACACTTAAACACTTTAGTATTTGAACACCAACACCACGTTGTTGTTCACTACAGAGCAAAAAGTTTAAAAACGGAGAAACATATGTAAGCTATTTTTACACCAATTTTACTCCCATATGAATACCATAGCCTGTACGCAGGTCCAGTGACTGGATAAGTCCTTAGCGGAAATTTGGAGAAAAGTTTCAAACAAATTACACAGGTTTTACACAAATTTATATACAATCAACTCAGTCTAACCAACTAAAAATCAAAAACCTTGCCAGTGCACATATTGGCACCATCGCTCAAACCAACAACCTAATTGACCTAATTTCATTTGAGGAACTATGAGAAACAGTGTGCAGTGCATCACGAGGAATATGCCTTGGCCCTGGTGGGCTTCCCTATGAATTTAAAACTAAAATTTTTTCTAATATTCTTCTAGCTTCCATGAATAAGTGTATTGTGGAAGCATGCCTTTTACCTGGAGTCAAAAAGCATACACAGTCACTCTCTTCAAAAAAGATATAGATTAAGTCTATTCAACTGGCGCCCAAGCTCCTTAATCAACACTAACACTAAAATATTACAATATTATTGTCAAACGACTAGGGGAAATTTCAACTGATGTGATAACCCCTTCACAATATGGATTTGTCCCCAGAAGATCCATATGGGACAACAATTACACAGCTGCAAATGTCTGCCAATCTAAGCCTCTGGATAACTTGTTTTCCTAGACCAACAGAAAGCCTATGACAGGGTAAACTGGACATATTTCAAAGCCTGTTTTCAAAAAACATAAAGTTCCAAACAGAATTATAGACTGGGTGATGCTTTTTACTGAATTAGCCACTATGGCTGTACATGGATCAGGTTTTCTAACTAAATTAGTTTTCCTACATAGGGGACTGAGTCAAGGTGAACTCTAAGCCCCCTATTATATAATTTTAGTCTTAATCCTCTAATCCGGAATACAAATGCCCTCATCAATGAAATCAGTATCCATGGCCAACCACCAGTCAAAATGATGGCTTTTGCTGACAACTATGTGGTGGGTATCTCCAAAAATCATGATGCTAACATATTTGAGAATGCAATACAAGGTTACCAAACCATTAGCAAAGCATGACCTAATTCAGAAAATCCTGAGATTATATTATCAGGAAAATATCAGACCCATTGGGCACCAATCAACTTGGGTCAGAAGATTAACATATTTTTAAGACTCCTCACCAGATCAAATAGGTGAAACTCATTAGTTACCTCACTTAAACTTCCCTTTACTACCAAGCTGGCAGCTGGACCTGTTCGCCACTTGGGAGTTTGGCTTGAGTCAGAGGGGTACGCCAACAGCATGATGGAGAACTATCTCCTGGGTAAAGTCACAAAACGCATTGCCTCCCTGCATAAACAATTGTTGGAATTTGAGATGACTACATAGTCCAAACTTTTAACCGATTAACAAATTTGACAATTAAATTATAATTGTATAGGATTGGCAAAAGCTGACTGATGGGATTATCGTCAGGCATCATCACCAATGATATTAGAGGTCGCCAACTGATAAATTATCATTGGGCGTCATCCCTGATGATATTAGAGGTCACTGACTGATGAGATTATTGTCAGCAATCATCCCAACAAAATAAAGCTATAATTTGATATGGGAGCAGCACCCAATAGTCAAATTGTAGGGAATCGTTCAGAGTAGAACAAATGAGGAGTGTCAAAAAACTACCAAAGCGTTCAAACGCTGGAGGAAGAGAGTAGGATTGTCATCAGCCAAACCAATTGTTTTTGCGTCCCTAATGCCAATTGTTTGGTCACCAAACACCTGAAGATTATGCTGCCTAAGAAACTCAAGGCAATGATACCCAACGAGATTCAGTGTCTAACACTCGAGGGTCAAACCAGTATAAGAGCACAAATAATTCCCAGCAGACAGCTGAAAAGTTGTGTGCTGATTCTAACTATAAAACCCCTCAATTATTCCCTAATAAAAGAAGATTAAAACAAGATATTAACTAATTTGTTATACATTGGTTGTTTAACATTACTCTTAAGAGAAGATTGCAAGGATCAGATATACTTGGGTTGTTTTTATCAAATCTCCGCTTGGCTCTGTATGAAGAGAATATGGAAAGTATTTCCTACCAGTACCAGAATATCTTCAAGAGGAAGAAGCACCAGTTTAGCGGTGTAATTTTTTACTCAACGTGGCTTTGGGCAATCAACAATAATAGTCTTTATACTAATTTTGTCCCAATCTATCAATTTCAATCTAACAACAAATGCAAGGATCCACGAATCTGTGCAGTTGAAATCTAGGGCCAGAAGCTAGCAACCATCCAGCGCCCAGATTTTAAGATTGGTGCTACAGGGGGTAGTTGAGTTGTCAAAAGCTAATCTAACGATGTTTTATAAGGAAGAGCTTTAGAAGCTCTAGGCGAAACTACAGGCCGTCAATAAAAATGTGCTAAGCTCAGCATCTCAAGCTGATGTTAGTACCTTAGAGGAGCGTATGATCAAGGCGGAAGAGATGCTTGAACACATAGGAACAGTGAATATCGACCTGTGTGGAAAAGTTGCCTCTTTGAAACGGAAAGAGGGCAAACTTTTTAAAGAAATTTTATTTCAAAAAACTGAATGTGAAGCGAATTGAGATGCATCCAGCAGTTTCATGAGGAGATGGTGAAAATGACAAAGAATATTGAGGAATTGTAAATCACAAATGAGATTGTGCACAATTTGAGGAAAACGAGGATGACAAAAAAGCATGTGAAACCCCAATTGGGAAGACCTCTCTGCCTGAAATATGCTCAAACCATTTTCTGGTGTTGTCAAATACTGAGGATCGCTCACTTGGAAATTGGTATCCTGCATGTCTATTCAGGCTGAAGTTCCAATAATTGATCCTCAATAGTGCCTGTGGTTTACAGGATTTGGACCATCTATTAACTCACTAGGTCTATTAAATTTGCCTCAACTCTTCTGGTCAATATCAGGCAAAAATTTTCCTTTGTAATTGGTAACTTTGTCCAAGGCAGGATTAAATACAAACTGAAGATTCAGTCCTTCCAGTTTGTTGACACTCTTCAAGGTTGGGATTCGGGATAAAAACCAGGAAAAGGATAAAATAAATATAACTTTATTAGAAGCTATTTATTATATAATGGTCATTAGGACAGGCGCTGGTATTTATACCTCTAGGGCATCTCCTGGCCACATTCCAGCACAAACATTCAACAGCTATTTTGCCACTCAGCTCAACCTATGACTGAGACCTTTTCTTAGGTTCATTGATGGCAAAATATGCTCAAAATTGGGAGAATTCCAGGTACAAAATTTGCAATAAAAGCATGCAAAGTTGTCCTAAGATCTTCAGGATTTCAGTTTCGTCATACTGCTAATGAAACACACCTTCTGTGAAATTTTGGCCTCGGTTGAAGAAAATGATGCACCCTAATTGGGACATTGGCAGGCCTCTTCCTCGATAGTACTAAGTGACCCTTTGTGTGGTCCACGTAAGTGCTATCATGTTGATTACATGTATTGTCATACAAATTTTGCCCTCAGGTGGGAAATTGATTACGTTTTTGTTCATCTGAAGTCCACGGGATTTTCAGATGTTAACATTGGGTTGTCCCCAAATTATTTTATATATGATTGAATTGAATGTGTTTCAATAATCAGGACCAATTGTCAATATTTTATGCATTGGAATCAGCCATAATATGCAAGTTTATTTGGGCTGAGTGCCTGATAAAATACTTTATTGAATTGTCATTAAGATAATCAGCCTGAGTTGTATAATTGCAATAGGCGTTAGCTCAAGTGTTGAAAAGATAATCAGCCCAATCTGATGGTTGTTGAAGGTTTATCTTCAAGTCAACAACCAGAATCTGACATTTCCCCCTCTTGACTCAAACATAAGCCCTAAGATTCCCAATTAGCCTATGTTGGTTTTTCTTATCAGTCTGAACTCCCAATGCGAATAGTTTTTGGTTTCTATTTTGATAACTTCAGCCAGACCTGCTGATGAGTCTGAAGAATGATGGCCCAAATGCCCATTGAGTCTCTAGTTGGATCCCCTCCCCAACCTCAAGTGTGAACTAAGAGATTAATTTTTATAAAATTATAAGTATTTTTTTGCTTTTTTGTTTTTATTTTATTTTTACATTTTTTATTTTTTTAACTTCTTCTTTTCTTAATCAGCCCGCTTATTAAACATTCTTAGGAATTTTGCATGGACTCAGTTGTATATATGGCCAGTCCTAATATCCTGGATGGTGTAATTGAACTTAGACGTTTTACAATCACTTCAAATGGCCTGACCCAGATGCAATCTAACATTTGCATTTGGCCCAATCCATGAGTGTTGCAAAATAGAAATTCATTGTTAACTTCAAATTTGGCCAGTGGGTAGCAATTCTCTAAGTCCTTTTGATGTCAGGCCTTTTTCTTGGAAAAACTGTTTGATGAGTAATTGACTGGACCTAACAATCAGATATTTGATAGGGACATAATAATGTTAACATGCTTAACTTATTATGGATCATATCAGATATCAATGATTATGGATCAGGTATATTCTAAGCTTATGAAAAGCTTAGGATCTGCGGCCTAGCGATTTCACTTAATAATATTTGACTATGATGACACAGGCTTGAGGGCTTTGTTGGTTAGGTCAGACTTAACATTAAGTTTTGACTTAATGACTTAGGCACGTGGGCTTTGTTGGTCTATGTCAAAATTAGCTTTTAATATCAGTCAAGTTTTTGATCAAATTAATTACTAATTATTGATATGAATTACCTTTGTATGTGCTGCCAATTGCTTGTGAAAGAAAATTGGTTCAACTATTTGCAGATGCATCCAAAACTCCATATTAAGAATGATAATGTTGTTTACACCAGCCCTGAGGCCAAGCATGATGCCCTGAGTCAAAGTATTTGTAAACCCTCAAACAAACATTTTACATGTTCCTCTGGCCAAGTGCCATTGAAAATGAGACGTCATGGGTAAGATGTGGTGAACACCAAACCCTATAAGTTATCTCCAAGTTTATGCTAATAAAAAACATTCAACTAATACCACTAGCTTGTAGTTTAACTTATAAATATTTTTGTGTTTAATACTTTACTTTGTATTAGTTAAAAATTTACTTGAAAACAGTAATATCAGGTCAGCGTGCCATCGTCCAAGTAACAACAGGGGAATATGTATTTAAAGTGCTATTACCAGGGAGTTATATCCTGAATTATAGTCACCATCTAGTTTATTGTCTTCATACAATAGATATACAAAACTCCATCATACTGCATAAGAAGAACCAGCCATCTGAAGAGGACCAAAATTCAACAAGTGGTGCTCATGGCTGGGAACGCAGATGGTGACCACGTTGAGCAGGGGAGCAATCCCAATCAATTATTCAGAACCATCACTGGGCCTAATGGGAATACTGAAATGACTGTGTCCCAGATTAATTGGGAGGATGTGCCCATTATTATCTACCCTGATGAACCCATTTCACCTGAAGAGCTGGAACGTCTTGAACAGCAGTTGTTAATAGGGTATCAAATAGGACAAGGGCCCATGGACAATAGTAGCAATCCTTTTTATCACCAATGACAGCAAGATGTGTTGTGGATGAGATATCTAGCTCATCATCAATTAAGTGTAGCTCAGATCCAAAAAAATTTAATTGGGATAGAGTATCGCTCAATATTTAATTGAATTTGTACATCCCACCTCTAGAAATTCTCAGATGACAATTACCCACTATCATGCAGCCATTACCGAGTTGGTAAACTTCTCACTCAACTCCAGCCAGGCAGGCCAAATTTTAAATGAGCGATTGGAAGCCAACTTCGCTGAGGTCAGTTTATGTTTGGAGGCAAATTATAATTTAGCCACTTGGGCTAATTACAGGGTAGCAGAATTAGCACAAGAGCTAAATTACAGATTGCATCCCATCTTTGACAATTTCTTAGAGGAAAGAGGAGTCACCAAATCTTGGGTCAGTAATATCACACAGACTTCTATTAATGCTTCAGAGTTCATGAGGCTTAATCACAAAGCCCAAGAGGCGCAGTTAAACCATAACAATGAATTTTGTGACTAGTATTGATGTCTGTTCTCCCAAATTTTGCAGATGAAGGATGAATACACCGGAAAAAGCAATTACTGGCAAACACAATTTGAGGGCCAATGGGCAAAAAATGAAAGAAAATCAAGACTCTATTGATCGTCTTAATCTACAGATCAATAATCTCAATGATGATGTTACTGCTATTAATGAGTCAAATAATAATCTATATGGAGAATCAAACCAGTGCAAGAAGGCAATAAAAGAAAAGGACCAAGTATTTCCACCTTTCAACTACAAGCTACTAGCTTGAATGAGGAAATTGTGAAATTAAAGTCAAAAACCAAAAATCATGTCAATTGGGAAAATGAAATCAATGATCAAATTTGAGCTCTGGATGACAGGCGTTGTCAGTGTGCTACAAACCACTTGACTGGAAATTCTTCTGAATATTATGAGGACGAAGCTTCAGAAATAGCTACCAAAATGGATGCTGGGCCACGTCAACAAATGCCTAGCAATATGGTTGCTTTGGCCAACACTAAAACCTCAAACTGGGATATGATGCCTCAGTTCTCTAGTACGCCTGGCTCTAGTCAACAAAGAAGTAATTGTAATAACAAGGAATTAGGAAGCGATAATTATAAACCAGCAAACCTGCCTGCTTTTGACAATAATGGAATTATTACCACATTTGTCAAACACTTTGAAATGGCCATTTATGGGGCCAGCAACTGTAACAAAGCAGCCACTTTGATTAACTGCTTAGATAAGTGGAGCATTGAGTTGATTATGCCTCACATTAAAGAAAACCCAACATATGCTGAAGTCAAAGAGGCTGTGCTTTATGAATTTGGAGGTCCAGAACGAATGTCAACCAGAAAATCTAAGTTCATGAACAATCGCTTAAAAAAAGATAAAGCAATTGACGAATTTGCAAATTGATTCTATCATTAAGCTCAAGTTCTCTTAGGCGCATGGGCTATGGTCAATTTTGATGCTAAGATTGCACTAGAACATGCAGTAGAACCTTTTTAAATTTGTCAAACACTTTATTGTCTGCTTTTGTGCAAAACCTTACAACATCTGAATTGGTTGATTATTTGCGCAGATGCTCAAAAAATTATGGCCCTCCTAATACTGGGTACAGATCAGGACCTGCTGCCTCCTCTGGAAAGCCCTTTGAAACCAATAAGAAGATTGACAGTAATCCGCCTGTAAAAAATGAGCAAAACCTAAATATGAGAGCCCCACACCCAATGAGTGAGATTACTTGCTTTAATTGCAATTGTAAAGGTCACTTTGCTTCCCAATGCCATCAAAAAAATGTCAACGTAGTCCTTCCCGATACTGTGCAGGAGGAGGGAAAAGAACAAGCACAATAGATGCGGGACGCTCTATTGTGCCTAAGACACCAGTCCCACCCAATTGACAAGAAAATGCTGGCCACCGGGCTTCATTTAACAATGAAAATGATTCTATTTTAGTATTGAATGAAAATTCTTCAAACGTACATGTGGTAACTCGCTCCCAGAGTAAGGTTGTCATACCTGAAGCCTCTGAAGTAGTTGCTAAACCCTATGTGCAACAAATACTTGAGAATATTCCAGCTGAAGGGCTGAGCAATGCAGCAGATACCCCAAGCCTGAAAGGGGTCAATATAGCAATGTTAATTGACACAAACATCAATGAATGTCCCAGTATTGGAAAAACTCTAAAGCACACTCTTATCTCCCTAGATTCTTCCCATATTCACTTAGTAAACTCTATTGATTCTTACTACTCTGAGTGCACTTATGTGGATATTCTGGTCAACAAAATCAGAGTTGTAGTTATTGTTGATAGTAAAGCACCTGTAAACATTGTTTCCAGGAAGCTGGTTAAGAAATTGAAAATAGCTATGGACATTGGCCATCATCAAAAAATATGGGACCGCAGGCCTTAACAGCACTAAGAGTGAAGGAGCTTACAGCACTTTGCCACTGCGATTTGGAGATTTGGTAGTAGCTGCATCCACTATAGTGCTTCCAAACACAGTTATGACATATTAATTGGAACTAGTTTTCTAAGAACCTTTGGGATCTCATGCATTTTTAAAGAAAACGTCTTGACAATATCAGGCCAATCACTTTCAATTTATTACTCTCATAAAAATATGAAGCCACAAGCCATCATGAAATTTTATCAATATATCTTATGCTGATGGGATAATAACAGTAGGATATATTCAGCTGGGAAATCAAAGCCGCCCCATGCCAACTGCCATAAATGAAAATTGAGGAATACCTCTACGTGCAAATAAAAATGTGACAATAGCTCCAGGCCATCAACTGGTTATAATGACTGGGATCACACTGGATATTCCAGAAGGACTATACGGGCAGGTTGTATCCCCGTGGCATCATTCTCAAATAGAACCTAGTGTGGCGCCTGGAATACTTATACCGGGGCACTGAGAGATTGATGTCTTGCTAGCAAATTTGACCAGCTGAAATATCAAGGTCAATAAATATCAAATAGCCACTTTTGTGCATCTGTTTCTGAGGGATGAGTTAAAATCAGCTGTCACATTTGGTGACTTATCTGAGCTATTTAAAACCAAAACCCTTGGGGCACATACTGTAATTTCTTGAGAATTGTTTACCAGATTATCATAACAACAGAAGGATAAAGCACTAGAGTTGTTTGAACAATACTCCGAAATTTTTGCCAAAGATGACCAAGATTTAGGTTGTGCAAAAGGAGTACAACATTTTGTTGATACCGGGGACCATATGCCTTTTAGAATGTGGCCAATTCAGCGCCCCAGGGCTAGTGACGAAATAGTCAGTGAAGAGCTAGACAAATTGTTGAAAAGTGGAATGATAGTGCCATCCAAAAGCCCGTGGGCCAGCCCTGTTTAATTGTAAAGAAAAAATGGCAGCAATTGAGTTGTGATTTATTATTGAGCCTCAATGCCATTACAAAAAAATGTTATCTGTTGCCCAGAATTGATGATGCTCTGGACCGTCTGGGAGGGGTGAAGTATTTTACCACAATGGACCTCATCTCAGGATATTGGCAAATTGAGCTGCCACTAGAGGAGCAGGAAAAGTGCGTGATGATTGCTGCTCAAGGGCTTTTTCAACTGACACGCATGCCACAGGGGCTGTGTAATGCGCCAGCAACCTTTCAGCACGCAATGGGCACAATTTTGGGGGACCTTAAATTGTCCTATGTTAAGGGTGGTTAGCAAGCGGGTAAAACTGCTTCCACCCCTAGTGCAGGTTTTAAGTTCAAAAACTGTACTGGCTAGAAAAATTCTTAGTGTGGTATATTTGTCCCAAGGTCAAACCACCTCAAATAATTTTTTTAAAATTGTCCTGTATTTGGGTTAACTGGATGACATCAATGTCTTTTTGCGAACATTTTCTGAACATCTGGATCACCTGGAACAAGTGTTCAAATGGCTGTTGAAGGCCAATTAGAAGATAAAACCTAGAAAATGTCAATTCTTTAAAGACCAATTGGAATACTTCAGGTTTGTCATTGATTCCAAGGGCTTGCGGCCTCAGCCTCAAAAGTTGGAGGCGATTAACGTTATGCAACCTCTGACAAGTATGAGAGATGTAAAAGTGTTCTTAGGCATGGTAGGATACTATTGAAGATTTGTAGAAGGGTTTGCAAAGATTGCTGAGCCTCTATTCCACTTGCTACAAGGAGGAGTTTATTTTTTCTGGGCAAAGGAATGCAAATAAGCCTTTGAGGTTTTTGAAAAACAAAATGAGCTCAGCGCCTATCCTCTGATATCCAGATTTCAAAAAACCTTTTTATCATACAAACTGATGCCTCATTGACTGCAATTGGTGGTGTGCTATCACAGATTGGGGATGATGGTGAGGAGCATCTGGTCGTTTATTGCAGCAGGACGATGAATAAGCATGAGCATAATTATACGGTGACTGAAAGAGAATGTTTGGCTGTCATCTATGCTTGTAAACAATTTTGAGTTTAAATTCATGGCACCAAGTTTCAAGTAGTGATGGATCACAGCTCATTACAATGGCTCCACAATCTCAAGGAACCTGAAGGACGATTAGTCCGCTGGTCCCTGAAATCACAAGTGTACAATTATGAAATTATTCATAGAGCTGGAGCGGCCCATCAAATTGCAGACGGACTATCACAACTTTTTATTGTAGCTGTCCTGAGCAGTTTTGCTGATGAGCTTCATGAAAAAATGATTACCTGAAAGTATGGAGATGAGCCACCTGAAGTTTAAAAAGCAATCAAAAAAGCATTAATCAACATATTAAATAATGAAATGGAGTTTTTATACAAGCTTAAGCCCAAAGGGTAACATCAAATTTTCCCAAAATCTTCTGACCAAATGGAGATTATTACACAAGCCTTAAGGCCGTCAGACATGGGGAATGACCAAAATGCTAGAATTAATTTGATCCAGTTACTATTGGGATTCCATGCGATTTGATATCCAAGACATGCTTTATAAATGTCATCCATGCCAAATTGCAAACCATATGAAGGCAGATGTGAGATATCATTTGATCAAACCTGACTGGGCCTGGCATACCATGTCAATTGATGTAATTGGCCCTTTTCCTGTAAGTAGCCTAGGCAACAAATACATAATTGTTGCTATTGACCATCTGAAAAAATGGTTGGAAGCAAAAGCAATTTGAGATGTCGGGGCTCTAACTACTGCCAAGTTCATTATGGATAGTATTATTTATAAGCATGGATGCCCCCAGAAGATCTTGACAGACAATGGCATGAATTTTACTGCCCAAAAGGTACAACAATTAAAGAGTTGATGTCTATCAAAGGAGTGTTGTTAAGTTGGGACCACCTAGTGCTAAAAAAAGGAGTGTTGTCAACACCATACCATCCTGAGACTAATGGTATGGTAGAGCGAGTGAATGTCACTTTAGTCGACATTTTATGTAAAAATGCAGCCTTGGTGCCTTCGCAATGGGCAACTTCAATTAGTGCTACCATGTTTGCATACAATATCAGACACCACAGCAGCACAGGCCACTCTCCGTTTTGACTTCTGTATGGTAGACAGCCCGCTCTGCCTCCATTATTATATTCAGTACTCAGTTCAACCAACGCAACTAACCCAAATAACTATGTTGAGCAACTAGAAAAGACCCTAATCAAGTTGCAATCTGAAGCTTATCAAAACTTGATTAGTCAAAAAAACTATTCAGAAGAGCTATGATGATGCTAAATGAGCTATGGTGACTAAGTTCAAGGAAGGAGATTAGTAGTATATTGTGACACTCATAGTGCAGGATGCGTGCATAAGCTAGCCTCGCTTTGGAAAGGTCCATTTATTTTAAATTTATTGTGGGGAAGGCCGACCATGGGACGGACACTTCCGAATATGACTCAGGAAAGACAAACTTAGTACCAGGGGAGGCACCCCAGAGAAGCGATGCTATCTCTTGTTGCCAGCGGGAACGCCACTTATGGGGAGGGGGAGGGGACGTGTGAAGGGGCCGTAGCCACTATTGAGCACGTGTGGAGGAAGGGGTCTGATTTGATGAACCAGACTGGGAACCAGGAGGAGACCAGCTGTCAGCGACGCAGTGGGAGGTATCCAAACATCCACGCTTGAAATTGGTCCACCAAATGAGACCGGAATCTGTGGACAGTTTCTGGGAGGGTGGGGGTGGAGCCTGCGATGGCATCTAAGACAATCGTGTGAATGGTCCTCATGGCGATTTTAACCACCAGAGCATGGAGGGAGGGTGGAAGGGAGGAGGCCATTGATAGAGCAAACATATCTCTTGACAGACTGAAGGGATGCGTTTGATCCTGGCCCAGCAGACTTTGAACTTCGCGCCATATCACTTTAGAGGTGGGGCACTTCTCTAGGCGGTGGAACAGCGTTCCATACTGGCCACAAACGACACAGGATGAGTGTAAATCATTAGAGCGCTCAGCTGTACGATACACCCACCTTAGGCAGCGCCACACATGGGAGCGGACTTGAGGCTGCAACAGAGGATGGTGCGCGTATTTCCAGATATATTTTTGGGTCTCAGTGGAATAAGGGATGTCCATCATGTCCAGGTAGTCCACCCTGGATAGGACATGGGGCCAAATGGGGATCACGCCATCATGGATGGGTAGCCCCTGTACCTCTTGTGTGAACTGAGGAGAGGGGCGGCCTCTTCAGGTTGTATGTCCACTAATACAAATTCTCCACTCTGCGCTTCGCATGGAGAGTAGGATTCGTTTGTAGTGGGTTTTAGTCCCGTGAGGACCTGTGGCCGATGTGTGTGATGCGAGGTATTTCATCAGGGAGTGGGGGTTTGATGGATTGTTGAGGCTCAAGGCTCAGGAGAAGGTGAAGCAGGTCGCGCGGGACCAGTGTTGGGATGGGAGTGTAGGAGAGGTGACGGCCGCAATCCAGGTGCCCAGGATCTTGGCAGCATGGGCTTTGAAGTCAAGCAGGCCCATGCCACCTTGATGATTAGGGCCAAACATGACCTCTAGCCGTACTGGTGGAGGGCGGCCTGACCAAAGCCATCCTTGCAGCAAGGCATACAGGGATTTGAAGAAGCTTGGGGAGAAGGGGATGGCGTGGGCTCCGAACCAGACTTTGGATAGGAGCATAGAGTTGGCTAGAACAACCCTGCCAGTGAGGGTAGTAGGGTGGGCTCTGAGAGAGGCGATTCGCTTCGCCACGTTGTCCAGTATATGGCACTCCATTACTGCTGACGCATATCCGCCTGCCTCTATCCACACGCCCAGATGGCGCACCGGTCCTATGGTAGGATGTGGCATGAAGGGGAGCACCAGTGGAGTGGTGTGTGTTGAGTTAGTAAGGCGTGGGCGTGGGCGAGCAGATGGGCCATGTTGGGAACTAATTGCTGGGGCCCAGCAGTTCTGAAACCGACCAAGGAGGACGATTTCAGTTTTGGAGGCGTTCAGTGTCACGTTGCTTACCCGGGAATATTCCTGGATGAGGGCTTCAAGCGCGCATGCATCTTTATTATTAGACACCCCCACCACGCAGTCATCTGCAAATGCCATCATCTTGACTGGGGTTTGGCCTGGCACATGGACCCCAGTGAGTTGGGCATTCACATTTCGCAGTAGTGGGTCAAGGCTGAAGTTGTATAAGAGTGGGCTGAGGGGGTCCCCTTGTCGCAAGCCCCTTTGAGGGCGAACTACTTCCATTAGGAAGCCTGGGCCACGCACTGCCATTGTTGCAGATTCCGTGAGCAGCATCACCCAGTTGATGAAGCAGGGGGTAGGCGGAATTGATGGAGGCAGGCCCTTAGGTATTCCCAGTTTACTCTATCATAGGCCTTTTGTTGGTCCAAGAATACCAGTGCTCCTGAGGCCGTGGACTTACATGCATTAGCCATAGAGTGCACGTTATCCCAAATTGACCTTCTGGGGATGAAACCGAATTGTTCTGGGGAGATGGTGACAGATGCTACAGTCCCTAAATGGTTAGCCAAGATTTTTGTTAAAATTTTGGTGTCTGTGTTTGTTAAAGAAATGGGGCGCCAGTTGGCTAAGTTAAGCTTATCCCCTTTCTTGTAGAGTGTGACAGTAAAGGCCTCATGTCCTCCTGGTAGGAGGCATGTTTCCAACAGGCTTTGGTTAAGTGAGGCGAGCAGCAATGGTGTATATATTTGAAATATTTTTTGTAGAACTCATATGAAATGCTATCTGGGCCTGGGCATTTTTGGTTTGGCGCATTGTGAATGGCTGTCCATAATTTGTTCGGAGTAATTAAATATATTATTTCCAGGTATCAGAAAATGGTGCAGATATGAGCTCGGTCAAGAAATTCTGCCACTTCAGCCAGCTGAATTGGTTCAGCTCAGTATAACTCAGAGTAATATTTTTGCGTTTTGATTGCCACTTTGGCCGATGTGTCCACAATGGAATTATCCAATCTTTGCACTTATTTGCAGGCCACGCTCTGGCATGGTGTGAAATTTTTTTAAAGAAATACGCGGTGCACTTGTCGCCTTTAGTGATGCATGTGGCCCTGTATTGGATACAAACCCGATGTTTGTGTTGCCTTTCGAGTGCGTTGAGGTGGGGGGCTGCCTCCGCCCACTTCCAGCCCCATGCAGGGCTGTATCCTGTGGCTGGAATGTTGGACTCCAAGTGGGCCAATTCCATAGAGCGCGCGAGATAACCACCAATGTGGCTCATGAGCATCTGGAGGAGAGATGGCGATAGTGGCGGATGGTGTCCTCTTTGAAAGTTGCCCATGTGGAAATGGGGTCTGCGCAAAATGGTGCAACAAACAATTTTGCCAAAGTTGCCTCTTCCACCCACGTGGAAAATCCTGGTGACGCGAGCTCAGGGGGCAGATTTTGCACCAATGTGGGGCCTTAGCAACTGTGACAGGTAGGTGGTAGGTTATTGAGACCGGTTGGTGGTTGGAGAATTCCATTTTCGTTGTTTTGAAGTGGGAGATGTGGGGTTGGAATTTCGCCAGCATTAGAATAAGGTCGATGTGGGTCATAAACCTTAATTGGCCATTGTGGACATGGGGACGCGTCATGTTTTTGAGCAGCGGGACATGTTGTGGCAGTGCATCCATTAACCCAAGGGTGGCCTTTAGAACGCGTAGTTCTATGTGACCCTTTGGGGCGTGGGGTGAGGGAGGCCACCAGTCCATTGGTGAGGTTAGCCAACAGTTCATGTCGCCAACTAGGAAAGAATCAGGGGGGTAGCGGGAGGGATTTGACCAACGAGAAAAATTCCCAACGCTCGTGTGCACCATTTGGGGCATAGATGTTGATGATTGCATGCACTACGTCAGCCCACGAGAAGGTAATGACAAGCACTCGGCCATTTAGGAATGTTTCTGAGGATGTGAATTTGAAAAAAATTATTTTTCTGAATTAGCACCCTCACAGTGCTTCAACCAAAAGGATAGGGATGGGAGGAGCATTGTTTTCCAAGCTTCCTTGGAACCTTGTGGACAGTGGGACTCCTGGATGGCCAGGATATCCATGGGTAAATTATGTTGTAAAAAACTCAGTTTCCTAGCCTGGGATGGGGAGGCCTTGAGTTCGGTGATATTCAACGTCCCTAGAGTGAAGGTTTCCACCATCACACCTTAGGTGTGAGGGGTGGGCCCCTGGGCCCACCAGCCTCTTCTAGGTCCCCACGGGCTTTCACAGCAGTGTGGGTATTAGCAGCAACGCTATTGGAGTTTTTATTGATTTTTGTGGAAAGAGCCATGTTGGCTTTGGCCTTTACTTTTTGTTTTCCCGACGTCAGACAAATTTTTTGCGGTGCGGATGAGTTTGGTGCACCATCAAGCAGGTCAAAATAAAATTTTCAGTTGGGATAGGTCCCAAATCAGTTTTGTCTGGAGCTTGGGTGCAACAATTGGGTGAGATCAAATCTCCCATCGGATCCCCAGATTGAGTGGCCCGCTCAGCATAGGCTTCCCAATCTGATTGGATGACAGATTCCTGAGTTGCTTCTGCCACGAAGGTCTCCATGTCCTCCTGGCGTTGTGAGTATGGGATAGCGGTGGTGGCCTTGGCCACTTCCTTGGCCGCAGCCCTATGGGCCTGCTTGGCCTTCTTCCACTCCTGCGGGGATATGGGCTTTACCAATAGGTAGCAGCCTTGTGCTCCCCACGGGAAAGCCTCCTTGGTGCTTGCGGTTGGTTCATAGTGCGCCTCTCCGCTGGCCATGGCTGCTGAGGGGTGCTCTTGGAATGTGACGCCCTCCTTGATGGGGCATGCGTGCACCTTATGGCCGAATGCATCACAGTGGGTGCAAATGGGGGGGCGCGCTGTCCACGGTCACCTGGAACAGGTGGGTGGTATGCCCTGCGATATCAATAAAAGTGGAGTGCAGGATCTGGGTTAGGTCCTTCGCAATCTCCTCAGTTGGGGTCAGAACTGTGATGGCTTTGCCAGTGCACAGGTGTGGCATCAGCATGAAGCGTTGCATTTCAAAAGATTGTATTTCGCCATATATGGCAAGACCATCTTTCAGGTGTTGCTCCAAAATGTCACGTTTTACTGTAGTAGGCAAAAAGTCAAACGTGAGGAAAATTTGGTTTGATTTTGTCCATCTGGTGCATTTTTGTTCTGACAACCCATTGCCCTTTGGGGAGGTCAACCACTATGTGCACTGCTGCAGCCTCATCTGCTGCTTTTTTGCTTTCAAAACCTAGGTCCAGCCAACTGCGTGACATGGAGTGAGGTGCAACGTACACCGCGGTCAGGAAAACTTTGTGTACATCTTCACAAAATTTTTCCCATAAGGCTGTTTTTTGGATGTCCAGATACACATGGACTCCAAATTCCACTGACAAAAGTGGCTGGGAGTGTGGCGTGTTGATGTACTGGTTGCATCGTGCTTTCCACACAAGTACCTCCAGGGAAATTGTGACCGCCGGTTTTTTAAGATATTTGTCTATTCTGCCAGATTCTCTGGGGCGTTTTCAAACGTTGGAGGCCGCGGGCCTTCCACCTGCTCCTCTTACCTTGCTTGCCCAACTGCTCCCTGATATGGGCACAGACTAATCTCCTCTGTGATATTATCAAACTAGATTCAATCTTGAATTGAATAGGTTGCAATAGTGATTGCAACGAGAAAGAAAAGTTTTTTGGAAAGGTCCATTTATTATATTGTAGAAATCATCTGAAGATGTATATACCATTAAGGATCAAGGTGGCTGGGTTGTGAATTGAGTACATGCTAAGTTCCTTTATCAGTATTATAAAGAATAAAAGTACAAAAAGTAAAAAGAGAGAAGAAGAAAAAAAAATTAATTAAAAAATTGGATATAATAAATATAAATATTTATTATTAATAAAAAGAAAAAATAATTGAAAGCCTTAGAGTTTAATTCATAGATTTGATGCCTCACTGGCATTAGAACTAGGTACCCCTTCTTTGGTAGGGGGAGGAGAGTGTGATCAAACTGGAGAAGCTTGTAGCGGATTTGGAGAGATGTGGATTTCATACAAGTCCCAACTATCTAGACACTGTCAGAGATGTGCCAAACCCAAGAAAGCTCAGCACCAGGAACGGTGGCCCTGTCAGCTTAGGAAAGGCCATTGAACTAAAGGGAAAGACCATTGGAAGGGACATCATAATAGGCGGGAAAGGTTTGACTCAGGAGTAAATGTTGCAGAAAGGAAGATACAATTTGCAAGAAGGCTCTCAAGGCAGGGGTAAACTGAGGGGAGGAACTCTTTCGCGCAAAACATTTGTGAATGGGCCTCATCTGATACCCTGCACATGTTGGGCATTGTGTCAGTGGGAAGCGAGGAAGGAGGGAAGTGAACGCCCACACCCAAAAGAGCCATCTGTGGGACATACTTCTCAGGAAGCCCCTTAGCCAAACTTTTACAAAGGGCTCAGTATAGCATCAGGATGCGCCTATCCTTCAAAATCTGAGTCTTAAGGCCCAACGAGACATAAAAATTGGTATGTACCAAAAAGGGTTCGCACCAAAGCCTAGCAACTGAGATAGCAAAAATAAGTGCCTGGTTGGCCTCAAAAAATATTGTATGCAGCAACCTTAGGACTGGTAGCAAGTACAGACAACAAGTATGCGTTCACAAGCTCCAACAACAAATCGAGCTCAAGTCCCAACAAAGCCACACTGCCCATGCATAAAGAAGAAGCAAGATTCTTAGAAGAGAAGATGCTAAGTAGGAAAAACAAGAAGTCTGGCAGAAGATCCCCATATGAAGTGAATTTATGTTGGATCAGGGTTTCTTGGGACTGAACGGCTTCATAAGGCCAAAGAGATAAAGAATAAGTCATAAGGTGATCCCGCTCGACCCATTGTGATGTTTGAATAACAGTACTTAGAGCCATAAGGGCTTGTTTGGGTTCATCAATTGGTGTTATCTCAGCGGAATGCAAAGACAAACTCTCTAGTACTGTGGAGGCATAGCTGGTTGACCCAGCTTGAGGAATCATGGGCAACTCGCCCAAGTTGACCATAGTGTACCGCATGGACTTACTTAGCCTTAGGAAGGCTCATCTATCTGAGGTGGAAAGGCTATCAAGATAACATTCATACTTTTTTAGTACTAGATGGTCCCAGATAACGTTCATACTTTGATGAATGCGAAAAGTTAGACATTGTGACCCAGGAAGAAGGGTACCCGACGCTTATGTCCAGTCAAGGTGGGGGAAGTGTTGAGTAATTGACTAGACCTAATTGTCAGATAATCGGTAGGGACATAATAATGTTAACATGCTTAACTTATTATGGATCATATCAGATATCAATGATTATGGATCAGGTATATTCTAAGCTTATGCAAAGCTTAGGATCTGCGGCCTAGTGATTTCACTTGATAATATTTGACTATGATGACACGATCTCAAGGGCTTTGTTGGTTAGGTTGGACTTAACATTAAGTTTCAACTTAATGACTTGGGCACATGGGCTTTGTTGGTCTATGTCAAAATTAGCTTTTAAATGTTGGTTGAGTTTTTGATCAAATTAATTACTAATTAGTGATACGAATAGCCTTGGTATGTGCTGCCAATTGCTTGTGAAAGTTTTTTGGTTCAGTTATTTGCAGACACGTCTGAAACGCCATCTTAAGAATGATGACGTTATTTAACTGACCCTGAGGCTGAGCAAGATGCCCTGAGTCGAAGTATTTGTAGACCCTCAAACAAACATTTTACATGTTCCTCTGGCCAAGTGCCATTGAAAATGAGACGTCATGGGTAAGATGTGGTGAACATCAAACCCTATAAATTATCTCCAAGTTGATGCTAATAAAAACATTCAACTATTATTACTAGCTTATAGTTTAACTTATAAACTTTTTGTGTTTAATATTTTACTTTGTATTAGTCAAGAATTTACTTGGGATCAGTAAGATCAGGGCAGCGTGCCATCGTCCAAGTAACAACAGGTAAATATGAATTTAAAGTGCTATTACCAAGGAGTTATATTTCTTGCATTATAGTCACCATCTAGTCTATTGTCGTCATATAATTGATGTACGAAACTCCATCACACTGCAGAAGAAGAATTAGCCATCTGTAAAAAAAAAAAGAAAAATTGGGACCATCTAGTACTAAAAAAAAAAGAACCAGCCATTTGAAGAGGCCCAAAATTCAACACTGTTGTCAAAGGTTTAAACTTGTAGTTTGATTAAGGCATCCACAAGCTTCTCAATGTACTGAGGGTAAGTGTTTTCACCGGGATCCTCTAGGGCCAAATATAGCAGCGTTGGTGGGCTGGGTATCTACCATATAATATTTGAAATGGGGACATCCTGGTTGATGAATGGTAGGAGATATTGTAGGCAAAGACTGCTGAACTTAGATAAGTACTCCATTTGGATGGTTTGGCCGAGGTTAATTTCCAAATAACATTTACCAACATCCCATTTGCCCGCTTAACAGTCCCATTAGTTTTGGGGTGATAGGGGGCGGAAAGCACACATACTACCATTAGTTGGTTGAGCTTGGCAAGGACATTGGCGGTAAAGTTGGTTCCATTATCAGTCAGAATAACCTGAGGGCATCCATGGTTGTAATGATGTTTTCAAGTACAAACTTGGCGGTGGTTGCCGCTTCAGCTTCCCAAATAGACTTTCTTCAACCCATTTGGTCAAGTGGTTGATGGCTACAATTATGTACTTGGCCTTTGTTTGCTTGTTGTAAGTGAGCCAACAACATTGATAGATACAGTGTGCCAGGCAAAGTTGGGCTGAACAAGCTGGTAAGAAGTGCTTTTTTGGAATGGTTTTTCATCTTGGCACTTTGCACAGCATTCTAGCGTTTTTTGGATGTCAAAATGCATTGACTCCCAGTAGTAGAATTGCTTCAGATGCTCTTTCATCTTGAATCCGCCATGCCCTATGGCCTTATGTGCTGCCATTATTAGGTCTGTTCAGGCCAAAGGTCTTAGAAATAAACTTTTTATCCTTGAAGGTCTTGTAAAGCATCCCATTTTTGATGGTTGCATTTTTTTGTAGATCTGATAGTATTTTTGGACAAATTTAGGCTCATCCTGATACTCTCTGGTGATCATTTCTATATACAACTCATCAGCAGCCTGACTAAGTGTTGCGATGGTGGGTAGTCAGGATAGACAGTCAGCATTTTGGAGTTTTGCACAAGATCGATGCTTGATGGTGTAGTCATAGGCTTGAAGCTTTAATGACCAGCAGGCTAATTGGCCCTCAGGTTCTCTTAAGTTATTCAAACATTTTAAGGAAGCATGATCAGTAACAACTTTGAAAGGAGTACCTTGAAGGTAGACCCAAAATTGCTTGAAATCATATATGACAGCTAAGCATTCTCATTCCATCACCATGTAGTTACTTTCATGAACGTTTAAGGTCCGACTAGTGAAGGCAACTGGATATTCTTCACCGTCTTCTCCAACTTGGGGCAACATGGCCCCCACTGCTGTTTGGGATTCATCAGTTTGAATGATAAATTCGCAATCAAAGTCCAGATATCAAAGAACAGGCGCGCTTAATAGGGCCAATCAAAGTTGGCTAAACGCATCCTGGCAATCTGTAGTCCAGTCAAATGGGACCTTATCTTTAAGCAGATAGAAAAGCGGCTCTACAAGTTGTGCGAAGTTGGCAATAAATTGGTGATAGTACCCAATCATGCCTAGGAATATTTGAATATTGCGCTTGGATTTGGGCCATTTCATTTTGGAGATGGCATCCAACTTAGAGGGTTGGGGCCAAAGACCACTTTTATCAATCACAAATCCAAGGTATTCCAGATGGTCTTTGAAAAACTGACATTTTATGGGCTTGATTTTTAAGTTTGCAGCAGCTAGCCTTTTGAAAACCTCCTCTAAAGGTTCCAGATGGTCGTCAAAAGTGCAGCTGAAAATGTTGGTATCGTCAAGGTACACTAGTACACATGACAATTTTAAATCTCCCAGGATTGTGTCCATTGCCTGTTGGAATGTAGCTGGGGCGTTGCAGAGCCCTTGAGGCATTCTTGTCGGCTGGAATAGGCCCTTTTGGGTTATTATTACACATTTCTCGCGCTCCTCTTCAGGAAGATTTATTTGCCAATAACTGCTGATAAGATCCATTGCCAAGAAGAACTTTGCACCCTCTAGCCTATCCAAGGCGTCATCAATTTGAGGCAGTGGGTACAAGTCCTTTTTAGTGATGTTGTTTAACTTCTGATAGTCAATGACTACTCAGTTGCTTCCATCCTTTTTCTTCACTATTATAATTGGTGCTGCCCATGGGCTTTTTGAAGGGACTAGCATGCTGCGATTGAGGAGTTCCTTAATCTCCTTGTATACTACTTCTTCTGATGATTTTGAGCATCTAATCAGGCATAAATAAAATAGGTTTGTGATCTAGTATTATTTTTGTGGGTGACACCATTAGCACAACCCAAGTAAAAATCATCTTGTGAAAATATTTCTCAATATTTAGAGAATAACTCCTGAGCTTGGCTTTTCTCAGAGTTGGTCAGGTTGCTTAAATCGGCCATAGGGACAACATTATCTATGCTGGGTTGGTCCTTATAGGGAGCCCTAAATTTGAAAAAAGTTACAAACTCATGGAATGAGTGAATTTCCATGGTAGGGAACAGATGCAGAAAAGTGATTTTATGATGTCGCATAATGGAAATGGGCCAATTTTGCAGGTTTGCACATAAGATATGTATCTCTCTGTGTCCCAGAATGACAATACCAGGGGCAATTTTGGTTCGAATTGAGATTTAGACCATGGTTGATATATTTCACTGTAAAGTTCTTCTGGGATATCAATTGTTACCCATCAGAATGGTTACTTGTTCTCTGGATGGTATAGTGATGGTCTGATTTGATCGAAATGGAATGCGATTTGACTCATCAATCTGAGTGGGAAGTGGTTTATCTTTGACTGAGCTTTGGAATACTCAATTGGGACGACTCCATCTTTGTAGGCCATATTTATGAATAGGCTGGTTTCTTTATTTCAACTGCCTTATCACAGTTGTAGTAAAGTGGAATAGCCTGGCCCAGAATGGTGAGAGTATCGTCCTTATGATTGGTAACAACTCCATATCTTCTTAGGAAAATAGTCCCAATTAGGATATCATAGTTTGTATTTGGAAACACTATGGTAGGCGCTATTAATATGATGGATCCAAATTGGAGTGGTAGGGTACTGTAGGTGCCCAGCTATTTGGTTGTATGCGCTCCAGCGGTTCCAAATCCTGACAGCGGGCAACATCAGGCGCAATTTTCAGTTTTTAACCAGTTTTGTGCTGACTATATTGATAGTAGCACCACTATCAACAATGTCCCAAACTTACACTTGTTTACCGCTATGTCCACATTAGTACATTCAGAGTAGTTTTCAGAGGTATTTATTGTGTGAATGCTGTGATTGCTGCCCAATTCCAGGTGTGATTTCAGACTTGAGCATGTATCTGGGAAGTTATCTGCTAAGGCCTTCATAAGAATGGCTACTTGAACATTGTTAAGTTTAGGTAGGTCGGTCAAACATCTGGGTTGGAGGTCTAAACCCTGGTCAATAATTTTATTTGCGTAGGGTTTTTGATACTTCAGATTGGACTTCCTTGGAAATTTTTAAGGGTTTAGTTGCTTTTGATGTGGCTCAGGTAGTGATCATCATGACATCATTAGCCACGATATGATGGAGGTTATCTTTAGCAACATCTTTGGCCCTAAAGAGCTCATTAGGATCAGGTGAAACGATTTTGAAAATAAGTGGAGTTAAAGCATTCCGCCTCTACTCCACCTGCTCTTTTCCCGTCTCATTGTCACTGTTGATTTCTAAAGCAAAATTGACTCCATGCTTTTTGTTGGTCCGTCTGAAGCATTGTCTAGCAAAATGCCCTTGTTGACTGCAAATGTGGCAAGTATTCGGCCATGTTTGCTGTTTTTGCTTAAATCTTTGGTTCATATTTTGGGAATTTTTCCCCTGGTTGGACATCATGTTGCTTTTTGGGCCCAAAAATTGTAGATTTTTGCTGATCTTTGGCCCGATTAGGAGTGTTGAAATTATGAGAACAGATTCTCAAGTAGTTGGTAAGCTCTTGGATTTCTAAGCTTCCATTGAAGGCAGGCAGCATAACATTGTGCAGTTCACGGAAGGGCATAATTGCATGCTCCATTGCAATCTTGGCATCAAACTTGTCTATTGCATTGCACCCTTGCAGTACTTGTGCCTCATGGGAGAATCTTTTTCGCAAAGTCCTTAATAGTCGCATTCTGTTTGAATTTGATATTAAGAAGCTCTCTTTTTCAGGTTTCTAGTTTCTCAGCCCTCCAAACTGTTTTGTGATAGCAATTTTGGCATCCATGTATGACCAATCATCGCCCAAATAGGGCATAACGAGGTCACAGCTATGGGCAACAAGTGAGTTAATCAGTGCCGATCCTTTTGCATGGTCTGATGCTCCTCTCATTGCTCTTTCAAATAATTTGAGGAAAAAGTGAACATTTCCATCCTTATCAAACTTTGGCAAATTCAGTAGTTTGAAGTCATCTTGCCCTATTTTGGGCATAGGGGTTGTACTTCTTCTTGAACCTCTTGGTGTATCATCGCCCATAATCAGCCCTCTTTCCCGTTAGGAAATATCCAGAGTCAGGATTGATGATAGGACTCTAGGCATAGAACGGAAGTATGAAATATCAGTTTCTGCATCAGTGTCAACATCCGGTGGTTTAATTTCATGATATTGCTCCAAACTACTTGATTCTGACGCCTGAATTCAGCCCTTAGTTACTTTCCCAGGCTGTTTTTTGG
Source organism: Massospora cicadina (assembly GCA_022478985.1). Lineage (NCBI taxonomy): Eukaryota > Fungi > Entomophthoromycota > Entomophthoromycetes > Entomophthorales > Entomophthoraceae > Massospora > Massospora cicadina. The sequence goes on along the minus strand of JAKSZP010006637.1, from coordinate 72,180 downwards.
CCGGATAAGCGGAGCTTTTTCCTATTTTTTTGTCAAAGTTGGGCGAGCATTGGCAGCCTTGCTGTTTGAGGGATTCAAATTCTTTTTTAAGGTTGTTTTACTCCTCTTTGAATAAAGCTTTATTGGTTGTTAAGCTTTTTATATCTTTGTCCATACTGTCTCCTTGGTAATTTGCAGTTGATAGCTGCATTCTGAGTTCCTAATATTCCTGAGTAATTTTAGTATTTTTAGCCTGCAATCTTGACACCATAGTCCAGTTTAGAAAATTCCTCTTTGATCTGAGCATCTTTTTCATCCCTATTCGGGAAAGCTAACTTTGCTGCAAGGCCCTTGAAGTTTTTTGTTGATATTTTCCAGTTCAGCCCGAACATACTCTTCAAATTCATCAACTTTTACACATAACTCCAGGTAATTTCTTTGGACCGAAGTGGCATGTATAGTAAGTTGTTCTGATTGAGACAATAGGTAACCTGATTAGTTTTCCAGTTTTTGACACCGGTTATTCATAGTTTGTACCCATTCTTGTGATAAACCATGGTGGGCCAGAACTTCTGCGGCTTTTTTGGGACTCCTTCATTCAGAAGCTCCTCAAGGGTGTTTAATCTCCCATGCGCTTCATTGGCAAGTCCCATATTATCAACAATTGCCTTTTGGACTTCAGCAAAACTGAAATTTAGCTTGTCCAGTAAATAATTTTGGGAAGATTGTTCCTCCCCTTGCACACGGTAGATTTCCAAGATTTCCAGATTTTGTCTATCAATTATTCATTGGGTATTCTTAATTGAGGGTTGAAGAAAGTTAACCAGGAATTCATTGGTTGCTTAACAGTCGGTGAAATATTTGGCAAGAGATGCCATGGTAGTGTTGCAGTACTTCATATATATCTCCATCTTGAGTGCCTGATCCTTAAGGTAGTAGAACAGGCTGAAGGAGGGATCGATTTGTGAAGTACCAATTCTAAAACCCTGATATAGGGTTTCCAGCATAGCTTTTGCGCTTGCAGATGTAAGATAAATTAGGCTGGTTGCATCTGCATGAGCTCCCCACTGTGATAAGATCCAGGGAGTAAGAGGTACCCGCTTCTGAGCCATGGCGGCTGTTATTAAAATAATCTGAGATTTCAGTATCACTTGTTTCCATCTCATTGTCACTTTCTCATCTGGAAGATTCTGCCAGGAATTGGTCATGAGGATATATTTTGGAGAATGTAACCGGTTTTGAGTGAGCACCAGTTGTCAAATTCTGAGGATTGTTTTCTTGGAAATTGGTATCCTGCACATCTATTTGGGCTGAAGTTCTAATAATTGATCCTTGATAGTGCCTGTGGTTTATGGGATTTAACCATTTAACAACTCACTAGGCCTATTAAATTCGCCTCAACTCTTCTGGTCGATTTTGGGCATAATTTTTCCTTCATAATTGGGAACTTCATCCAAGGCAGATTTAAACACAAACTGGGGATTTGGTCCTTCAAGTTTGTTGATACTTCTCCAAGGTTGGGATTCTGGATAAAGAACCAGGAAAAGGATAAAATAAATATAACTTTATTAGACGCTATTTATTAGATAATGGTTATTAGGCCAGGCGCTGTTATTTATACCTCTAGGGCATCTCCTGGCCACATTCCAGCACAAAAATCAACAGCTATTTTGCCACTCAGCTCAGCCCATGACTGAAACCTTTTCTTAGATTCATTGGTGGCAAAATACTCTCAAAATCTGGAATATTTCAGGTACAAAAATTGCAATAAAAGCATGCAAAGTTGTCCTAAGATCTTCAGGATTTCAGTTTCGTCATACTGCTGATGAAACACACCTTCTGTGAAATTTTGGCCTCAATTCAAGAAAATGACGCACCCCTAATTGGGACGTCAGCATGCCTCATCCTCAATAGTAAAAAAAACCCCTTTGTGTGGTCCACATAAGTGCTATCGTGCTGATTACATGTATTGACATACAAATTTTGCTCTCAGGTGGGAAATTGATTACGTTTTTTGTTTTTCTGAAGTCCACAGGATTTTCAGATGTTAATTTTGGGTCATCCCCAAATTATTTTGTATATAATTGAATTGATTGTGTTTCAATAATCAGGACCAATTGCTGAGATTTTATGCATCAGAATTGGCCATAGTATGCAAGTGTATTTGGGCTGAGCGCCTGATGAAAAACTTGATTGAATTGTCATTAAGATAATCAGCCTGAGTTGTATAATTGCAATAGGCGTTAGCTCAAGCGTTGAAAGGACAATCGGCCCAATCTGATGGTTGTCAAAGGTTTAATTTTAAGTCAACCACCAGAATCTGACAGGTGTGTCAGAAATGACTCCCAAAGCCACTCCTATGGCAACTCAAGTCATTGAGAAAAATTACTTTGAGCTGAGCAACCGAATTTTGAAATTTGTGAAGTTGCCCACCTTCCACCAGGATAACGCTTCAGCGTTTTTCTGCCTCTTTGAGATGACCATGTTTGGATATGTAGACTGTCACAAAGTGGTGACCATAATGAACTGTCTTAGCACTGATTGTTAGAATCTGGTGCTACCTCACCACAATGGGGACAACTGTTCATATGCTGAAGCAAAAGCAGTGATCATGTTAGAGGTTGGAAGCCCTACTTAGATGGCGAATTGCAATCAAGAGTTCATGGGTATACAATGCTGCAAAGATGAGAACCTGGCTAGTTTTGCCAACCGGTTTTACCAAGAAGCCCAGACCTTGGCAGGGGCAAAAGTGCTAAATGAATTTGATGCACGCATAGCCATGCAGGCGGCACTTCAGCCCTACCACAAATTGCAGCAGATTATGGCAGCAGCATTAGTAACTGAAATAAAAAACTCACATATGGTGGACCATCTGAAGATGTTGGGAGTAACTTTTGATGCGCCCAATCAATTTCATGATGAAATTACAACTGAGGACAATCATACTATGGTGGAACTAGAAGATGAAATTCCATTGAGCATTAAAAAGGTAATACAATTTGGTAATCTCATAATGTAATAAATTCGTATCAATAATTTCAATCCACTTACCACTATTGGCGTCTCAAAATAGTAAAATAAACAACATTATACCAATTAGAATTGATTACGCTCTTCAGACAACCTACGACCTTGTAAGCATAAATCCTATAAAATTAAAGCATTTGAGACTATAAACCTGGGTGAGCAAGATCTAATCTTTGACTCAACCCTGAGGTTAATGCTGAGCTTAATCCTTAGCCAAGGCTGTCCTCAACTAGGAATGAAATTCCAACATATCTCCCCACCAAGCCTTGGCTATAGGGTTAGAGCTTTGCTCTCGTCCAATGTCATCCTCCTCCCCACATCTTCCTCTGAATTTTGGTTTTGTCTAGTCAAGCACCACACTAACAGAGCCCCCTTATAGTGAGCACCATTGTAGCAAATTTTTCAATTTGCTACGTTTTGGACTCTACCAGTGTGCCAGGCCAAATAGTATGAAGACTACTGGCCCTTGCTCTTTTGCCTTCATTGGCACACCTTTCACTACAGATCCTCAGGTAGCTCCCCATTCCAGAAGATAACCTACTTTACCTTGGCAGATTAACCCCTCTTGGTATGCACCGGTGGTTCTCTTCCACTTTCCTGGGCGGCCTAACCCCTTGCTTCTCCACCTCATGGCTAATCCCCGCTTGTCCATCACTTGCTCCACCGACTGGGAAAATCCCTGTGGGGTATATTGTAGATCCAGGTTGTGAGTTGTTAGCGCCAACTCCTAAGCGCATTAACCCAACACCTAACCTTGGGGACTTTTTAACCCACTCTTAAATGTCAAGTGTCACTACAACTCTTAAAACACAGATAAAAGTAGGTAAATGAAGTTATTTTATTAGAGTAAAAAACCAACCCTTAATACGGTGGCCTAAATATGAATACTGTGATCATATTGGTATACAATTATCACGATAAATATAAAGGGGAACAGGGGTGTGGAGGTTATGAATTGATTAAGGTTGCATCAGCGGCAGTTGGCTTACAAAAGGATTCATTAGATATAGGTTATATATCACATGTGAGGCAGCATCTTGATGTGGATCAATTTAACCTTAAGTGGACTTGTTTCAAACCTGCTCACCTCCTAAAGTGGTCCCAGATTGACAATTAATCAACTTATTTTAAAGCTTTTTTTCAACTAGGAATGAAATTCCAACAACAATACACAAGTATACTGGATGATTTGTACTAGCCAACTCCATGATATTCTCAATCATCTGTTTTAAGGCCCATTCAATAAATTTTTCTCCATCCTTTTTAACACAATTTATTCCTTAATACAGGGGTGGCTTTGGTCTGGATACAAAGCCCCCGTGGCCTCAAAACTTTATTTTGGCCCTAGGCAGAATGGAGGTTTAATGCTAACTAACTATGTAGAACAAGCAGTCCAAATACTAGGAACCTGGGTAGCCCAGGTGAATAGTCCAGACCTTCCAAACTTACTCTGGGCCTGAGCGACAGAATTAAATTTTGCATGTTCTCTCCAAATAGGTAATTCAAGTCATCCAAACTCGTTGATTAGGTATCTGGCATCTCACCAAACCGCTGCAGGACCACATGGCGCCCCTTTACAGTTTAAACGAATACTTCTTACCATGAGAAAAATGGAATGGAAGATCCACATAAGTAGCCAGACAAGCAACGAGGCCACCCAAGGCCAACTCACATACAAGAAGTAAATGGCCAAGTTGTTATAAACAAAATGATAAACCATAATATAAGTACCATTGCCAGGATTGATTACCTGGATATAATGGACATACCATATATTTTATTAACCCATAGGATGATCTGGTGATACACACACCATACCCTTCTACAACCCAGGATACATGCACTTATATGGAGATGCATGCGGAGAGCATATTCACAGCAGAGCAATCAAACAACTACCACTCTTCATGCACAATATGTGGCCAATATGAAGTTTAATGCACTGCCTAAGACAATGTCCGCCATTGGTGGCTATATGGAAAGAGGTCATGCGCCTATTCTGCCAAGGCAATGGGCAGTTATTCGGCTTATTAGAAACATGTTTGCTCTCAACATGGAGTCATATATTCATCCATCAATATGGGCGTTAATAGTATAAATAGCACTATGGACTATACATGCTGTAATTGGATTCATTTTCAGGATTAACGCCCACCCTCCAAGAAACCATCAATTGTTTTCACTTCCACATATTGAAACAACTTCAAGCATGGTTGTTTTGCAACTTGACCCCACGCAACAGAAGGCTAATCAACTTATGGTTCCTAATATGGTTCCTAAACATTGACCCCTTCCTTCACTAATTCTGCATCCAAACTTAAGGTGACATGAATCGCCCATCGTCCTAAACCTGATGGTCCTGGCTGAAAACATGAGGGCTATGAACCCTCTGGGGTGTCCTTTTATTTTTCTTATATTTCATAAAGTATCATAATTACATCGGAAGTTTACATCACTGATCAGCCTTAAATAACTAAAGTTTTAGGTTGTAATGAGGGATCTGCTAAGCCAAAGTCTGGTATTTTGAAATGATTGTACATCTTGAATACCATAATTAATGTTTTGAACAATAACTTACCATTTCACAATATTGGGAAGCATTACATCAATTTTCTAGTAGAAACGCTACTAGACGAAGTTCTCATGTTATTCTTGAGGCGACCTGGGGATTTCCAAATGTTTAAATTGATGTAGTTTCGGAATTTAGCATCGTGTTTGATCCCAGATTTTGACCTTTTCTCTCCAACTTCTTGTCCGAAATTTGGATTGCTAAGTAAGTTTTCTCACTTAATTTGACTTCATACTGAGCCCCCTATGGGTACAGGAATTAGAAACTGTGGTGTTGAACCGCTCAACTTTTTTATTACTCCCAAAGTTGTATTATTTTACCTAAAAACCACACAGACTTTGAGACTTGGATAAATTTGGGCTTAGGAGTAAATGAGGAAAAAGCGTGTGGCAAACAGGGAGGGGCAGCAGCTACCCATCTCTCATCCAGAATATTCCCTAGTTCAGAGATCTGGGTAAGGTTCAAGGTCTTGTGGATTGAACCTTATTAGTTCTAGAGCGATGCACATCCATGACCATCTTGATGGCTGGTACCTAAGGCCTTACATTAAAAAGTTTCAAAAAATTTTATTAATTGTTATCATGTTATTGAATTGTTTGGACCTCCTTATTATGCAGTAACAGTTGCAGGTGAAGTAATCAGAGCTTTTTTAATTGATGGTGTACAAAAAGCTGAGTTCATTGCTGGACTTAATGCTTACTCTTCAGGTACTGTTACCTTGTCTATGTCAGTTCCAATTCCTGCTCTGGTGTTCCATTTAAAGTACTTTAGGACTTAGCTTACAGTAATGTAAGTGTAAACACATTTCTGTACCACAAACATTAGAATGAAGATAGTCAAATAAACTAGAATGTGAACTACTCTTTTATAAGGCACACCAATTGACAAGGATAACCCAACAGAATCTTAACCAAAAAGGCAGAGGGAAAATATTAGATATAACCTAGCCAAAAGGGTTTTGAAGTCAGAGGGATTGCCTTGGAAACTCAAAAAATTACGATCAACAAGAATAAGACATAGCACCATCTAGTACTAAAAAAAGAATAAGACATAGCAACTTTTCTTTCTCGTTGCAAACACTTTTGCAACCTATTCAATTTAAGACTAAATCTAGTTTGATAATCTCACAGAGGAGATTAGTCTGCTCCCATTTCAGGGAGCAGTTGGGCAAGCAAGGTAAGAGGAGCAGGCGGAAGGCCCGCAGCCTCCAACATTCGAAAAACGCCCCAGAGAATCTGGCAGAATAGACAAAAATCTTAAAAAACCGGCGGTCACAATTTCCCCGGATATACTTGTGTGGAAAGCACGATGCAACTAGTACATCAACATGCCACACTCCCAGCCACTTTCATCGGTGGAATTTGGAGTCTGTGTGTATCTGGACATCCAAAAAACAGCCTTATGAGAAAAATTTTGTGAAGATGTACACAAAGTTTTCCCAACCGCGTTGTACGTTGCACCACACTCCATGTCGCGCAGTTAGCTGGACCTAAATTTTGAAAGCAAAAAAGCAGCAGATGAGGCTGCAGCAATGCACATAGTGGTCGACCTCCCTGAAGGGCAACAGGTCGTCGAAACCAAATGCACCAGATGGACAAAATCAAACCAAATTTTCCTCACATTTGACTTTTTGCCTACTACAGTAAAACGTGAAATTTTGGAGCAACACCTGAAAGATGGTCTCACCGTATATGGTGAAATACAATCTTTTGAGTTGCAACACTTCATGCTGATGCCACACCTGTGCACCGGCAAAGCCATCACAGTTCTGACCCCAACTGAGGAGATCACGAAGGACCTAACCCAGATCCCACACTCCACTTTTATTGATATCGCAGGGCATACCACCCACCCATTCCAGGTAACCGTGGACAGCACGCCCCCCATTTGCACCCACTGTGATGCATTCGGCCATAAGGCGCACTCATGCCCCATCAAGGAGGGCGTCACATTCCAAGAGCACCCCTCGGCGGCCATGGCCAGTGGAGAGGCGCACTACAAACCAACTGCAAGCACCAAGGAGGCTTTCCCGTGGGGAGCACAAGGCTGCTACCTATTGGTAAAGCCCATCTCCCTGCAGGAGCGGAAGAAGGCCAATCAGCCCATAGGGCCACGGCCAAGGAAGCGGCCAAGGCCACCACCGCCATCCCACACTCACAACGCCAGGAGGACATGGAGACCTTCATGGCAGAAGCGACTCAGGAATCCAACATCCAATCAGATTGGGAAGCCCATGCCAAGCGGGTCACTTAATCCAAGGATCCAATGGGAGATTCAATCTCACCCAATTCGCTGCACCCAAGCTCCATTGAAACTGACTTGGGACCTATCCCAACTGAAAAAAAATTTTGACCAGCTTGACGGTGCACTGAACTCATCCACACTGCAAAAAATTTGTCTGACATTGGGAAAACAAAAAGTGAAGGCCAAAGCCAATGCGACTCTTTCCACAAAAATTAACAAAAACCCCAATAGCGTTGCTGCTAACACCCACGCTGCTGTGAAAGCCCGTGGAGACCTGGAAGAGGCTGGTGGGCCTGGGGGCCCATCCCTGGCACCTAAGGTGCGATGGGGGAAACCTTCACTCTAGGGACGTTGAGTATTGCTGGACTCAAGGCCTCCCCGTCCCGGGCTAGGAAACTGAGTTTTTTACAACACAATTTACCCGTGGATATCCTGGCCATCCAGGAGTCCCACTGTCCACGAGGTTCCGAGGAAGCTTGGAAAACAATGCTCCTCCCATCCCTATCCTTTTGGTTGAAGCACTGTGGAATGCTAATTCAGAAAAATAATTTTTTCAAATTCACATCCTCAGAAACATTCCTAAATGGCTGAGTGCTTGTCATCACCTTCTCATGGGCTGACGTTGCGCATGCAATCATCAACATCTATGCCCCAAATGGTGCACACGAGCATCAGGAATTTTTCTCATTAGTCAAATCCCTCCCGCTGCCCCCTGATTCTTTCCTAGTTGGCAACATGAACTGTTGGCTAACCTCACCAACGGACCCGGTGACCTCCCTCACCCCACGCCCCAAAGGGTCACATAGAACTACGCGTTCTAAAAGCCACCCTTAGGTTAATGTATGCGCTGCTGCGACATGCCCCACTGCTTGAAAACATGACGCATCCCCATGTCCACAACAGCCAATTAAGGTCCATGACCCGCATCGACCTTATTCTAACACTGGCGAAATTCCAACCCCACATCTCCCACTTCAAAACAACGAAAATGGAATTCTCTGATCACCAACTGGTCTCGATGACCTACCACTTACCTGTCACAGTTGCAAAGGCCCCACATTGGTGCAAAATCTGCCCCCCCAAGCTCGCATCACCAGGATTTTCACATGGGTGGAAGAGGCAACTTTGGCAAAATCGTTTGTTGCACCATTTTGTGTGGACCCCATTTCCACATGGGCAACTTTCAAAGAGGATACCATCTGCCACTATTGCCATCTCTCCTCCAGACGCTCATGAGCCAAATCAGCGGTTATCTTGCACGCTCTGGCGGAATTGGCCCACTTGGAGTCCAACATTCCAGCCACAGGATACAGCCCTGCATGGGGCCAGAAGTGGGCGGAGGCAGCCACCCACCTCAATGTACTCAAAAGGCAACACAAACATCGGGTTTGCGTCCAATACAGGGCCACACGCATCACTAAAGGCAACAAGTGCACCACATACTTCTTTAAAAAAATTTTCGCACCACACCAGAGCGTGGCCTGCACACAGGTGAGAAGATTGGATAATTCCATTGTGGACACACTGGCCAAAGTGGCAATCGAAATGTAAAATACTACTCCGAGTTATACCAAGCTGAACCAATTCAGCCAGCCAAAATGGCAGAATTTCTCGACTGAGCTCATATCTGCACCAATTTCTGATACCCAGAACTAATGAATTTAATTACTCAGACCAAATTATGGACAGCCATTCGCGGTGTGCCAAACCAAAAATGCCTAGGCCCAGATAGCATTCCATATGAGTTCTACATTGGATACTTCAAATATATATCCTCATTGCTGCTAGCCTCACTTAACCAAAGCCTGTTGGAAACATGCCTCATACCAGGAGGACATTAGGCCTTTACTGTCACACTCTACAAGAAAGGGGATAAGCTTAACTTAGCCAACTGGTGCCCCATTTCTCTAACAAACACAGACACCAAAATTTTAACAAAAATCATGGCTAATCATTTAGGGACTGTAGCATCTGTCACCATCTCCCCAGAACAATTCGGTTTCATCCCCAGAAGGTCAATTTGGGATAACGTGCACTCCATGGCTAATGCATGTAAGTCCACAGTCTCAGGGGCACATGTATTATTGGACCAACAAAAGGCCTATGATAGAGTAAACTGGGAATACCTAAGGGCCTGCCTCCATCAATTCCGCCTACCCCCTGCTTCATAAACTGGGTAATGCTGCTCACGGAATCTGCAACAATGGCAGTGCGTGGCCCAGGCTTCCTAACGGAAGTAGTCCGCCCTCAAAGGGGCTTGTGACAAGGGGACCCCCTCAGCCCACTCCTATACAACTTCAGCCTTGACCTACTACTGCTAAATGTGAATGCCCAACTCACTGGGGTCCATGTGCCAGGCCAAACCCCAGTCAAGATGATGGCATTTGCAGATGATTGCGTGGTGGGAGTGTCTAATAACAAAGATGCACACGCGCTTGAAGCCCTCATCCAGGAATATTCCCGCGTAAGTAATGCGACACTGAACGCCTCCAAAACCGAAATCATCCTCCTTGGTCAGTTTCAGAACTGCTGGGCCCCAGCAATTAGTTCTCAACCCGGCCCATCTGCTCGCCCACGTCCATGCCTTACTAACTCAACACACACCGCTCCACTGGTGCTCCCCTTCATGCCACGTCCTACCATAGGACCGGTGTGCCATCTGGGCGTGTGGATGGAGGCAGGCGGATATGTGTCAGCAGTAATAAAGTGCCATATACTGGACAACGTGATTAAGAGAATCGCTTCTCTCAGAGCCCACCCTACTACCCTCACTGGCAGGGTTGTTCTTGCCAACTCTATGCTCCTATCCAAAGTCTGGTTCGGAGCCCACGCCATCCCCTTCTCCCCAAGCTTCTTCAAATCCCTGTATGCTTTTCTGCAAGGATGGCTTTGGTCAGGCCGCCCTCCACCAGTACGGCTAGAGGTCATGTTTGGCCCTCATCATCAAGGTGGCATGGGCCTGCTTGACTTCAAATCCCATGCTGCCAAGATCCTGGGCACCTGGATCGCGGCCGTCACTGCTCCTACACTCCCAACCCAACACTGGTCCCGCGCGGCCCGCTCCAACTTCTCCTGAGCCTTGGGCCTCAACAATCCATCAAACCCCCACTCCCTGATGAAATACCTCGCATCACACACATTGGCCACAGGTCCTCACGGGACTAAAACCCACTACAAACGAATCCTACTCTCCATGCGAAGCGCAGAGTGGAGAATTCATATTAGCGGACATACAACCTGAAGAGGCCGCTCCTCTCCTCAGTTCACACAAGAGGTACAGGGGCTACCCATCCACGATGGCGTGATCCCCATTCGACCCCATGTCCTATCCAGGGTGGACTACCTGGACATGATGGACATCCCTTATTCCATTGAGACCCAAAAGACTATCTGGAAATATGCACACCATCCTCTGTTGCAGCCTCAAGTCCGCTCCCATGTGTGGCGCTGCCTGAGATGGGTGTACCATACAGCAGAGTGCTCTAACGCTTTACACTCATCCTGCGTCGTATGTGGCCAGTATGGAACGCTGTTCCACCGCCTGGAGAAATGCCCCACCTCTAAAGTGATATGGCGCGAAGTTCAACGTCTGCTGGGCCATGATCAAACGCATCCCTTCAGTCTGTCAAGAGATATGATTGCTTCATCAATGGCCTCCCCCCTTCCACCCTCCCTCCGTGCTCTGGTGGTTGCAATCGCCATGTGGACTATCCACACGATTGTCTTGGATGCCATCGCTGACTCCATCCCCACCCTCCCAAAAGCTGTCCACAGATTCCGGTCTCACTTGGTGGACCACTTTCAAGCGTGGATGTTTGGATACCTCCCACCGCGTCGCCAACAGCTGGTCTCCTCCTAGTTCCCAGTCTGTTTCATCAAATCAGACCCCTTCCTCCACACGTGCTCAATAGTGGCTACGGCCCCTTCACACGTTCCCTCCCCCTCCCCATAAGTGGCGTTCCCGCTGGCAACAAGAGATAGCATCGCTTCTCTGGGGTGCCTCCCCTGGTACTAAGTTTGTCTTTCCTGAGTCATATTTGGAAGTGTCCGTCCCATGGTCGGCCTTCCCCGCAATAAATTTAAAATTTAAACAAGAATAAGACATCCTGTCTTCCATCACACCTTGAAAAAATGTAGGATCTTATTTTTCAGTCCCAAGGGGAATCCAAAACGTGATGCCAACTGATTTTCTATAGATATTGAAATCTTTAAATAAATCATGCATCATTTACTATGATATTGTTTAGATCTCCTCAATTTTGAGGTTTTATATAGGTATTAAGTAGCCTTGGCCATCCCAACTAGCTCTGGCCCACTGCTGATTTTTAATAGAAATAACACGCCTAACTCTGAGAAGCTTTAAAGCCTGTTCCATCGTTTAACTTTGTCTCAGTTGCCTAACTAAAAAAGCTTTATTCTCTCTGCCAAGTCTTTGAAGTTTTTATAGAATAATAAAAATGTTGCAGAATATGGACAGTAATTTCAACCAAGAGACTTTATTCAATAATGGAGTTTTTAGTAATAACTTATGGATAAGCAACAAATTTTTTTGAAGTGAACATCCATAGTCCTGCTGCATTCAAACTTATTTCTGACTATAAGAGAGAGGCACCCACTTATGTTTCAAAGTAACTATCAAGTTAATATTGTTGATATAGTGTAAGGATAGTGATTCTAAATCTCCAAGATAGGCCATTAATGAGATTATAGTAAAAACACCTAGTATGATGACAACCTCTTCATAGTATACATATAAACCCCAGAAAACTCCCATGCCAAGGTACCTGTGAGGGCAGCACACAGTAACATGGGATAAGTTTTATATAAAAATTGCCTCTATTTCAATGAAGAGAGACAAACAGCAAAAAAGTTAGTCAGAAAACCCTTTTAAGGGGAAAATGGACAATGGCAGGGACCAATTTGTTGGGCTTGATATTAATTTTGGCCAATAAATTAATCCTACCATCCAAAGTAGTTCTTTACCCTGAGTAGGCATGAACTTGAGACTTTGACAGAGCTGCAGATTACCATTTTTGGTAATATTAAGTTAAATGAACAATCTAAATCCCCTTTTATAGCGCAAAATGTAACGACCCATCCTCATTTAATTTGTAACTGGTGCTTTATTACCGTTGATGTATCATCTTGAGCTTCCTCACACACAATTCTAGTGAATTGAGTCTGCTTGCCTTGACCCAGCGTTTGTCCACGGTGTACCTGAGGTCATGGAGGGAGGCCAACTTGACCCCTTTGCCCTTACTCATTTCTTCTTTGTATTTTGATCCACTCCAAAAATCATGTCATGGAACATGACATCTAGAATAATTGTTCAGTAACTACTTGGTGGTATATTGATACCTAAATGGCAATGTACCAATTTAGAATTTTCCTCTGTCCCTTTTTACTATGGGGGATTTATAAAAACCTACTAGTTTTAAAGTCACTGAAGTCAGCACAAGGGTCAATCAATGTCTCCAACACATTCTACACATGGTCGTCTACCATGTTATGCAAAATTTATGATTACACCCTCAAAAAGTATTAGTATGACTAAATCTAAGCCAATCATTTTGTTCCCAAATCTTTGACTTCTACCAATTGGACCTCATTGCATTTGGGAGAATTAAAGTGCAAATAAGAGTCGTATCTTTTGATTAATAAGTCCACTGCCAAATAGCTCAGTTGAATGAAGGACTATTACTTACCTGCAGAACCAACTCACTAATCAATTAAATGCTGTCATTTCTGAACCTGTCTTTAAATCAAAATCTCTCATCTCTCCTATATCGCATATCAGACCTTGAAGTTCAATGAGGATGGTGTTTTAAACAATATAAGAAGCTTAATAAAAGCATGCTCTGGGAGTCAAGGCCCTGTTTTTCTGAAGGACCTCCTAATTATCAAAAGACTCTTGGGCCCAAAGGCCCTCTAAAAGCATGAGCCTCAGGAGACTTTGGCCCTCTGTCCCCCAGATTATATGGTCCTCAAGGCCATCAGAGATACTGGTCACCTGAGCCTCTGGGCCATCCAGGCCTCCAGTCCTACCATATTAAAACCAGAAGATGAAACTCCTCAATTATGTAAAATGACATCTAAATACAGGTCACACAAACTAGTGACTCAGATTACTGCTGTAGCACATGGTTGTGGAGTAGAAGGTTGATGGTCAACCACTAGATCTATTTATTACATTGAAGCCTTAATGGAAAGGCTTACCAATTTTATAATCTTAATATTTATCATATGGCATCCAGTTGGATTATATTAGTGTGACTTGCGCAACTTACTCATCAGGGTAAAGTTATCAAGGCTGAGAGAATATCTGCTAAAGATTTTGTAGAAGCTAAAAGCTGTAACTGAATGGGCACAAGAAAAATTTGCTTAAAAGCTTCTGCTACCGCGGCTATGATTAAATGGCCAGTCTTGAAAAAGAAAAGAATGTTTTTAGAACCCAGATTGACTTGGATGCGACCTAAATAAGATAAATGCTGAGTCTTGAGTTTTTTTCCCCAAACGTTGCATAGAACAAACATTTTGTATACCCCTGACACTACTACTACTAGTTTGAAACTTCTTTTAAATCAAATTATGATCTTAGTAATGGTTACATTGCTTCCTTCTTGTATTAATGAGGCTATGTAAAAGGCCATTGATAGACAAAAAGAAAACAACTTTTAATCTGTTTGAGCTGCTTCTCTTAAGCGATCATGGTTTCCACTTAAAGAAGAGCCAAACTTGGAACTTGGCTAAGAACGCTTTAATACAGAAAATTAGAAGCAAACAGATCTTGTTTTCACAGAAACAGGAATTAAGAGGATCTGTATCCAAGGGAAGTCTCAATTAAAATTTTCAAATTGGTTCTCTATAAAGATCAAACCACAGTGGCTTATGGCCACATTTCACTGAATGGCGCATCACCGCCATTATATCATCTTTGGCTTCTGATCAAGATTATCGGCTTAATATTAATGTTTTATGAAAATTTCTTCATAAACATCTTGGACATCAAAGAGGTTCTTGTTGAGATCCTGGAAAGCATACTTCAGAAGTGAAGAAACTAAACTACACCACCAACAGATGTCCTTAAGTTCAAGCTCTTGGAGAAGAAGGGATGAAGTAAGAATAACACTCATTGCAATTACTGTGGAAAAAGTTAGCATGTAGCCAAAGAATGTCAAAAAGAATTGATGACAAAGCGAAAAAGCCCCGTCACCATGAAGAGAAGGCTCTTCATAATGAAAACTAGATTAATCCTAACTTTCTTCTTCCAGAGATACTAATCTGATGCCCATGTGTCAATTGATTATAAATTGCCCATCAAAAAATAAAGAATTCTATTTTGATACTCTTGTTCTCCATGCACCCCCACAGCTTCATTTTTTAACTGCAACCCCAATTGGGGTTTCTGCTACCAAGGCGGAGACTTAAACATAAGTTTAAGCCCACACAATTGTTGATAGAATTATCTCATCATATTTATCATAATTTGGTTAACGAAATTAAAATTGCAATGGGTTCTCCAGCACAAAGTTGAGTACGGGACAACTAGTCTTATTAAAATATGCAGTAAAGTGCCTATACATCCCTATCTATATATTTTGATAAAATTCTATCTGCCTCAGATGTAGTTAGAAACTAAAGTTATGATCTATTACTAGGGACTCATTTTTGCATGAGCATTCAGAAATTATAAATTTTTGAGTATCTCTGTCTATATTTAGATACTTTAGTTACTTATCTTTCAAACCCTCGTTCAAAAAAGGATATAACCAAGATGAGTATATATCTTACAGAGGATGAACAATCAACCTACAAGATAGATTATCTTGTCATGAGGCTTTGAGTAAAGTTGTCTTCTTGAGCTGTTGATGCAAAAGAGAGAATGCCTTTATACGCTACTCCTCAAATAGTATATGACCAGTTGAAAATCATTGTTAATACCCATATTAAAGTACACATTCTGCTGGGACACGCGTTAGAAATTCAAGGATTAGAGAATCCCTCCATCAAAGAAATTCAGCCATGCCTAGATGTATTGGACTCAACTTATCTTTGGAACATCTATATTTTCTATAAAAGGGATTGAACACACAGTGGTGCTTCATAGAGAAAAAGAGTCCCATAGTTTACATTCAATGGTTTCACATTATTAAGATGCTTAGTGTTCACAAGTTTGGTACCTTACGGTATTTTGAATGGAACAATCCCCTTACTATAGCAGCCATCAAACAAAATACAAAAATTAATCTTTCTGCAACCCAACGATAAGTGTTTAAGAAATTGCTAGCTGGTTTTCCAACATCTTCTCTTATGGGCTTTACAACTTTAGGATGATGAATGCTATGACTTATCAAATAGACACCAGAGATGTCTTACCTATATGAACTAAGCCAATTGGAAGTCCAAAGTAGAAAAAGCAAAGGTTGAGGTGGAATTAAAACAGCTTCTTGATGCTTGTCTATTGAAACTTTCACAAAGAAATGGGCTGAGTCTCTGATCCTGGTAACGAAAAAAGATGGAGCCCATAAGGTGGTAATAGACTTTTCAAGTTGCATTGATTATAAAAAAGACAGTAGTTACTACCTCAAAACAATACGCTCTCTGGATGGTACCCACCTGAAGTTCTTTTCAGTATTTTTATTTAACTGAGGCAAGCTGACCAGGGGACAGGCATTACCAAAAGAAAGAAATGACATGAAACCTGAACAGGGTCAACTCCGTCAAAAAAAAATTTTCCACCTCCAGATTGGGACTCAAATTTTTCTGGTTACATCATAGTAAGGTTTTTATGTTATTAGACCTACTAACCGCCAATAGCTTCTTTTGGCTGGCACCCCAATCGAAGTGTGCGAAGGGCAGGAATTGAACCTGCAACCTTCAGGTTGGTAGCCATACGCCCTTACTGACTCGCCTTCCACCCCCTGTTCTTTTCAGTATTAATTACTAAAAGTGTATATTGTAAGATAGACTTAGCCCCTGATTGACTGAGCAAAATGCGCACTGATAGCAAAAAAGGATTTTTTGAACTTACACAAATTTCTTAGGGCTGTTTAAAGCCCTTGCTACTTTCCAACAAGCCATGGACGGCATCATAGAAGAACCAAAGATGTTTGCATGATAATATCTGGACAATATTACCATACTTTCTAAAGCATACTTGTCACCTTAACCTTTTATGACATGATTTTGAACAATTATGAGAAGCACATATAAAATTAAAACCTATTATATGCGTCTTTTTTCAATGAGAATTGAATTTTTAGGACATAAAGTGCCTAAGGAGGGAATATTGCTACTCCCAGATAAAGTATTAGTGATACCAGATGTCCACGGCAAGGAGACTGAGAGACATTCATGTTTTTATAAATTGTTGGTACTACAAACAATTCAATTACCTTTTTTATAATCTCTCTGAACTCTTGGTCTATTTTTTGCAAAAGAACTTAACTTTTTAATGGGATTTAGAACAACAATTTTCTGAGGCTCTATGGCTAGCCTTAGCCAAACTTACCATAATAATACGTTAAAGTTCAAGATTTTCTTTTATCCACTAATACAAGTGATGCTGAATCTGAGGTGAACCTGGCATAACACAACGAATATAAGTAGACCACCAATTTCTATTCAAGTAAGATGATATCTAAATCCAAAGAAACTAAAGTGTTACCAAGCTCAAGTGTCTAGATGCAATCTTCACTATAAAACATTTTCGTCCTTTCTATATGGGATTTAATTTTCTGTGATAACAAATCACTCTTCCCTCTGATGGACTCAACTGATTCAAGACCTTAATAGAATATTGGACTGGTGGGCCTGATGGCTAATAAATTCTACTTCTCATTTGTTAATTGACCTGAAGCAGTGCGCCAAAATGCCAATGGCACCTTAGAATAAATAGTTTTAAATATATTAGCTCCTAAAAGAACTGCATTTCTAATACCCTCTGTCAATTATATTTTTGGGATATGAAAAATAAATAAATACAGAGAATATCAAACAAACCTAAATAAATATTTAAAATCCATTGTATTTTATACAAACTAATAATGAGAAGTGGCTTTCCTACATCTTCCTCCAAATGTGCAGAGGTGAATTTGGAGGTTCACTTTACCATCAGCCATGAGGCAGTACAGAAGACTTATTAATGACTAAAGTTTTTGTATTTTTGAGATAGTATGATAGATTACATTCAAGGTTTATGGATGCCTGTCACACATGCCAACATCATGATAAACTTAACCCAATGTTCCAAAACTAAGTGGTTCCTCATTTGTCCCCTTTCACACTGCAAGTATCAATGTTATTGGCCCACTGCCATAAGCAGTACACGGTAATTATTATATAGACTTAGCTGTGAACCACCTCATCAAGTTGGATTGAGGTTGTTTAATCCCAACAACCACTGCTTAAGTTTTTTCAGTATTCCTGTATAAGATTTTTACACAACATGGTAGTTTAAGGGTACTGTCATATGACAAGTATTCAATTTAAATTCTAAAATTGTACAATAATTGGCTATTTTATTCAATACACATAAAACCTTATCAGCTCCTTATAGACTATCTACTAAGGGCTGTTGAGAGAGTTAATGCCACGTACAGCCCAATACCAAGAAAGAAGGACTCTACAGACCCACTATGATGGAATCAAATTTTACTAAATGCCCTGCTTGTATATCAAGACAGTTATCTTTTATTGTTAAAGAAGTCCCTATTGAGACATTCTATGGTAGAAAACATATTCTAGTCAATTATCACGAAACCTATTCCATCCTCAACCACACCTGTATCCTCTGAGATAACTATAAGAGCTTTAGCTGATGAAATTACTCAATTACAATTATCAACCATAAATGTTTTGGTTCACACCACCTCCAGTGAGACATACTGGAGTAATCTGCAATGACCATCTTGCCCATATATCACCCAGGGGACTAATAGGGTTTTATCATCATTAAACTGGAGAGAATTAATTATCGCATCACTTCCCGGTCTAAACCTTATAACTTCCCAAGTAAACAAGAGTAGAATATTCAATAGTCAAGGTTGCATAAGCTATGATAGTCGACTGAGTAGCTATGATGTTAAGAAATTTATGTAAGTTTCCAAAAGGATATTTAGGGCATTTTCAGGATGTAAATTTCAGATGAGGTCAAGTCAAATAAAGTCAAATATTAAACTCTCTAATTAGACCTCAAATTATTAAAAACAACTTCAAAGATGTTCTGCCCTGAAAGGAAGAGGCCAAAGAGAAAAAAATGCCTACGCAAAAATGTTAAAGAAATCAAAGGGATTACATTTGAGGCTCATAAAAACTATGATCAACAGTAGTACAGCCTATTGAACATAAAGCCCTAAAAATAGAAGATTTAATTTTTAGTCTATAAGGGTATCCCAAAATGTAATTTCACTTGATTAACTATTGTTATAAATTTGGCGATTTACTTGAGATATGCCATAGGAGTTGCACAGGGTCAAACCCACTGAGCAATTGATGGATGATGTAGAGATTTACAATCCTCAAGATAAACTTAAAGAAACTAATAAATATGAAGCAAATAGCTCCGACCACACCACTTTATTTAATTTAATTTAATTTATACTATTAAAGACTCGTTGTGCTCTACTTCCTATTTCCTACCAACGATAATCCTATCCCTTCCATCTTCTCATCTTCTTTTTATATCAGTGACATTGGTAAATATCAAACCTTTTTTCTTAGACTATTAATTGTGTCATATCTTATTGGTTCATCCTTGTAACTGTGAGGTCCCAGCAGGGTCTACTACTCTTAAATTCACTATTGCCTTCATTAATGGCGATCTACAACATATTCATCCTGAATTGACATTTCCTTATCGCCTTAGTTTGTAATCAGTCCAATAAATATAAATCCTGGGCTCATTAACAACTTATTTCAACGCGCTCAAATATTTGTACTTATAAGATTTAGTTGACATATTTTAGCTAATCCTCCACGGATATTTGAGGCTTATCATCTAGTTATATCAGAATCTCAGCATTACCCTCACTTGACTGGACAATAAGTCTCCTATTGTTTATATTCCTGGAGTAATTTTGTGTGCACTTGGTTTATGATCCGATTGCTTGCAGGGTCCTTGAGAGTATAGGCATCAATACCTGTTTTCTTAATTATTTCAAATGAACCAATCAGATGCTGGTCAACTTTTGCTTCCAACCAAACCTGTGCAAGTCATAGAATAGAACCAGCTCTCCATCTTTAAACTAAGCTATCCTGCTAAGCCATTTCTTATTGGTGGCCTGATTCTTTACCTTTTTAGCCAATCTGAAGAATTACGCTTCAGTTTGAAACTTTGATTAATGTATTTGCTAGGTTAGGCAAGTAACATTGAGGACTCATTCCGGCGGTATCTTCCATGCAAGCATAGAGTAGTTCAGGTAGAGCTGGGTGCCATCCATATAGTAACTAAAAGGGACTCTATACTGTGGCAGAATGTAGTCAATGTTGTAAGCAAAGACAACGATTTAAAGGAGGGATCTCCAATCTATATGTCAATTTGTTAACAATTTCTGAAGTATGTTCACCAAAGTCCCATTAACTTTATCAACCATCCCATTAGACTTGGGGTGATATGAGGTTGTCAAAACCCCACAAATAACCATCAGCTCGTTAAACTTTGTCAGGATGAGAGAGGTGAAGTTTTTTCTGTTATCAGTAAGGATGAACTGAGGGCAGACATGTCACTGGATTATGCATTCCATTATGAACTTGGCTACTGTGACCACCCCCAAAACCCATATTGCCCATGCTTCACTCACCTGGTAATGTGATTAATCACCACCAAAATGTATCTAAACTAATTTTGCTCCCATCATCAAGGGCCCAACAACAATGGAAACTGTATACCAGGCAAAATGAAGTTTTACTAGCCAGTAATTGGTATTCTGATGGATGGCTTTTCCAGTTGGCACTGGTGGCAGCAGGATTTTGTTTTGAGCACTGTCAGACAATTACAAGTCCAAAGTATTGATAAGAGTGGTTTGGAGGAAAATAATAAAAATATTAGCCAAAAGAACCTGGTTGATTCCCGGTGGAACCCCTCAAATTGAGGTAACATGTCTATTTTAAGTCAAAAACAAAATGAGTTTGGGAAGTTGGATTACCCCAAATTATCATCCTAATATGGTGAGTTTATCAGAAGCTCCTCTCCAGGCCACTTCTAATTTAGTACAGCCTACACCGTGAGACCGGCCCCTTTTATAGAGTCAGAGGGGGTCCAACAAAGTGCAAAAGATTTCAAGACCACTAATTAGGTAAAATAGATCAAAACATACCACATGAACTTATCTTACCTGCCCTCCATCAGCCATCTCATCAAAGTGAAGTGAGTCTTCCAAGCTCAGATAGGTCAAATCTCAATATCCCCTAATTCAGACTTTACTAAGAAACACAAACTTTGAGCCTTGACACGTTAAATACTAAGTATCAACTTATTAAGAGGGATTGTTTATTATCCCCGTGGCAACTAATAAATATATAAAAGTAACAGCTTTATAGTATTATAGTGTTATTTAAACTTTTTATCAGTGGTGAAAATTAATCCCCTAAGTAAAATTGTTGGACTTTAGGTGCAAAGCGCACCAGCGAGCGTCTGAAAAGCCTAAACTTCAACAAGCACATCAAAATTCATGCTCTCAATAATATTGAGGCACAACAATTCCAATGTCTTACATAATCCGCCATGTATGACTGCCTTATGTGCACTCATAATAATGCTAGGCCGTGCTAAGGGTCACAGGAAGTTCACTGTAGAATAACCAATCCATTTGTATAACTCATTGTTCCACTGAAAGATATTTGCTTGCATATCGTTTAACGCCTTAATGATTTGCAGTGGTTCATTGTTGTATCTACTGCTGAGCATTTTGGTGTACATTACATCGCTCATATCTGCTTTAATGGCAATAATGGGTAGTCTTTATAAGCAATCTGCATTCTGATGTTTTGCTCCTGATTGATGAAGGATTTCAAAGTCATAAGCCTGCAGTTTGATGATCCATTGGTCTAGACGCCCTTCCGTCTCCTTGAGATTCTGCAACCAGCATAAAAATCATGATCTGTATGACATTAAACTTTAATCCATGAAAATACACCCAAAATTGTTTATATGCATATACCACCGCTAAGAACTTCTGCTTGGTCATGGTATAATTGTGTTCATGGCAGTTCGAGCTCCAAGTACAGTATGCAACAGGGCGCTCTTCCCTGTCATCATCCTTTTGGGATAGAACCTCCCCAACAGCGGAAAGAGATTCATCCATCTGAACAATAAATTCTTTGTCAAAATTTGGGTATCATAGCACCGGTGCACTGATCAGCGCCGTCCAAAGTGTGTCAAAGGAGTGTTGATGGCGTTTCATCCATTTGAACATGGCATCCTTTTTTAATAGCTCAAATAGCGGGCCCCAATACAGCTGAAGTTAGGGATGAAGTGCCAGTAGTGTCTGACCATTCCCAAAAATATTTGTATTTTGCATTTAATGTTTGGCGGGATCATATTTTGGATGGCTGTCACCTTAGCTGGTTGTGATTTCAGCCCCTTTGAGTCTACCACAAACCCTAGGTATTCCAGCTATCTTTGAAGAAGTGACATTTATGAGGTTTAATCTTGATGTTGGCCTTAGCGAGATGGTGGAATACCTCCATTAGATGGGTAAGATGCTCAGAAAAAGTTTGAGAGAAGATATTGATGTCATTAAGGTACACAAGGATGCACAAAAGCTTCAAGTGTCTAAGGATAGTGTACATGGCTCGTTGGAACAAAGCCGGGCAATACATAGCCCTTGAGGCATATGAATCAGTTGGAAAAGCCTCTTGGATTTTTATATGGTGTATTTCTCCTGTTTCATCATGGGCAACTTAATTTGCCAGTATTCTGATATCAGATCTATTGCTGAGAAGTAGCGAGCTCCTCCTAACCAATCCAAAGAATTTCCAATATGTATCAAGGGATATAAGTCCTTTTTGGTAATACTGTTGAGTTTTTGGTAGTCTATCACCACCTAGTTGGTACCATCCTTCTTTTTTAAAATTAGAACAGGCAAAGTACATGGACTCTTTGATGGTTTAAGCATCCCTTAATTCAGCAGCTTATCAGTTTCCTTGATGACAAATTCTTCTGCTGCCCTTGATTGGTGGATTGGCTGAGACCTTATGGGGGGATGATCCCCAATGTCCAGTCGATGGACCACCCCTGAGCACAACCTTAATTGTGGTTGTCAATAAAAAAAGCTCCTTATATAATTGAAATAGAGCTTTCGCCTGGTCCTTTATGCTCTTTTAATAAACCATCAAGTTTTCACGCGGTACCACCTCCATTATGCTGGGTTGCAGCTTGATGGGTAGACCAAATTATCCAGTAACCTGAACTTGTGAACCTGATGGACCTCATCAACAGGGATAAGTTTAAATACGCAACAATTTGATGCTGGCGGATTTGAAATGGTCTTTTTGTAGATTTGCTATTGAAACCTTGATCTCCTCATGTCCTGATAAGTAAAATTCCTGAAGCCACATGGTAATCGAGCCATGATTGTTGATAAGGCCCAATGACATCCCCATAGAGCCCAGCTGGCACTTCCACCTCTAACTCAGTGTGTACTATTACTTGGTGTCCAGAGGGGATGGATATAGGCCCAGCAGCTCAGAGCGGCAGCCCTTAATATTCGTATATCTGCTGGGGGAGGGCCTGGGTCTTATTTTTAGTCAATAGAAGTGAACTGGAATCATTCCGTCACTATAGGCAAAGTTGATAGGTCCCATATGCGCTGGATCCTTTGGCACTCTGCTGGAGGTAAAGTAAATTGGGATACTCTGCCCTAAAATTTTTAAGGTTTTCAGCATCATGTCAATGACAGCCCTGAAGCTTTGCATGAAAGAAGTTTCAATTACTAGGTCATAATTGCTGTTTAGTAACACTATCTCAGTAACTACAATGACGATTGACCCAAACCACAAAGGTAGAGCACTGTACGCTCCCTCAGAGACCATGCTTTCCGCTACAGCGGTCCCATACACCATGCAATGTTCTACATCAGGTTCTAATGTCAACTTCGCCACCAACTTAGTGGAGATTATGTTGACTGGAGCGCCCATATCTATTATAGCGCAGACTCAATGGTTTGCTACAAAAATGTCATAGTATGTACACTCAGAATATGAAGTATTTTGACTGTTTAATACTTGAACATTTAAAGAATCTCTTTTTTTCAAGGAAGCTCACTATACCCTCACCAACTTTGGGGTATTCTTTGACAATATATCCACCAGGAGGGCGACTTTGACTCCTTTCAGGAAAGGTGCTTCTGAGGATGGTTACAGCTTATCTGGAGAAAATTGGTCAAACAGTTGATAAGTGTACGGCTATGGTTGCTCCTGAGGTCATTCTTTCACTGCAGTCTTGACTTGCTCACATGTCATTACATATCCATCCAACCGGCTGCTGATATAAAAACTCATCATCATATTGAGGGGTTTCCACTGAATATACTATGATAAATTCATGTGGGACATTTGGGGTTGAGATAGTGGAGGTTGAGAGTCTTATCTATACTCTTCTCCATCTTTTCCCTGGTAGTATTGATCCTGCTGTATGTAATGAAATCAACAGTTGGGGAAACTCCAGGCAAGGTGGCCAGGGCGATCGCATTTAAAACAAATTAACCCATAGGGTCCACGTCCTTGGTTCTCATAGGATGTTTTAGGCCAATAATTTGACTGTTGGCAATCAGTGTAACCAGGACCTGGTCAATAGAGTGACTGCTGACAGTCAGCATAATTAGGCCCAGGTTGGTAGTTAAGCTGCTGACAATTATCATAAGCAGGTCCAGATCAGAAGTTAAACTGCTGGAGGTAACTCATCTGAGGGTGAGGCGCCTAATTATAATAAAGCTGGTAGGTGCCAGGCGGAATCTGGGCAGGAAGGAAGAATTCACCCAAAATGAGAAGGTCCAGTGACAGCTGCGATATTTTTGATTTGTATTGGCGGAGTAAAGGTAGCAGATAGACGGCGCAAAGATTGAACAATCTTGAGAGGGGGTAAGTCCTCCAAAATTGGAGCCATAACGTTGTAAAGTTTGCAGTATGGCTTCAACAAGAAGGTCATTGCAATACCCACATTAGATTTATAAAGAATCCCTGCTTCTATTAACACGTGAGCTTCTACCATAAATTGGTCAGCAAACAAAGTGAGGGTCACATTATGCTGGAACCCAATGGTCAAGAACTCAGCCTTCCGCTGAAATAGCTTAGCAGTACCTCCATTCAGCCGTAGCAAGGCATCTTTCACTTCTTGGTATGTAACGGAACTGTTTGGAAGATAGCAAGTGACTTGGTCAGCACTGCCAACGTCTATAGTAGATATAAGCAATTTAGCCTTGTGCTGATATAAGGCTCCTTCCACTGCAAACTCAAATTAATTAAAGAACCTGTAGATGTTCCCATCGTGGTCAAGCGGGGGCAACTATTGATACATACCTCCTCCAGCTCATAACTATGAGCCTTTGGAGCGTATTGAGGATTGGATGAGACCCATAGGCAATATCTCGTCAAGGAGCTGGTTCTGTAGGGCCAGCAGCATATTACCTGTCCACTGCATCAGAGGTGGCTTGGGTAGCTTCAGTGGGCAGTGCGGCCATCACTTGAGGGATTTGATTCCCTGAAAAATAATCATCTCCAGAGCTGCCTTCATGGGTTGAGTAGCTCACGCTGCTTGTATGTTCAGTGAAAAGGAGCTCAACTGGGTACCCAGATTCATACTCCTCATAATATAAGTCTTCCCAAGTGTCCCCTTGTTGTAACCCTATTTTTCAATGAGGGTGTGAGGGTGGGAGGTGCTTGTCAAATTCTTCTCCACGCAATATAGCTGTACAGTAGTGTCAATTAGGCATTTGGCAAGATGCCTGTTTTGTTGTCCAAGAATCCATAGTTGGCTGAATGTGTTTTTGAGCTGGATCATTACATTGTTGCGCTCCTGAAAGAGCACATCTTTCTTTTTAAGCATTGCGTTCAATACAAGTTTGATTTCAATGTAATTCTCTGGTGCAGAATGCCATGAGGCTTCCCCATCAATGTAGGCTAGATGTGACATGCCAAAAAGTGAAGAACTTTCTTCTTTCTTGTGGTTGTTCAATGAGCCACCTGTAGTGAGAACCACTGTTATAAATTCAGCGATTTACTTGAGATACGCCGTAGGAGTTGCACAGGGGCAAACTCACTGAGCAACAAACAGATAATGTGGAGATCACCGGTCCTCAAGACTAACAAATTGAAATTAATAAATATTAAGCAAATAGCTCCAACAACACCACTTTATCTAAATTTAATATTTTATTAGTAGATCCGTTCTGCTCTACTTCCTACTTCCTACCAACAATAATCATCTCCCTTCAATCTTCTCATCTTCTTTTTATATCAGTGACATTAGTAAATACCAATCCTTTTTTCTTAGACTATTTATTATATCATATCTTATTGGTTCATCCTCATAAACTGTGAGGTCCCAGAAGGGTCTACTATTCTTAAATTCACTATTGCCTTAATTCAAGTCGATCTACAACATATTCATTCTGAATTGACCTTTTCTTATCGCCTTATTTGGAGGCAGTCAAATAACTATACATCCTGGGCTCAGTATCACCTTAATTCAAAGCGCTCAAATATTCGTGCTTTTTTAATTGTAATTGAAGGATTTTAGCCAATATGCCGCAGCTATTTGAGGCTTATCATCCAGCCATTTAGAATCTCAAACTACTATATATAAAGCTCTAAATAAAATAATGATCTATTATTATATATATTACCTTAAGTTTTCTATTTCAAGGAATACATTTTATGTCACCAGAAAGATTTAGCCATCCCATTTAATAAAGACCCTCTTGCTTAATTTTTACAAAAAAAACGTCCAACTGCAAGCAGCTTTAAAACCTGATTCCCTCTTTGGTCTCTGTCTCAATTGCAGTGCTGACACTCTTGTTGGAACAGTTCTCTTGACTGTCACTAGATTTCCAAAAATGGTTAAGAGCTGAAAATTAGTAGAGAGGAAAAAAAATGAAAAGATGGAGAAAATATATACTACTTTATTGTTTTAAAAAGCATCAATATTTATAGGGTGCATGGGGAGATGGTGCCTCAAAGACCTTTGTGGCCCCATGAGATCAGGATCTTTTACTGCCTTCCAGATTGACTACTTTGATGGTGCCTCATTGTACTGTGTTTTTCTTGTGACTTCAGCGGTGGACCAGCACCTCTCATGAATTGGGAAGTAACGACGGGATTCCTGAAGGTGATTCCATCAATTCTCATACATGTGATGCATTCTAATTAAAGCTAGTTTTGGTGCCTTCAGTATGGAGTTCCATTCACTCTGTTTTGGGAGTCAACAGGTTGAGCTTGATCTGAGAGCAGGGATTTTGGATTTCTTGTTATCTCAAATCCTGACAACGCCCCTATTAATATCCTGTCAGATGGGGGTATAGGGCTGGAGGAACTGGCCATGCGCTCAATTTACCACCGTCCCCTTATTGATGTTGGCAATGGAGTACTTGGAGTTCACCTTGTGAATGACCTTATAAGGTTCAGACCAAAGAATAACGAGCTTATTCTGTCAACCTCCAGGTTGATGGTGATAGAAGTGAATGAGGTCCCTTAATTGAAAAATTGTTAAGTAGGGCCAGATGACATTAAATTGGCATTTTTCTATATCAATGGTGATTACAATGCCTTGTGTGGCTAGGGTTTAAAGATGTAAAATTTAATCAGCTAAGGCCCTCCTAGTTAAATTGGAGTTCTCAGAAACGGAGGTTTTGAGCAAAGGCTGTACGCTTCTTAGAAGCTGAGGCCTACGTCCTTTTTGAGCCTCAAAGGGGGGCATTTGAATGACTCATTGGTAGCTTATTCAGTAGTCAAGAAACGCGCAGGGTAGATAATGATTCCAGCGATCAAGATCAGAGGCGGCCATCTTCTGTAAAAAGAGACAAGGGTTCAATTAGCACGTTCAACCGCCCCATTGATTGATGGGTTGTAAGGGGTGGTGAAACATTGGTTAATGCCAAAAAAGGAATTTAGGTTTTTGGACTACCTGCAAGGTGAAATTTAACCCATTGTCCAAAACTAAGGTTTGTGGGCATCTGTGCTGGTTGAAAATGTATCAAATAAGGAAGAGAGCCGTGTCTTTTGAAGTAGCAGCAGGTACCAGAGTCACTTCAACCCATTTTATCAGATGGTATGTGGATAGAAGGATATATTTATGGCCATGTAATCCAGTTGGAAGAGGGCCTATCACATCAATGCTAATGACACTGAAGGGTCCCGTTGGGGTGACAACCAAGTGTTGATATCAGGGGCTGACTCAGTCTTGGGATTGGAAATTCATACATGCCTCCAAGACCTCTTGGATGGTCTCCACCATTTGGTCCCAGTAACACGTGACTTCATTCGTAAGTCTTCTTAACTGCCCCAAGTCTTACAGTAGCATGGCTTCCTAGGATAAGGTCAGTTCAAGAAGAAGGTTGGACATAGGGGAGCCATTTCTTATTGACCCCCTTGTAGAGCATCCCATCCTTGATTTAAGTGTCTCAGGT
Organism: Massospora cicadina; assembly: GCA_022478985.1. Lineage (NCBI taxonomy): Eukaryota > Fungi > Entomophthoromycota > Entomophthoromycetes > Entomophthorales > Entomophthoraceae > Massospora > Massospora cicadina. The sequence continues at coordinate 43,740 of JAKSZP010006637.1, read as the reverse complement.
CATCTTTTGGAGCTCAGCTTGGACTTCAGAAGTTTCAACCCCTAAAGCTCAAGTTGACCAATCACATTGTACAGTTGGTCTTCCTCAGGGGTCAAGGCAGCTAGCACTGGCATCCTGGAGAGGCCGTTGGCGTTTTGTTAAATCACACCCACGCAATGAACAATAATGAAATTATAGCTCTGCAGTTTTAGTGCCCATCTGGATAAACGGCCATCTGGGTCCTTCATCTGCTGAAGCCATCAGAATTAGGAATGGTCAGTGACAACGGTGAAGTGGGTGCCATAGAGATAGGGCCAAAAATGTTTGATGGCTAGCAATACATCCAGGCATTCCCTCTCATTAATGCTGTAGTCCCATTTGGTCTTGACAGAGTCTTTCTAAAAATAGGCCAATGGATGGTCAACCTGAAATTTTATCATGCTGGTCTAGGATAGCCCTGACGGTGACATTTCTCGCATCTGTGAACTGTAACGGTCAAGGCATTGCCTGACCATCACATTGCCCTAGTCTTCCCTAGGGCGATAGTTGAGACCAAGGGAGAGGGGCTCAACAGCTCCGATTTTTGTAAATGGCAATCTGACAAATCAGATACCTCAAAATTAGAGCTAAATAAAAATTGAAAGGCTGATGGGGAAGGGAAGCCTCAGAAATGGCGCTCTGGACAACCAGATGCCGCCAAACTGAATATTTCCAAATGTGGCAACGAGGGATTGGACCCATGGATGCAATTTTCTGGCCAACCAGTTATGGCTGAGTTTGACGCTCCAAAGTATATCAACAAAAAAGAAAATCCTTGTAAATGGCGCTCTGGCCAACCAGATGCCATAAAACCAAATATTACTAGATGCGGTGATGAGGAAGCAGACTGGACTCAAATTCCAGCCACTTAGGAGAGGCTGAACTTGATGTCCGCGAGAGTATTGGCAAGGATGAAAATCCTTGCAAATGGCGCTCTGGCCAACCAGATGTCACCAAATGAAATATTACCAAAAGAGGCAATGAGTTAATATTGAGGAATATGGGTAAAGAGAACAGCATGTGCTTCGAGAGTAAATTGAAGCCAAAAAATAAATGTGGAAAAGTTTCCGCAACCCCAAGGGTACCTAGCCTGAGTTTGAGAATGGGCCTCGACACTGGGATCGAGGGTCTAGATTCTCAAATATTGCCCACAGTCAGGAAGATGCCCGCAGACTCTGCGGGGAACAGGACCCACTCTTCCCCACTAAGCTCAGTATAAATATGAGCAGGCGAAACTGCTTTACACAGTTTCATCTTTTATAATAATAATAAAAGCTTAATAAATTTTCAAATTAATTTTTAAAATTTGGAAATCAGTTTATTAAGGCAAACAAGGAAACTACACATGGACAGCAGCTCAGACTTCAATAAGGCCATCCAGTCTTTGTATGCCCTCTCTGGGGGTCATACCCTCCTGTTGAGCTCCAGCATAGTCGACTGTTGTCCAAACTTTCTTAATAAGGTGGTTTTCAACCAGTCAGATTAGGGACCTTTTAACAGCAGGACTATCCCAACTGTGGGCGCTTACCTGGGCACTCTTGCCTAACTGCTTTGTGGAGGTGTTCAGAGACCCAGTCCGTCACATGAACAACAAGAAGTGTCAGTCAAAATGTGGGTGGACTAAAATGGGTTGAGTACATAGAGCGGTCCTCAAAGAATTAAAAGCCTTTTCCTGTTCAGGACGCCATTCAAACGGCATGTTCTTATATGGGAGGTAAAATAGAGGCTTAGCTAGGTTTGCAGATCTATGGATAAACTGATGATAATAGTTTACCATGCCTAGGAACACCTTAATATCCTTTATGCTTTGGTGTTGTGACATCTTCTTTATGGCATCAACTTTGCCCGGTATGGTCTGGATTCCATCCTTTGAAACTTTGTGTCCCAGAAACTCTATTTCTGATTTGAAGCAGAAACATTTCTAAAGTCTAAGCTTTATAGAAGCCTTAAGAACTGATTAAAATTTTCCTAAAATGTTTGACGTGTCCATTAAAAGTTTTCGAGAAGATTATGATGTAATCTAGTAGATGAGGACACATGACAGCTTCAAGTCCCTGAGGATCTAATCCAAAGCGCGTTGGAAAGTGGACGGCGCATTACAGAGGCCTTGAACCATCCTTGTGGGCTCTAATAGTTCTTCATTGGCTATGAGTGCACACTTGGCTTGGTCTTTAGGGGAGAGCACCACTTTCAGATATCCACTGGCAAGGTCCATTGCAGGAAAGTACTGTGATCTGGAGAGCAATCAGAGGGTGTCATCAATTCAAGGCTGAGGAAAATTGTCCTTCTTGGTGATGAAGTTGAGCCATCATTAGTCAATCACCACTCAGTTGCTGCCATTCTTATACCAAACCAGCAGGTGAGGAGAGGCCCAAGGGCTGCGCGAAGGCACTAGGAGTCCAGCTTTAAGTAGTTGTCTGAGCTCTACCGCCACCTAGGTTTCTTCAACCTTGCTCTTTTGGTAAGGTTGGGACTGGAAGGGGGGAACGTCCCCAGTCTCCACATGATGTAGGACTCCATTCATTCTCCCAAAGTTATAGGTTAAAGCCAAAAATAGGTTGGAATACTTCTCCAACAATTATTGCACTTTAAGATGTTGGTTTTCAGTGAGATCATTTCTGATACTGGTTTCAACCAGGACCACAGGTGGGGGCGTCTCCAACCCAAAGCCCCTTAGGCTCCCAAAAATATGGACATCATTGACAGCCTCCACTGATAGAAGGTGGACATAGGAAGCGGTACTGTTTGGGCCTACTACTTTGAGTTTTTCAGTAAGGTTATCCAACAGCACTGATATATATCTGGAATAAGCTGGATCTGTGATTCTTAAGAGGGTTAGCACCTCCTAAGTGGACGGGTTGTCTAGGTTTCCTTTTCCAGCAGGTATCCAGAGAAGATTTTAACATGGACCTGGGTGTTGGAAATGACTTGGGACTCTCGGAGGTATAGTGATCACCTTATGTAAGTAGATTGGCATGCCTTCTTGTCCATCAACAGCAGGGGGGCCATTGGGCCCAAAAGCCCCTTACATGATATTTGAGCCAATCAATTTGGCCCTCACTCTCTAGTAGGCAGGCCTAGGCTTTGACCTCCGTCTTAGCATCATGGAAGGTTTCAAAGATCAGAATGACCTGACGCTCTAGTAAGGATTTAAATTTGTCATTATAATAGACTACTGCTTAGTAGTTTTGAAGTACCTGAGTTCCAAGAAGTAGGTCATATATATGATTATCAAGCGCGATGGTAGGAGTATTTATGGAGAGCTCCACAAAGAGTATAAGTAAGGAAGAATAGGCCCCTATAGATAGAGTACATTGCTGGACAGCCATGCCATACTCCATATAGTGTGGCAGATATGGAGTGATCTTTATGCGCTTCATCAACTTGGATGTTATAACGTTCATGGGTGAGCCACTGTCAACTAAAAAAAGAATACTGGAATCTTATGAACTTGAACTGCGATTTAAGTAACCAGATTTACAAATTGGGTTGGTAGCGTGAGAATTATGAGAAAGTCATTGAAAGAAGAGTAAGCAGTATAAATATCTTTGTTATAAACTGGTACTGAAACTTCTTCTTAGGTACAATATCTTCAGAATCGTTCAAGGTTATGAGGAAATCTTGAGGCATGGTAGGGATGTCAGAATGAAGCGCCTCGTACTTTTTTCCCAAAGCTTCCTCACCTTCTGATATGGCTTTCCTAGGCTGTTAGCTTAGGTGCCATATTGGTATTTCTAAAATTCATGATAATCCCTTTATTTGGCTCAGTTTAAAATAAAGATGCGTGGCGGCTCCCCCTTTGGAATTAGCACCACTAGTGCTAAAAAATGGATCTCATACTTCATGCTAATAGCCCTTTTTCTGCCTCCTCAGCAAGTCGTTTCCAGCAGGTCTTGGTTCTGTGTCTTAAATTGTTTCAGAAGGTGCATCAAGGTCAAGGCTTCTTCTGGATTTTGACCACATGGTCTTCAGGATGGTTGGAGGGACCCAAAGAGATAGCCTTAGAGTGTAGGTTTGATGCAGAGATCTCGTTATGTGCTTCCTTGACTTCCTGGATGCAGGTAAAACCGTTATTTTGTCTAATCATATGCATTTGAACCTCAGGGTAAGATCCCAACGTTGAGATGACAGCGTTGATAGCGTCGTTCAAGGTAACATGATTAGTAGTAACCAAAGGTTATGCTTGGGTGTATAAGTGGCTAGCGAACTCCATTAGGCTCTCCCCTTTACTCAGGAGGATACCCATGAGCTCTTGTTTTTAGTTGGCTAAGGTTTGATTGTTGTCAAATTCTTGTATCAAAACCGCATGAACATGTTCCCAGGTGTTGCACTCCTTCAAATGGAGATTCATGATCTCCCAGGCAGTGCTGTTGAGGCAAGAGTGGATATGCTTTACTTTCTGTCAGTTAATGGCCTCCTACATGGACTCTTGTATGCATACAGAAAGGAGGCGATGCTTTTATGTACAGGGGTGAACCTTTCTTTAAAACTAGTTTTAAAGCTAGTTACAAGAGGTGTGGATAGGGTGTTAACGCAGGGATGGGAGCAGGCTCAAAGATATTAGCCTCTGCATAGTCATGGGGGACCTGCTGGTCTAACCGTCAGCTTAGGCCCTTGAGGTCCTCTTGGATATTGTCCCAGTTTTGGTTGAGAGAGGAAAAGGAAGCCGCATTTGCGACCTGCTCTTTCAGGGATTGAATGTCAGCACATTGAAGGTGAAGCTGACTCTCAAGTTTGGTCATACGGGTCTCAAACCCTCAACAAGTTTGTTTGAGCTGAGAGATGTGGCTATTGGTAAGCTTAGTGAAAGCTCTGAGGTTGTCCATTTTGTCCAATAATGCCACAATGGAGACCCTTAGGGTTGAAGGGGACTCCATCTACTTGGAGTTTGCATCCCTGAGCTACATTATGAATTTGATCACGTAAGGCAGTCAGAGCTCTTAACATGTCCTTTCTCCAAGGGTTTTCAGGGTCTCTGGAGTAGATACTACATGGCCTGAGGGCCTTAAGGTTCATGGCAACCTTCAAATCCTTTGGGTCCCTCACATCCTTCAGAGCCTCCAGGCTCCCTAGGCCCTTCAGGTCCTTCACTAAAGTATGTGTAATCGTGAGAGGCCATTTCCTGATAGTTTATTGCAGGATCCATACCAAATTTTCAACTTGGTGGAGGCGCTAGTAACAAACAGCCTTGAGGAGATGTTATGCTAATGCAGCTGGTCTTTGAAATAGCCAGAGATCCAACTATCCAGCCCCATGATTTGGCCTCAGGATTCATTAATTAATCGTCAGTTATTGATATTGGCCTTTTAGTTGTCATGGATAAAGGAGGAGGCTGTGTTGTAAAAATTGATGATATTGGAGTGTAAGGTTTGGGTGAGCCACAGTTGTCAGGAGACTTCATGATGGTGCATCCCAACTAACTGGAGGAGGTGATGAATAGCCAATTGAAAAAAGTTCTAAAGGTAACATTCAGTTCCCAGGGTGAGTTCTCCCGCTGGTAGCTGAGCTTAGGTATAAAGGTCCCGCATGGTAGAGGGCACATAGGAGGCGCAGGAGTGGCTGGAGCGGGCACACACATAGTAGATGCCATTTATTAACTGTTGGACAATGTTGTTAAGGTTCTTGTACTGAAGTTGATACAGATTTCCATCAGTTGAGGGTAGGGATAACTGAAATGTGCCCGTAATTATAGACTCTCAAGCTATGTGGGTGGCACTTAATACTATGAGGTACTAATCTATCGAGAAACTCTTCTTGACCAATCAGCAGATTGGTCTTTGTGACTGCTATTATTCTCCATTATTTGTGATAGACTTTTTTACTTAGGACATTTGGAGACCCCTGATTTTTTTCATTTAACAGAGGTAGGCCGACCAGGAGACAGGCATTACCAAAACTTAAATCTTAAAGCCTGAACTTAAATCCTAACCAAATAAAAATGAACGAACCACCCAAAATGAGCGGATGACACACACATAACGCAAACTCAACCAACCAGGTAGGACAGTATGAACCGCTTATCCCATCATGGCAGAAGTGGAGGGGAGTCAGGGGGCTCATCCTCGGTAACATCTTCATCCCAAAGCATAGCATGGGCTACAGCGGAGAGCAGGGACGTCAGGGCATCAGCGGGATATGGAGCTATATTTCCAAAGATTGGTGTGGTATTAAGACATCCACTATATAAGGGTTCCAATGTAGTTTGTCAAGGCTAGTTCAGCTTTCATGCGTGCGCCAGGTAGTTTTTTGAATGTGGCGATATCGGTGTGTGTAATCTTTGACTTGGGATTCCGCGCTACCTCTGCCACATGCTTAATGGCGTCTTTGGCTTCGTTGTGGACTTTGATCCGTTTGTCTTTGTACCTTATTGGCTTTGGAGGGAATATTGGGAGGAAGGATTCTTCCTGCGAACATTTCCACTGATTTGTCAGCAGCTTTGTGGAAAGGGCGACAATCTAGATTAGTCATTGCTTCAACAGCCAGCTGGTGGTCACCACGGAATGTTTCAGCGTTTTGCTGGGGGGCGTATAAGTGAGGGGGTAATTCCTCACTACTGTCGATATACACAAACTGCTCAATTTGTATATTGCAGTTCTCATTTTATTCCCAGACTCATCAATTTTGGCCAAAAAGTTCCAAGAATTTTGGTTGACTTGAATTGGGGAGTTGGAATTTTCCTGTGGTTTGATTGGTTTATTTGAGGATGCATGAGATCAGACTGGGGTCCAATATTGTGCTTGATTGGATGGAGCATTAATGGCACTGGGGCGAGGAGGAGGCTGATTGGTGGCTGCAGGTGCAGCTGTAGCAACAGGTTTTGGGGGGGAGGTAAGATCGCGCCCCATACCAAAGGTGATGCAGGATGGGTGGTAGAATGGATGCCGGTGGACAAGAAAATAGCGCCATTGGAAGCAGCTATGGATGGGCATTTGCGTTTCAAGTGGTCCAACTCAAAACATATTTAACATATTGTTCGTCCACCCTTGATTCAGGCCCAGAATGGATTGTTGGGGGCGGAGAGGATAACGGCAGGGGGATTGCGCAGGGCAATTTTACTTAACTTGGGGCTGATAATGGCATATGCCTGAGGCCCAGCTAGGCGTGTGGCCCCATTTGGGACCACAAATTGCAGTATGGGGTTGGAGCCATGGGCTTCCAAATCTTCCATAAGCTCCTTGTGGAGCACTTCAGGGGTAAGGTGGGTGGGAAAACCAGTGAACTGGACCACCAAAGTGGTATCCGCGGGGAGCCAGGTCTGAGTTGTGGGGAGAGGAGTACCCTGGAAAACCAGGGGCACAGTTGCTGCTGTGGTGGCATCAGCTTCACATGTGAAGCTGAGATCAAAGTACCCCTTATAGGAGCGTAAATCAATAAAACCAGTGGAATGCATCACCGCCTGAGCCATTTTGGTAATGGCTTGGTTGTGGTAGGGGAAAAGTTTCCCGTAGTTGACCTGAAGGCCAAAATGCATGTTGCTCTGGGGGAGCACCAGGGGGCAGTGGGGTACCACTTGGGTTCGAGCAAGATGGGCATCAAGATCCTTGGGAGGAACGAATCATCCCAGGGGTTTGGTGTGACTGGGAAAGCCAGTCTGAGCGCATTTTCCTGCTGGAATGAAAATGATGGGGGAGTTTCACCACTGCCCCACACTGGGGCAGCCAGCGGGGAATCAAATGATATTGGAGTGAAACTACAGCGGGCGATCTTGGAGACCCCTGTAGTGAGCATCACTTCTCTCAGTGTAACAATTCTCTTGAGTGTCACTGAAGTCCAAAAATGGGCTTAAAGCTGATAATTAGTGGAGAGGGAAAAAAACGAAAAGATGGAGAGAATATAGACTATTTTATTGTTTTAGAAAGCATCAATATATATAGGGCGCGTGCTTATATGGTGCCTCAGGGACCTTTGTGGCCCCATGAAATTATGATCTTTTACTGACTTCTGGATCAACCAATTAGATGGTGCCCTCATTGTATTGCGTCATCTTCATGACCATAGTGTTGGGGGCAGCGCCTCTAATAAATTGGGAAGTAGCAATAGGATTCCTGAAGTTAATTCCATCAATTCTCATATATGTGATGCTTCCTGATCAAATCTAGTTTTGGTGCCTTTAGTATAGGGTTCCTTTCACACTTTTTGAAAGTCATTTAATTGAGGCTTGTTTTGGGAGCAGGGATTTTGGCTCACTTATCATCTCAAATCCCAACAGGGAGTTCTTGTAGAATTCTTATATTAGATCAAGGTCCAATCGCTTAGCATCAACCCATATCAAATTGTATGAAATTACTAAATGCTTTGAACTTAATCTCAGAGGATAACCAGTGATCCGCTATCAATAATTTAGTCTTATAATCCAGTCATATAACTTTACTGACATTACCCCCCTTGATTGGATGATAAGTCTTCAGTATGCTTCATCAAACGTTTGTCTGATGTTTTTTGATTCACGACAGCAACTGAGCCCCAGGGCCCCAGCTGATTTACTTCGAGTATGGTATGATGTCATTTTGGGCGACCCAGGCTAAGTTGCACTTTCCAAATTCCCAAATACCTTGAGCTATGAGGGGGTGCCAGAGGTATATACTGTGACTGTCTAGGCCCAGAAGGAGATCCTCCCTAATTTCGTTGGCCATTTGATCCATATACACACCCTTCAGCGATCTTGTGGCACAAATGCACTGGGGTGAGAGTGGAGCAGAGATCCTTTGTTTAATGAAGCGGCACAGCTCCTAGAAGATGGCTCCAGCCATCTATTGCCTCCACCTATTACCAAGCCTCAACCAGCAGTATTAGCAGTCCACTGAATGTTATGTTCATGTGATTGGTGATAGTCAGTTTATTGGGGTCCTTTCACAGCACTCTGAACCACTTCCACTCACTGGGTTTAAAAAGCCAAAAACAAGCAGCTGAGCTGCATGTGTTCTGGGGTTTCTGCCGCGTTTGCAGCTCTTTACACTAACGACCCAGTCCATTGCCTCCTCATGATGGCGCTCCTCGGGAACATGGTTTTCTTTTCTCCCATGGGTGAGTTAGGTTTAGTGATGGAACGCCATCATCTAGTGCTAAGGTGGTCTCATCAGGCAGCATATTCTGCATCCACTCCCTTCCCTCACGCCAATTCTAGACTGGATGATTTCCTCTTGGATTGTCTGGCGCTTGGCACTTCCTTTTCCTCTAGTGTGGCAGAACCAAAATCCTCATTTTATGTCCGCTCTGTCTATATCCACCCTTTTTCAAATACTCCTTGTTGTCCTGAGACCACCATCAGATTTGTTTTGGCCTATCTTTTGTTAAGCCAGGAGCACGTTTGCTTCAATTGCCTGGTTGAGTTGTTTTCTATTCAACTCTTACCCTGGGTGTCTAGTCCCAGAATCCCTCACAGTTCATCTGCTGCAACCTCTCCCTTTCTGCTCGCCTCATCCCTAGTGCTGATACTGGCCCCCTCTCCTCCAATAGTACATCCTCCTCCTCTGCCACCACTCCTCAAAGAGCCTATTAAAGTTGAGGTGCCTACTAGGCAGCGGAAGGAAAAGAAATGTACATCCCACCGATTGAATCACAATTCCTGCTGAAAGAAGAGGCGGTGAGGTAATCCTGAGGCAGCCTGTCATTAATTTAATATTTGCTCCACTATCTATTAAAAACGCATGTTTATCTAAAAAGTATTACATTAAGATATTTGTTTTATATTTCTGATATTAACTTATTTATATTTATTTATAACTTTAGTTCACATATCCTCTAATGGTTATAAGCCCCAAAAAAACTTTACATGCACACAATTGATAACCTGACCAATCACTGGGTCTTTTATAGTGTAGGCATTGACACCCTTTTTCTTATCATCTCAAAGGGCTCAATCAATATAATAAATAATCTATTCCGCCATCTAAATCTATACCGGTCATGGAAGAGAACAATCTCACCTATTGCAAACTGTGAAAGTCTTCTAAGCCTTAGTTGATCAATAAGCATTATTTTATTATTTTTGCTAGAGTAGTTGAGTATGCTATGGTCTGAAGCTGTTTAGCATGGATGTCAAAGTTATTAAGTAGCATTGAAGATCTATTCCGCCGGTATCCTCAATGCAGGAGTAAAGTAGTGCAGGCAGATCTGGATGCCTTCCATAAAGCAACTGAAAACGAATTTACCAGTCGCATAGTGATAACTAATAATGTAGGCAAAGACTGCGGTGAATAGGATGATACTACAGTCTGACGGTTTATCTGTCACCAGCTTCCTGAGGATATACACCTGGGTTCCATTAACCCTTTTGATCATTACGTTAGACTCAGGATGGTACAGGGTTATTAGAGCCCCATGGGTGGCCTTTAAATTTGTTCAACTTAGGGATGTGCAAAGTGAGGTTATTTCCGTTGTCATTAAGTATGAACTGTGGGCAGCCATGCTTTTGAAATATTCACTCATTTATTAACTTTCAATGGTGATTGCCCCCAAATCTCTTATCTCCCATGCCTCTACCTATCTGTTCAGATGGTCTATCACCATTAAGATATATTTTGAGCAATTTGTGCTCATAATTAAGGGCCCCACAATGTCAATGGACACCGTGTGCCACACAAACCATGGCTTCACTAACCGATGGGAGGACTTCTAGCGGAAGGGCTTTTCTATCTGTCATTGGTGGAAACAAAAAATTACTTTAAGCACATCTAGTGCATACTTTCCTAATAATAGAATGGTCATAAGAACTTTAACTTCTTGTATAACCTACATGACCTACAGTCTTGTGTGCGCTTAAAATAATAGACAATCAGGAAGAGGGTTTTGGGTAACTTAGCATATTATCACCAATCCTCTTGTATAACTCACCATTTTTCCAGACCATATCAGCTATCATCCCATATAATGCCCAAAAAACTTGCCGCGGTTTGTCATCATATTTGCCACTAATCATCTTTTCATATAACAAATCACCCAGATCTGCCATTATGTGATCGTTGGTAGCTGAGATAATCAGTCAGCGTTCTGATTCTTTGCATCAGGATGGTGAAGTATTCCAACATTGAAGGCTTGAAGCTTTAGGGCCCATCATTCAAGGGCTTCTCTCTGGCTCTCAAAGATTCTGTAATTAATGAAACAAAATGTGGTTAGTCACAATTTTAAATTTTACTCTATAAAGATACACGTGGAACTGTTTAAATTCATAGATTACAGCTAGGCACTCCTGATCAGTCACAAGTAATTCTTTTCATGTAAATTCAAACTTTGACTGCAGTAAGCTACAGGTGCTCCACCCCTCATTGTCTTTTCAGGACAATATTGCTCCAATGGTGAAAAGGGAATCATCCATCTGGACCATACTCTATCTTTAAGTTCAGATAATCTAACTAGAGTATCTTTTTAGTACTAGATGGTAACTAACTAGAGTATCAATCAATCCTTCTGGAGATTATCAAAGGCACTCTGACGCCATTCCGTCCATTCAAAAATTGTTTCTTTTCTCAGAAGCTCATAAAGTGGGGCTCCTATACAGCTGAAGCTGGGAATAAAGTGCCAATAATACCCGGCCATGCCTAAGAACTCCAGTGGATCTGCTTGGTACTGGGTTGGGTCATCTTCCAGATGGCTCCTACCTTAGCTGGTTGTGGTTTTAGTCCATTAGCATCTACCACAAACCTGAGATAACCTAATTAATCTATAAAGAAGTGGTTTTTAGGGCTTGATTTTGATGTTGCCTTTGTGAGATGTAGTAATACCTCTTCCAAATGACTGAAATGTTCCAAAAACATCTGCAAAAAGACATTAATGTTATCAAAGTACATCAAGACACATGACAGCTTGAGATCACCTAGAATAGGGTCCATATCCCTCTGGAATATAGCCAGGGCATTACACAGCCCCCTGTGGCATATGGGAGGGCTGAAATAACCCCTTGGAAGTGATTATGGCGCTCTTCCCTTGCTCCACCATGGGAAGCTCAATTTTACAATAAACCCTGATTTAAAATTCATCGCTGAAAAATAGCAAGCGTGACCAATAGGTCTAAAGCATTGTCAATTTTAGGCAGCGGATATGAGTCTTTCTTGGTGATATTGTACAGCTTACAGTAGTCTATTACTACCAGGTTGGTGATTTTCTTTTTATAAATTAATAAGGACTAAGTCCACGGACTCTTAAATGAATCCATCATTCCCTGCTACATTAGCTTTCTAATTTCTTTAAAATCACCTCTTCTGCATCCCTTGAGCAGCTGATTGGCTGGGACCAAATAGGAGGGTGGTCCCCTGTATCCAACCAATAGACAACTCTGCAAGCACATCCCATATTGTATCATTGGCAGTGATGATTTCCTAATATCTATCAAATAGAGATATTGCACAATTTTTCTGCTCTTCTTATAACCCCGTTAAAGTTTCTCACAGGATCCTCATTATTACGCCAGCCTGAGGCCCAGTAAGAAGATTAAATTCATCCAGAAAACTGAACTTGTGGAAGCGGAGGACCTCATCAATGGGTGTCAAATGCAGATATGCCACCACGCGGTGTCTTTGGACTCTCAGCAGTCCCTTTAGTAGATTCACTAGTAAACTTTGATTTCTCCATATCCAGGTAATATGATGCCCGGGGCCACATGGAGCGCAAGCGTGATTGCTGATAAGGGCCAAGAATCTCTTATAAATCCTGTTTGATATCTCGCTTTTTTAGCTCTGTGCTCACTATAACTTAATGGCCAGAGAAGATCAATATGGCAGCACCGGATCAGAGCAGAAGCCTCTGGTATGCATATATTTGACAAGGGAGAACCCTATTTCGTTTTGCAATAGGTGATAGAGGAAAGGGATTACATTGTCGCCTTATTTTAGAATAACTTGTCACATGTAGGTGGCATCCTTGGGAACACTACAAGAAGTCTAGTAAACTGGGATCCGCTGGACCAAGAATTTGAAGGTCTTTTCAGCCATATCAACTACCTTACAAAAGTGGCGCATGAAGGCTTCTCCTATAAGCATATCATAGTTATGGTTAGGCAACACAATTGCCAGTGCTGAGACAGCAATTGACCCAAACTGCAAGGGTAGTACACTGTACGCCCCTTATAAGATAGTGCATTCTGCCCCAGCAGTCCCATTTACCATCAGGTGCTCTACGTCAGGTTTCAGCAGTTTTTTAGCTACCACCCTTGTTGATACTATATCGACCAGGTCTTCAGTGTCTATTATTGCGCAAACTTAATTTTTCACAACAAAAATATCATAATATGTACATTCAGAATAAGCAGAACTTGGTCAATTAATATGTGAACTTCCAAGGAATCCATCTTTTCAAGAAACCACATAATATCCACTCTGACCTTGAGGTATTACTTAATAATTGCGTCTACTTGGATGGTGACGTTTACCCCTTTCAGAGAAAATGCATATGATGAGGTTTGAGGTTTGTCAGAGATGGCTTACTCTAAGATTTGACAAGCGTAAAGTTCAGGGTTTTTTAGAAACCATCCTCTATGGTGGCCTCTTTGGCTTTTGCATGTCTCAGCACATGCACTCAATTGGTTGGGTGCTGATATAATAGCGCATTAATGGTTTGTGGGTCCTCAGCAGAAAGCAACTCGTTAGGATCAATTGGGACAGTTGTAGTTGAACCAATGGAAGTAGAGTGTCCCATATTTACAATGCTCAATCTTTTCCCTGCTCATACTAGTTTGGTTGTATTAAATGAATGTGACGCTTAGTAGAGCAGTTAGATGCAATATGCTGAGATGACTTCAGTCATAACTGATTACTCCAGAGGGTACTCGCCCCTTGACTATCACTAGAAGGTCCAGGGTGAGGGTTGGGTAAAGTTTATAACTCTTTCGAGGATGAGGTGAAAAGTTATAGGTTTCTGAGGATTGTTTGACGGAATAAAAGATGCACGGTTTGCCACGCTCAAGGAATGAGGGCCTGTGGGGCCATTGCAGGCTTCCATTCAGGGTTAGGTGGTTGAAAGTTACCACTAGATGACCCAATTACTTAACCTTTTTGAGCAAAGAAACATTCTCTTACAAGATGGGAGCCATCACCTTGAATAGCTCACGGTGTGGTTTTAATGCCAAGGTCATTGCAATTCCAATGTCAGCCTTAGATATTATTCCCGCTTATACCGAGATGTGCACCTCTGAGGTAAACCAATCATTAATGTCATCAGGGTCTCTTTCTTCTGGAACCCCATTGGCAAAAATCAGCCTTCTGTTGGGACATTTTTTCTATGCTCTCAAACAATCTCAGCATGGTATTCTTAATTTCTTGGTGGGTGACGGAACTATCATTCAGTTATCAGGTAACTTGATCAGAATTCAACATACAAGACTGATATCAGCAAATTATCCTTATGGCGAACCTATGCTACCTCCACTGCAAATTCAATACATTTAAAAAACCCATTCATATTTCCATCCCAATTGAACGTGGAAACTTGTCAATGCAAACATCTACATCCTGTTCAAATCTACGAGCTCCTGGAGAAAAAGTGGCAATTCTTGTGGGGCATAATTTGACTCACGGTGAGGGGAGGACATGAAAAAAATAGCATTGCTCAATTTATCCACAGGATTTAAAAGCAGCCTGGCCCTCTTAAGCTGGCAACACTGCAAAAGCGTGAGGAACTCCTTTTGGCAAGGATATTCATTCCCTGAGCTCCTTCTAAGGGTGAACTGACTAATCATGCCTGCTTGGTCAGCAAAAAGTTCCGCTGCACCTTCCTCAACTTTGTACCTACCATAATGCCACTGTCCTTCACTACCATCCCTTGAATGTTCTTCAGCTTCCCAGAAGGTACTTTGAAGATAAGTGGTAACCTTCAGTTTCTGCTTAATATAGTGCAGCCACTTGATAGTGTCATTGAGTTAGTCAAATAGTTGTCTGTTCTGCCATCCAATGAGTTCATAGTTGACTAAAACGTATTTCAACTGGAACATTGCAACTCTACGCTCATGTAGGAGCTCAACTTGGGTTTGACATACTGAAGAACAATTTTGATTTCAGCATACTGCACTGACTCAGTAGTCTGGGATATTTCCCATCAGTGCTAACCAGGTTTGCCATAGTTCAGATAGTTTGGTTATTATTTGGTTGGATCAAAGATCCCACTGATGAGATGAAAAGATGATATGAGGATAACCTTCCTTGAATGAGCGTAATAAAGTATAAAGGAATAAGAAGGCTTCAATAAAAACTATTTTTATTTCTAATGGCAGAGTCCACTACTATTATATCCTCCAGATTTTACAACGTAGAATCCTTTCTGTGTTATCAACTAATAAACCTTCTCTTCCATTTTTCATTTACCCCCTTTTCACTCATCCCTTCAGCCACTCTTTGGCCCATCTATGCAGCTACTCAGCTTCTCCAATTTCGATTGTGCTTGTATCTCATTAGAAAGTTACTGAAGAATTCCCATACTTGACTAAGGTCGTATTGCTTAGCATTGACCCATATCAAATTGTGTTAAATTGTTAAAGGCTCTTAAAAAAATTTAAACAGATAATTAATGATCTAATATCAAAAATAGGCTTATCATCTAGTCATATAAATTATAGGACATATATATATAATTTATTTATTAATTAGTTTAAGTATTGATCACGTCAGTGATTAAACTAAAGGAAAGGCATAAGTCTCAAATTGTTGAGGGAATAGCTAGACTCTGTATAGTGCTATATTGGTCTTTTCGGAATAAGATCACTATTAAGTATGCATATGAAGATAGTAGTTAAGTAAACAACTCTCAACTGGTATTCTGTAAGGGCACCTCAAAAATAATTTTCTTAATTGCCTATTGAAATTTAAGTCTGTTAAATCAATTTAAAAGATTCTGATCTGGGTGTTGGAAATTTATTAAACAATATTATTGACGCAATAATAAGAAGAGGTATATTGACTGGAAAAAATTTCCATTATTGAATGATACTTTAAAAATAATAATTTAGAAGGCTGGTATGAGACATCATACTTTTGGGTACTAGGTTACATAAGTCTAGAAGTGAGATATGATTTTTGGAGCTGAAATGCTTTAGCCAGTATTGGTTAGAACTATAACTAGAGGAAAAATATAGCAGGAAAGAGATCCAAAATAATATTCTAAATTAAATTAAAGAAATCAACCTAAGTGTGATTTGTCTCTAATCTAATAAAAAATATAAGACACATTATATTTAAACTATTCTTCAAATCCTAAATTTTGGATTTTACCTTTTTTGTGAGTACATGATGGAGATAATGCACTTTGGTGTAGGGGCAGCAAAAAAACAGAATTATAAATCCTACAAACCTGGAAGTGATTGGCAAATTGCCTATCCTACTATGGAAGAGGGGGAAGGAGGGTCAGGCGGAACTTTGAGTCCAGAATTAGAGGTGGATTAATGATGATAGCAATGGAGTTGGGGCATCAGCAGGATGAGGATTGAGAAAAAGCAGATAGCTTTGAGAGTGACAATTTTGGGTCAGGAGGATAGCCGCCATGAGTTTGGCAACGTGGTGTTTGGCTTGGATGCAGGCATCAGCAAGCTGAAAATTTTTTGCAATGTAGGCTCTGGTGACTTTTGTGGGTGGGAAAAATATGCCAGTGCAGCAACATATATGACAGCGGTGGTGGAAGTTTTGTGAGGTGGGTAATTTCATTTTTTTGTAACTGTAAGGAAATTTGGGAAGGAATATGAGGTTATGCAGCCCTTTTTTAAATTCCACTACAGATTTTGATACTGCTTTGTGAAGATGGAAATTTTTGGGTGAGGCCACTGCAAACTTTCCAAGCAGGTGTTCACTTTGGTAAGATGTAGCATTAGTTTGGTGACATATTATTTAATGGAGTGAGCCATTAAAGTCTGAATTCAGATAAGAATTTCTAAATCAAATGGTTTAGTGGGTGGTGGGATAATTTTATGAAATTTGGCCACTCCATCCAAAAGGTCCCAGAAATTTGTTTGACATGGCCTGATCCAATGATAGATGGCTGTGATTAGTAAGTTTTAGGGCGGGATAATTTTTGAATTCAAAATGGGTCTAAGCCTACTACTAATTGGTTGCAAGGGTGTAATTTTTCTGGTGTGGGTTTGGGTTGCTGAAAACTTGCTGCCAATTTATCAAATGCACAACCTGGAGTGAGAGCAGCCAAAATCCCCACTTGGACGCTATTGGTGTTGCCTCATGGGTAAAGTTGGAAGTTTTTGTGGGGTTTGAATTGTATTGACATGCTTTTTAGTATTTTTGGGAAATTTATATGAATAACAATAAGCCTAAATTATTAATGGTGTATCATTAGTTATCCATTGAAATTATGTCTAGCGCATTTAATATTTACCATAATTCACTATAGGTCAACGCTAATTAATTTGCCTCTGGCCAAATTATGAGGATTCTTCCAGAACTCTCAATAATGTGATGAGCATGATGGAAATTAGAGAAGCTGAGTAGTTGCGTAGATGGGCTGAAGAGGAGCCATAGTTATTAGTGAAAAATGAGAAAACAAAGAAGGAAGGATGAGACTTTTATTTGATAAAATTTAGTGGATTCTACAGTGTAAAATAAAAGATCTAATGGTAGTGGACTCTGCCGTTTGATATAAAGTTAGTGTGCGCTAAAGCCTTTGGCTTCATTTTATATTTTATTACATCTGTTCAAGGAATGACAATCCTCATATTATCCTTCTGTTGCATCAGTGGTAAACCTCCTTGTGTAATCCCTGGCGTATTACAACCAAAACTGTTAGATTTTACAACAAGTATAGTCTAACTTGTGGCAGAGGGGGCAAATTGTGTGACCATTGTCATTGTGAGCCCAAAAAAATGGTCTGGTGCATATAAAAAGTAGGCATGTGGAAGGATTTTCTAAGCCATATTCTGCTGGTGGAGGATGTTATGGCCATTGCCCAAGGTACTGCGCGGCGTTCAGCACCACTTTGGACAATGAATTTGAGTATAAGGTTTTTGACATAAGTGGATAGCCCTGACATCAACTCCTCATAAAGTTTTTGAGGGGCGAGGTGTGAGAGGAGGTTTTCAAAGGTCACTACAAATGTGGTGTCAGCTGGTAGATGTGTTCAGGTGATGGTAATGGGGGTGTTTTTGTATTAAGGTGTTGCTGCTACAGCAGCCACGTCCTCTTCAGTGTGGAAACCTATAATAAAATAGCCCTTGTAAGGCGGAATTATATAAATCCTGTCAGTGAAAAGGTGGCAGTTCCTAGCTAAATTATCTCTTGTCAGCATATTGGAAGAGACATCTGTACTTGATGTGGAGGCAAAAGCAGATAGTGGATTGAGGTAACTGAGATGTAGGGAGAGTTAAGTGGACTCACATATAGTGGAGTGCTAAGTCCCTTGGAGGGACATAGCGGCCAGATATATTTGGCACGTTGGATGATCCAGTCCACATTCATTTGCCTGCAGGCGTTAAATGCTAGCAGGTGGAGTGCCGCTGCCCCATACTGGAGTGGCAGGTGGTGGAGCTAAGGCATTGGGTGCAAATGGTGTTGCAGCGATACATGAAGGTTTTAATTAAATTTTTAAATTAAAATCACTTGATTGTGTAATCAAGCATAAAAAAGTGTATCATATGTTTAAGCTTTCTAATATTCCTAACTTTTGTGGGTATTCAGTGTCTCACAAGAAAAGTTATAGTGAAGATATGGATCCTCTCATAATCTGGCCTTAGTACATGCAAATAGTGAATATTCAGTGTTCCTATTAAACTTTATAAAATTTTCATTGAAATCAAGGCTCTCAGTTTTCATTCATATGACTAGATCTATACTTACTTATTAAGAGCGTCTTATGTGATCTTTAGGATTGAGACGTTATTGATGGATTGTTTTAGGTGCACTACGTTTGTATTCCTTTTATGATAAAAGATCACTAGTTAAAATTTGATAAAAATAAGTTTTAGGGTCATTATGAGAATATAAGTCATGTGACACCCTGCAATCCCAGCCATATTGGTTATAGTTTTGTGACTCACCATTTGGTGTTTTGATGATATAAAATTTTATAGGAACATCTTTATTGAGATACTATTCCCATGACATACAAAAATGATATTTTAACATTCAGTAGCCTTAAAAATTAGCCGTTTCATCCATTTGTTATATTTCCCTTTAGCTTTGGGTTGTATTCTTATGTATAAAAGTAGTAAAAATAATGCTGCTTTTAAAACTCTATATGCCCAAGTATTTAATTCTAAAATTATGAACATTTTTAGGATGTCTTCAGCTGGTTATATAGTATATAGGCATTAATGTGATCTCTGGGGTCGTTACAAGCTTCTCAACATTTTTGGAGTATTTCAGACTCTAATAGCTATAACAAAATGGTTTCAGACAATGTTGTATGGATCCTATGGTCAGAGTAATTATAATAGGTTCTGAAAGGCTTTGTGTGATTTTCCAAAAATATATGAACTAGATTTGACTTAGGAGGTCATCATCTAAGCTTCCAATCATTTTTAAAAATATCCCTATTCCCACTGTTTGCATGCGGCTCCTGGATGAGGCTACTTTGGTAGTCCAGTATTCTGGGTTGCCCTCCATCTTTTTGAATTCCTCAGCCATGAGCTCATGGTGGGTTTTGACATTTATAGCTCAGACCCCATGTTGCAGTTTGTGGTTCCAAGTGAGTCAGTTCATCTGGAAGAGCCTCACGCCTTTGCAATAATATGCCCATTTCATCACAATTCCCACCTCATGATCCTCACACACCATGATCAGATCTGCCCCTGATCACCCATTCTGGGCGTGCATCAAAATATCAGCCACGCCATTTGCCCCTTGTACTTTAATCTTAACCACTCATAGTGCAAGTGCCCCATGGCTTCCTCCTCCACCTATTATGCTGCTCCTTTTTGGTGTTGGTCTGGTGGCTTCTTTTCCCAAATTCTTTGAATGGGGCTCGATACTCCTGCCCCCAACCTTGGGGAAATCTGGCGCTGCTCCCAAAGCAGCACCCAAACAAAAAACAGGTTTTAAAAATTTTAAAAATATTTGACTGGATTACTGAATCATGAGTCAATGGTTGAACCAGTTTCAGCTGAGCTGCCATGGTCAACTGTCCACACGCCGCTAAGCTCCTACCATTTCTCCAATTCCAGTGACTGTCCCGGCATTGGCTGAGCTAAATTCATTCGAGGTTCTTGAATGGATTGATGAGGATGAATGGCCATACCATGTGAATCCAGATTTTGCTTTGGAGAAGTTCTTCGTTGACCCTCACAATTTGCATCCCCTCAGTTTTCACCCTCAAAGCAGTTTTCCAGTTTATAAAAATATCAATAGTATTTCAGTTGAGGCTGCAGCTGCCCCTGCTAACACCCTACTTCACCAGCATCTTCATGGGGTAATTCAGCCCCTTTTTTGAGGTTATTTCTATCATCAATTTTCCCATGATTTTGAGAAAGATAGATATATGAAATTGAGGAGATTGTTTTCTGCGAGCTGTGCTTTTATTGCTACAGCAAAAACTTCTCTTTGACCCCAATTATCCTGAAAACCACTGTCACATCAAGTTGTTCAATTGTGTGCCTGCTCTAATCACTTTTGCTGAGCATCAACTTGCTCAATACATTGAGACAATGAACACTGCAAGCCTCATTAACAAAGAAACCCACAATTATACCCCCTTATGCCACATGTTGCTCATGCCAAATCCCCAATGTTATCTTCCTTGGCCTTCCAGCTAAAGTGGGCACTGAACAAAAGTTCCCTCAAAGCTTCCTCACCATCTGATATGGATTCCTAGGCTGTTAGCTGAGGAACCATACTAGGAAAGTTTATTTATGATAATCCCTTTGTTTGGCCCATTTGCAAATAATGATGTGTGGTGGCTCCCCTTTTGGGCTGGGCACCACTAGTTCTAAAAGCTTGCCTTGGGAGGCTATGATTAATTATGATGGCAATTTATAATTCTCAATTATAGATAATTTTTAGAATACTTGATGTCAGCTTGATGGAAGAATGCTAATCAGTAGGTCAACTGATGGTGAAAGTTGATATGAAATTACAACAAGGCTTTAATTAGTAGTTCTTTTAGTTACAACAGTTGAGATGGCGCAGGGACAAGGGCTAAGTAATAGCCTATTAACTGATATGAGTTGATACAGGTGCAGGGGCTAGAGCTAGTCAATACTTTATAGCTAATAAAAATTGCCATACACTGGCAGATTGTTATTAAGAGGATTTTGTATTAATTAATTGTATAGTATTTTATTTATTTTGAGGATGGCCGACCAGGGGACTGACACATCCAATATGTAGGGAAAGGAAAGTAAGGAGGGGGAGCACACTAAGCATTGGAACCAGAAGGATAGGACAAGACATGGTACACTTGGGTGTGGCTAGTATCCACGAGTTGTGGGTGACTATGACCTTGAGAGACTTGACAGCTCAAAGGGCTAGCAGGGTGTACCGCCTATAAAGATTGTGAAGTTTTCAGTGTCGCATCAAAAGAACCCGATTGGTAGCCAGTTACCCATCTGTTTCTTCCATTTGTGTTTTAGTGATCCGAATATCCAAGCTTGGAAGTGGTTGGCCAAATGGCTGAGGAACCTGACAATAGCTTGGTGATTGTTGTGGAAGATCCCAATGAAGGCATCAAGGGCAATTGTGTGAATGGACCATATTGCAATACTCACAATCAAAGCCCTTAGCGTCTGGGTGATAGGTGAGATTGTGTTGAGTGCTAGGATATCTCAGGATAGTCGGAATTCTTCTGATGGTGAATGCTGGAATAAGTACATCACATTGACCCAGATAATCTTGGACGGCGGGCACTCTTCCAGGCGCTGGGCTATCATGTTAGTTCTGCCACAGATGGTGCATGGTTTGAACATTGAGAAGGTGCGTTTGCTGTTCTAAACGTGCGACGCATGTAGCGCCACACTGTGGAGCTCACTTGTGGGGATAAGAGGGGGCAAGTGATGAGGTCCTACACCTTCCTTTGGGTGCGCAAGTCATATGGGACGTCTTGGTAATCTAGATAGTCAATCTGGGATAGAGGGAAAGGTGGTAGTGGGGCAGGTGCTCTGGTCACAGTTTGTCCTCTGTGGAGTCACTTATACTCTATTGGCGGGTTAGAATATTTCAAATTGTTGCATAGGAAACTTCAATCCCCTTGTCTTAGGGTGTACAGGACGCGTTTGAAGTAGCTGTTGGTGTTGTGCGGTCCTGTGGCTGTTTGGTGTATTGTTAGATAAATCATCAGTGTTGTAGGGTTGTGATGGACACCTCAGGTGTAGTGCCCTTGCAAAGTTGGTTTGGGCTGCCTTGGCCCAGTGGGGGGAAAGCGGGTTGGGCAACGTTGTCATAGCTATCCATGAGCCAAAGATTTGCATCACTCGTTCCATGAAGTTGAACAGCCCCATCCTGCCTTTCTTCTGTGGGCCGTACATGGTCTCCAGCCTGACTGGTGCGCGGTATTAAGACCACAGCCAGTTCTACAGGAGCTTGTAGACTGCGTTGGTAAAGTTGGTGGAGAAAAGATCTGTGTGAGCAGCAAACCATAAGTTTGACAAGATCAGGGAGTTGACTAACACAACCCTTACAGTTAAACTAGCTTTACTCCTCCGCATGCTTGCCATTCTTTTTGTGATGTTGTCCAATATTTTGGTTTCAATTGTGTCAAGTGCATATCCACCAGCCTCAAGCTATATTCCCAGATGATGGACTGAGTTGGTGGCAGGGTGGGGTGCAAAGGGTAATCACAGTGTTTTTATTGGCGCAGGTCTTTGTTTTGTGGTAGAATGTGCGGTGGGTTGGTTTGGTCAGTTGTGGGAGGGGGGTCCAATTTGAGCTGAATTTGCCCATTACAATTACCTCTGTTTTCTGTTTGTTCAGTTTGGCGTTTTTCACTGACTCATATTGATAATAATGCGCTCAATAGCTCTGGCATCCCTATTGCCTGAGACGCCGACTATGCAGTCATCAGCAAAGGCAAGCATTTTGGTTTGTAGATGTCCCTCCAACATGATTCCAGAGATCTTGGAGTTTACTATGCGGAGGAGAGGGTCAAAGCTGAAATTGTATAGTAGGGGGCTAAGCGGGTCGCCTTGTTTGAGGCCCCTTTGTGGGGTGATAAGTCAGTTAGGAAACCTGGGCCTCTGATTGCAAACCTGGCAAAGTGTGTTAGGAGGAGCGCACAGTTTATAAAGCGGGATGGTAGGTTGAAGGCCTTTAGACATTGTTCCAAAAGTCCCAATGTACTCAGTCATATGCTTTCTTTTGGTCCAGGAAAGCAAGGGCGCCTGTGGGGTTAGCTTGGCAGATGTTGGCTATGGTGTGAATGTTATCCCAAATTGAGCTATTGGGGATAAAGCCAAACTGATAGGGGAAGAGGGCTGTCTGTGAAATGCATCCAAGACGCTTAGCTAAGATTTTTGTTAGTATTTTAGTACTGGTGTTGGTGAGAGCAATTGGACGCCAGTTGTTTAAGTCTTCCTGGTCTCCTTTTTTGTAGAGTGTGACCACATATGCATCTTGGCCGCCAGGTAGAAGGGCTGTGTCTTTAGGCACTTGTTCATAGTTGCTAGTAGTTCTGGTGCGATGTAATCAAAGTGCTTTTTGTAAAATTCATATGGGAGGCCATCAGGCCCAGGGCCTTGTGGCGCGGAGTTGATTTTATTACCTCCCATAGTTCCTCTCTAGTGATGGGTTTGGCAGGGTTTGGTTTATCAGCTATATTGTCAATATTAGCAGATGATAGAAAAAAAATCTATTTTGATAGGTGCCACGAAATCCGCCATTTATAGGTCGGTGTAAAATCGGTGTAATTTGGCTGATATTTCAGATGGTGTGGACGCAAGTGTGTCATTTGCTCGACGGACCTGTATGCAGGTCACCAAGATTGAGATTGGTTTAAAGCGGTGGAAGAATTGGGCCGTGTGGGTTTCACCGGATAGAATGTATTTTGATTTGTGCCATACACTAACATAGTGCTGGTATTTTATAAAGAGGGAGTTGACCTGTGCGGTTGTTTGGAACCATAGGCGTCCCCATTAAGGGCTATATCACCTCGCGGGGTGTTTTGTTTTCTAAGTGTTGGAGCTGTCTGATAGCCTTATTGATTGTCGCAGATGTAGCAGTCAGCTTTATAGAGTTCAAGTGACAGGCCTTCTTGGTTACTCTAGTCTCAAAAATTTCCCACTTGGTGATAGGGCTCCCTGTAGGTGGTCATGTTTTTATCTGTGTTGTTATCACCATCTCAATCCAAAGTTTAAGCACTGGAAGATGGATGGTGCTTGGGTGAACTTTGTGCCAGGTTGGTAGCTTTTGGTATTTCACCGCAGATGAGAATTTTATTGAAACCATTTGGTGGTTAGAGAGGGGAATAATTGTTGTTGTAAAATTTGATACACTGTGATGGAAGTCTACAGGGGTGAGCATTAGGTCAATCTTGGTCATTGAGACCAGTTGGTTGTTATTGTAGTGGGGCCTTGTCATGTTGGCCAGCATGGTGGCCTGTTTGGGGATGGTGTTGTACAGGCCCAGCATTGCCTTTAGTATGTGAAGTTCCATGTGGCCGCGGGGTATGGCCTTTGTTTTAGGCCAGTGGTCAGTTATGGGATTGAGTCAGCGATTGAAATCTCCCACAAAAAACGTTGTCTCAGCAAAAGGGATCGAGAGGATATTGGAAAAAAATTTGGCAGTTGTTTAAATCATTTGGGGCTTATATGCACGCTACAGCAAAATTCTCTCTGTTCCACTCAAAATCTGTTAGAAGCAGCCGTCCCTCCAGGAGGGAGGATGTGCTTTGGATATTTACTGGGGGGTTGTGGTTGGATCAAATTACCACCCCACAGTGATAAATCCAAAGGATTTAGCCAGGAGGAGCATGGTTGACCATGACTCCTCCTCCCCAGTGGACAGTGGGGTTCTTGGACAGCCAAGATGACCATAGGGATATTGCACAGGAAAGCCACTTTTTTGGCCCAGGATGTGGGGGCTTTGGCTCCCGCAATGTTGATCATCCCTGTGGTGATTGCAGTAATCCGCACATCAGGAATGCTGGGGCGACCCACTGGGGTCACCCCGTTCCTTAGCAGCATGGGTCATACTATGAGTTTGGGGCTGATAAGCCAGAATGGTTCCAGCATGTTGCTCGGTGGTCATAGCATCAGTTTTGTTTGGTTTCTTTGGGCTTGGATTACTCCATGAGGTTTGGCTCTGGCGTTGACTGTGTTCTGCCCCACCAGCGTAAAATTTTCCGCTGCTTACCTGTGGGCTAGATGTGTAGAAGCTAGGTGGTGGGGCAAATAATTGTATAGTATATTTAAATTGTTTTGTATAATCTAATGTTTTCCAAATTAAATTTAGTCATCTTCCATATCTTATGTCCTGACAGCAGCATTAATGGTATTGGAAATTTAATTGATTTGTTGATATAAGATGTTCATATAATATATCAATTCTTACTAAAGAAGTATTAAATTTGAAACGATCAAAAATTAATTTCTATCTGACATGAATCACAGTACAATACATATATGCGTTCCAGAAGCTTAAGCATAATAAGTGGGAGTTCACTAAGTGTACAACTCTATAACAATGTAACTTCTTGGCTAAGAAGAATGCTGAACCTATAATAAAAAGTAAGATAAGTACAATTTGATAAATTACCAAGGTAGGGTTAAGACATCTCATGTTGACACAACAATTATCTAGACCTATACTTAGTTCATATTTCAGATTCTTAAAGACATATTATGGTGCCTACTTAAAATTATATCGCTTTTATATCACAAAACACGTTTAATTTCTTATATAGTTACAGTAAGGCCACTTGTTACATCTGTCTTATATCTTTGTTTACCTTAAACTATCCTGCTACACTTGGCTCTCCAGATGTCAACACTAATAATTTACCTAATTACCTATTGATTCTAACTAAAGAATTTTGGCCCACTTTGAAGAATACTACATCATATCTATTCCGCTGCATCCTAAAAGAAAATTTAAAAGCTTTGGAAATATGTTTTCTGTATTGATTAAATTCTCCTAAAAATACTTCTTCATTGAGGCACTTCCTTTTAGAAATTAATGATCTTGACATTATTTTTGTAAGCTCTGCTTAATTTCTGTGAACGCGCCTCTTATTCAGTTTAAAATATAAGCGCTAAAATAACATGCTGATTATATTTATTATTGTTGTTTTGTAAATATTAAAGTGTAAGGATTTAGTGAAGTAGAAATAAGTCAATGATGAAAAATTCCAATGGTGTATATTCACATACACTGAACTACAAATTATTAATACTAAGTCTCTCAAAGAGACCCAGTTTATTGATAGAGGTGATTTGGAAAAAATCATAATATAAATTATGTAAATAAAAGTAAATATTTAAATATCTATTGGACTGAAAATACATATGTAGTAAAAAAGTAATTTTTGTTTGTTATATATATATATATAATATATATATAAAAACTTAGTTAGATAAGAAAAATTCGAATATTTTAGTGTCCAGTCAGATTTTGTATATTATAGTTCTGCATTTTGGTGCTTTGTAGATTTATATCTTAGTGGGTAAAGCTTAATTTGACCTTAGTGAAACTTCATGGAAGTACTCTTGGCTCCATTTTACATATTATCATGATATTGCTTTTTTCCATTTAGTTCTTTATTGTTGTCTCTTCCAATACTTGAACCTTTGCTTATACCCATTTCTTGTTGAGTGTGTTCTCATGGTTATTAAAAATTCTCAAAGACATTAAACAAAAATTCACTCTGAACTTTTCTTAAGGAATTGAAATTAAAATTTTACTGTTAGGAGTATGTTTCATTTCTTATATGGTGCATATCAAAGAAAGTACAATAATGACTGACTGAGTTTTGTACCTGAAAAAGAATTTGTTACACATGATGCTATTTATATCAATTTATTCGAGGTACGCCAACCAGGGGATGGACAGTACCAAATCACAACACCCAAAATGACAAAATAAAACTACTAACCAAGTGGGAAGCAGAAACTGCTAACCCACCATGGCAGAGGGTGAGGAGGAGTCGGGGGGTTGGTTTTCAGAAAGACCCACCTCAATCATGGGATGTTGGTTACAGTACCAGATCAGAGCAGAGAGCCAGGGCGTTGGGGCATCCACATAGTGGGGGTGGAGGTCAGCGTAGTAAGAGTTTTCCACTTCCTCATCAAGATAATGATGGGAGAGCGATTCAACAAAAGCTGCGAGGAGAATTTTTGCTTCTTTGCGGGCTTCAGGAAGTTGGGTGAAAAGGGAGATACTGTGGTGGGTGATTTTGGCTGAGGGGTTGAATGAAGCAAGCGTTGCGACATTCATAACAGCAACTTCAGCATCATCAAATAGTTTTGAGATGTCACTGCAGGGAGATTCAGGGAAGTTGGGGGGAAGAAGAGGGTGGGAAGGCCATTCTGGAGCTGAGCCACTGACTGGGCCACCACAGTGCGTAGTTTTGGGCACTGAGGAGAGGCCACCACAGCTAAGGCGAGCTGGTGGTCACTTTGGAAGGGGGCTGTATTGGGCAGAGGAGCGAAATGGCGAGGGGTAGGGGTTTCATCAAAATTGGGAAGGAAAAATCTTGCCCAATTATAATTGAATTGGCAGAGAGGTTGACCTGTATGCTTACTAATGAGGACATTACCTGATTCGTCAGTTTCAGCCAATAGATCCCATGGATTTTGGTTCACTGGAATAGTGGCGTTTGAATTTGGGTGGGTGGGATTGGGCTAATGGGCAGCTGCTTGGGTGCCAATGGTGATCCAAACATTGCTCTGATTGGCTGGGGTGGATTTAGGTGGGAGAATGAGGCTGGAGGTTTTGGGGGGGCTGATTTTCCATGCAGGCCCACTGAACGAGATTGGAGGGTGGGAGGGGGCAGCAAAGCGCCCCATACTGAACCTCCAGAGGGGGGCTCAGAAGTCGCAGCAGCGGACTTGGCCTGAGGGCACACTTTTTTTGCATGGTCGAGGCCAAAGCAGAGGGAACAAATCTGCCTACCATTATTGACCCAAGCCCAAAAGAAATGATCAGGCGCTGCAGCCACACTAGCGCGGGGTGGGATTTGTTGGGCTATGGTAGGGTGGTGTGGGATGATGGTGGCTGTTGCACGAGGAGCAGCAAGGCGCTCCACACCAGATGGCATGGCAAAGATGAGGTTGGGATGAGTGCCATAAGCCATGAGCCCCGCGACCTACTGGTCATACAAAACATGGGGTGGAAGGTAGGATGAAAGATTTTCAAAGGATACCACCAGCGTGGTGTCTGAAGGGAGGCGAGTATGGTTTGTGGGAATGGGGTTTTTTTATAAATTATAGGAGTTTGTGCTGCCGTTTCAGCATCCTCCTCAGATTGGAACCCAACGTCAAAGTAGCCCTTAAAAGGGCGGAAGTCTATAAAGCCAGATGGCGCAAAGGCCGCAGTGGCTAGGTCAGTAATTGCCTTATCAGCATATGGGAACAAACACCCATAGTCCACCCTGAGGCATTAGCGAATGGTGGAGTGAGGGAGGGTGAGAGGATGGGCATGAAAAGGGTGGACGCGCGCCAGGTGGAGCGCTAAGTCCCATGGGGGGACAAAACGGCTGAAAGCAGTGGGCGGGCTGTTTGAGCCTGTCTGAACGCGCTTGCCCATGGGGCGGAAAACGCTAGGCGGGGGTGCACCGCTGCCCCACACTGGGGTGGCAGGCGGCGGAGCCAAGGACATCAAAGAATAGGTTTGGGCAGACGGCTGTGGATAGATAAAACTTAAATTTAAAATAGCTCAAAAGTGACTTTGAGCGGTAAAAGAAAGCCCACATGATGCTAATTATAAAAAACAAATATACTCTCAACTTTTTATTGACCGTTTATAAAGTAACCTTTATCTATTTGCTATTTCCTATATAAGATAAATTCTGGTCTTTTAATTTAGTTAGAAAAAGCATATCCAGCATCTTTAAGTTATCTTGAACACCATGTCAGTGTATATATTACCCTAGAGCCTATCAAATGTGATTTTTAAATCTCATTATTTTCTTTCTCACAGTTACAAGTATTTATGATTACCTCATTTTTATAAAATATGCTTTAAATGTTGGTTTCTACCACTTCATTATTCTTGGCTTCTGTTAAGTTCCTGTTGTAAAAGCTGACTCTAATGCTAATTTTATAAATTAATTTATTTGAGTTAAGCTGACCAGTGGATGGACACTACCAAAAATATATAATAAATTTAAAATAAGCTGAAACACTCAAACGAGCAAAATAACATCACACCCTAAAAAGCCAACCAGGATGTTAACAGTAAACTGTTAAATGAGCATGGTGTAGGGGGATGAGGGTCAGGGGGCTTTTCCTCAGCATCACAAATGAGAAAAGTGCAGGCCCAGGCAGAAAGCAAGAGAGTGGGAAATTAGCAGTGTGGGGCTCAATATCACCCAGGGGAGGGCCAAACCAGTTACCATGCGCTGCTGCATAGGCAGTAATGTAGATGACTGTATCCTGTTCAGCCTGAAGGCATACTTTGGGAAGCTTGACAAAGGTGGTGTTTTTGGTGCGGGTGATCTTGGCTTTGGGGTTTTTTGCCAATGCCATGTCTTTCAGGATAATTTATGGGCGTTTTTATGGAATTTGAGAATGTCTCACTTACCTGCTGCAGTAAGTGAATCTGGGACAACAGGGGGAAACATCAGTGGAAAGCATAGCCACTGACTTTGTGACAGCTTTGTGTAGATGGCAGCAGTCAGGTGAAGCAGTTACTTCAACAGTGAGCTTATGATCAGAAAGTAATGACGCTACATCCATTTGAGGGATATCATGCTGATGGGGGAATGGGTCATCATAATCTGTATATAAAAGTTTTAAATGAATGCAGTTGGTTTAATGGAGTTACCCAATTTAGAAACCTTGGCCAATAAGGCCCAGGGATTCTTATAATGTACATTAAGCCTTCAACAAAAGTTTGCAGTTTGGCTGATGAATGAATGGAAGCATGTGGTTGAACATATGTTCAAGCCACTTCCTTATTGGCTGAGATGGGTGTGGGTGTGGGATGAGGAGGATATTGATTGGCTGCTATAAGAACTTTGGCAGCAACAGGCTTTGGGGGGAGGCAGGGTGCTACCCCACACAGAAAATGCTGCAGGGGACTGGTGGCAGGATGGGCACTGTCAGAGGTGGGCTTGGTTCCAGCAGTAGAATTGAAGATAGGGAATTTGCATTTTGAGTGATCTAACTTAAACAGGCTGGAAGATTGCGCAGCCACCCTCAACTCAGGCCCAGAATGGATAGTCATGGGCAGAAGAAAGTATAGACCATGGAGATCTACTGCACATTTTGTTCAATTTTTGGGCATATTGTGACAAATGCCTGAGGCCCTGCAAGGTGTGTGGCCCCATTTGTGACCACAAACTGAAGGATGGTATCAGAGCCAAAGGTGACCAAACCAACCATCAGCTCCTGATGGAGCACTGCAGGGGGGAGGTGAGAAGGCAAACCTGCAAACTGAACCATCATAGTGGTCTCCTTATGAATCCAGGTTCAAGAGGTGGGGAGAGGCATGCCCTGGAGCAATAGGGGTATAGTTGCCACATTGGTGGCATAAGCTTTATATGTGAAACCATGGTTGAAATACTCCTTATAGGGGCAGAAGTTGGTGAATCTGGCAGGTGCTATTATTTCCTGGGCAAGTTTAATGGTTGGTGCGTTGTTTGGGAATAACTTCCAATATTTGACCCTAAGGCTGAAATGCAGGCTCCTTCAAGGGAGCACCAGGGGGCTTTGAGGCTCCTCCTGGATATGAGAAAGGTGAACAATGAGATCCTTGGGTGGAATGAACCAGCCCAAGGATTTGGGAGGACTAGATGATCCAGTTTGAGAGTGTTTTCACACTGGACGGAAAACGCTATGGGGTGTTTCACTGATGACCCACCCTGGATCAGGTGGTGGAGGGTCCAAGGACATTAGGAAACTGGTAGGCAAGGTGCAAAGTTGGAGTTTTTTACTTACTTTTTTGAAAATTCGCTCAGAAAGTTCAAACAGAAAGAAAGATTTAACTTTATACAATAACCCATATTATTTAGTACTATTTTTATGACAACACATCCAAGTCCTTCACTGTGAAATTAATACATCAGATTTATAGTGAGTTGCAGCCTTGCTTTAAAATGGATAGATACTCTTGAGCGTCCATTTTAGTACTTTTATAAATATATACTTTTGTGGCAAAAGTACTCTATTATATAAATTGTTTTTCATTGTGCTAGATGTAACAATCGTATCATTTTTTACTGTGTTTCATTTGGCCTTATACTGTTTGTACATAACAGAGCTTAGTATATGTTCCTTACAAAACCTTTTAAGCCCCTTTGGCCCAATGGATAAGGCATCAGACTTCTAATCTGAGGATTGCGGGTTCGAGTCCCGCAAGGGGTGTCATTTATTATTTTTTGTTGATTGGTCTACATTGTGGTTCCAACTATTACTCTACTGCATGTTTTTAGCATCAGATTTGAAAGCCATACTGGATAGAATCTCGGCGTGGTACATTTGTCCCAAGGGTTACCCACCTTTTTTATTTTACTTTGAAAACTGACCCCTTGCATATCTCTTTTCTAAAAAAATCTTTCAGCGGTTTGGTTAGTATACATTTGTAAATAATGTTGTTAAATTATTGAAACAAAGATCAAAGTGAGTAGACAACACTGGTATTGAGCCCTCACAAATCAATTAAAGCAACTATTTCTTTTGAGTGAGCCTCATATTGTAATAAATCAAAGGGTTTTATCTTTGATTGTTATAAGGAATTGACCTTACAGTACCACCTATTAAGAAATTAACTTAACTTACTTCATGATTAACAACATGATCTAGAAGCTAGAACATTGGGGTTGAAACCATTAGTTAAAAAGGAAAAATTACAATTGTTCAGCCTCTGATTGGAAGGATGCTGAAGATTATTAATATGAAAGACCTAGACATTCTTCTTAACAGTATTTTTTACCACTACTTATAAGTTAAACATTTTTACTGCAATAAAAGGCTCTGTAACTTATTTTTATAATTTTATTCAAATTATATTTGAAGTGGGCCAACCTGAGGATGATACTGCGCTGATTAAAGGGATTTAAATTGATGGGAAAAAATGATAACACCTGAAAAACTCCATGTACAGTGTAAGTGTCATGTAAATGGCAGAAGAAGTTTAGACTGGCCTGTCAGTCAGGATGCATAAGCACCCAAAAAGCAAGCCAGAATGCCAGAGGCATTGCCAACTGGACGACTTGGTATGGAGCCAGGCAGTGGGAAATGGCAAAGTGTTGGTGCAGCAACATGGTAATAATGATCCCAATGACAAACCACACTGAACCTACTCCTGACATAGGGGGTCTTGCTGCCAGAAGTTAGTTATCATGGGGTTGTAAAGCCAAAAACATCAGGCTTGCTGAACCCAATTGATGATGTAGGGGGCCATAGTGACCAAGAGTACTGGTAGAGCCCATCTGGTGTATGGACTGATGAGCCACCAGGGAAATTCCATCAGGGATGCGGTTAAAAGAAAAATAAAATAAAATTGATAATTTTTTGAGACAAATTTTTATTGTAAGGAAAGTAAAGAAAATCGACCAAAAATTTTCTCAGTGCAATGCAACTGAATAAATAGTGGTCAATTGATTAAGGGACAAGACGGGATTGGGTCCCAAAATTTCAGCCTAAGCGGCAAATTGTTTGGGAATGGGCGTGTTTTTTCCTTGAGAACTGACATTGCAAAATTTGGCGGTGGGCCAAGTCTCTTTCAGTTTGACCTCAAACATCCGTACTGGGGCTCAGCTACATTTCCAACAGTTGGCATGATGGCGTTTGGCCTGATGAGCAACAGGAATCCCCAAAGGCCACCCCACATAGGGGCAGGTCCATTTGGTTGGGCATGGGTTTGGGACACCCAACCCACCCACACTCAGTCACTGAACCATCCATTCAGTCAAAGGCAGCACATCAGTTACAACACCCAAATTGCCAACAGAGGACTTCAGAGCCTTGTCAATGGTGCCCAATGTTAGTTTTATGGCTTATTGATCAAATTGGAGCTGTTGGGCTATCTGGCCAATACCTCAGTCTTCATACCTTTTCAGCCATTTGAGATTTGGCCATTGGCCAGATTGCTACTTTAATTAGATCTGACCAATTTCAATTCAATAATCTTGGCGCATATTTCTCTAATTCCCCACAACAGTTCTGCCAAAGTGAGTGTGGGTACCGGGGGTGGGATCTGAAGTGGGAGAGCTGTTACCCATTGCTCATCTACTATGTGAGTGAGATTGCCCAGAGTAATGAGGGGTACTGCCATCCTCTTCAGTGTCTTTTTATTTGGAAATGGCGAGATGTCACAATCAAGGGCCAAGGGACGTTCCCTGGAACTTACAGTAAGGTTGGCCAGGAACTCCATGAACCACCTTGCTATTTGCTATCTCAGTTTTAACATTGATGCGCAACTCCAAAACAGTCATAATCATCCCCTACTAAAAGTTTATCTAATGGGATCAAACTTGGGTGGCAGTGGTTACTGAGTTCATACTCTACCACTGAGGTGCCCTCCTTTAACTTATCCACATAATGTTTTATATATTTTTGTTATTTTCTATCTTTATAATAATGTGTCAGAATATATACTTGTCCTAAATTAAAAACTGCATTTACTAAACCATTTCTTACACTAAAAACTAGATAATCTATTAGAGAAGAAATAATGTTAATCTACATCCAGAAATAAGCTAGGATATTCAATATAAGATCCACAAGACCTATTTTTTATATTAAAAGCACAA
The DNA here is from genome assembly GCA_022478985.1 of Massospora cicadina. Taxonomy (NCBI): domain Eukaryota; kingdom Fungi; phylum Entomophthoromycota; class Entomophthoromycetes; order Entomophthorales; family Entomophthoraceae; genus Massospora; species Massospora cicadina. The sequence continues at coordinate 9,966 of JAKSZP010006637.1, read as the reverse complement.
CAACTGAATAAAAACAATAAGAATTGTACTATTTACAACAATCTTTTAAGAGGTTTAGCTCTTTTACATGGTATTACATTGGGTGATGCTTATAATCCCCACCTTTATCAATAAGATGAAATATAGGAAACTAATTTATTTTTCCTTATTTTTTTGCATCATTTATTGTTACTGTGGTTAGCGTTACTTTCATTTATGTTCTCTCTCTCATATACTTAATGCATACTATCTAACATTAGAACATTTCTGCCATAATGGCATTCCATTAGATCATATATATTGGAAGTTAAATAGTTCTATCTCACATCAATGTAGATGGGGCTTTATTTTGAATTGTTAATCTATTAATATATATATATATATATATATATAGCATTATGAAGCTACTATAGTCTACCTTAAACTGTTAACCTTAGAGCTCTAAATCACTTTTTAAGTAAAAAATTATAATTTATATGACTAATTTAAAATTTGTTACTCTAAAAATAAGAAAAGGCTAATATTAAAAAGTCAGTAAATTTTTTATCTTCAACTAAAAAGACTCCAATCCTCCATATAATATTTATAATATGGTGCATCCAGTATTTAGATTATAATGTAGTTATGGTGGTGAACATCTTAGGAAGCAGAATAACTTTAATCTATGTCATACCCTAACTACTTCAGAGCTGACTGCTAAGCTGTTTAGATAATATCTTGTCAGAAGGGTTTTGAAAGAATTATGAGCGAATAGAAAACTTAAAATACTGCTTTTTATAGAAAACATGTATAAGCCTTAGGTTCCCCCTTAGCATAATACTGCATATAACTTTTAGAGTTATAATTAAAAAGATTCAGTGAAAAAAGTTTTATATGCTTTACCTAGCTAAACACTGAAACCTTACTAACTTGGACTTTTCACCTTCCTTTTTCTCAGCCTTCATATGATTAGATTGCTTAAAGTTAAATAGGGTTTCTCCCTTTATTACCAACCATGATTGTAAATTTTAATTCAACTTTAATCTCTAACCTAATATAATCGTTGTAGCAGGTTATAAAAGTATTGTGAATTAAAGCAATTTACATGATGATAATACACTCTTTGACTCTGTAAGGGCTCACTAAGATTATGCTTTTAGAAAAAATTGAAAAGAACGAGATTAAATTTGTAAGTTAGTGATGGTAAAACATGGACTATATTTAACAACCTGTAGCTACATAGATATTAGCGTGAGATACCTTTTTATTGTGCAAAAAAGTTCCTGCACCTTATAAAAATAATTACCTTTTAACATCAAGATCTTATGCTCTTTATAAAATGATTATTGAATCACTACTTTTATACATGATCAGTGCATTTAGAGCCTATTAATATATATTAAATCTAAGTATGAAAATGTTGTCATTATACTTACATACTATCCTAATGTTGTTTGCAATAAATGGCGTACTGAAAATAATATAATGAGATAGAGAACTACTGTTTATGACATTAGATTTCATTGACACACAAAAAATAAGCTATAGAAAAAAAAATAATCCAATAGATACCGCTTACAAGAAAAAACTAACAAAATTGAGTTTAACCACTGCCAACTGGCCACAAACATTTTACATGAATGTCCTCATATCTGCCGCCTGCTGCTTCAGTGTGTGTCAGCAGTGATACAAAACCTAAAGTTTTTCACCCTGTGGGAAAACGCGTTAAGATGGGCTCAAATAGTCCGCCACACTTTTCTGGCCATTTTGTCCCTCCATGTTACTTAGCGCTTCACCTCACATGCATCCACCCATCTCACCCCCACCCACTCGCCCTACCTCATTCCACAATTAAATTTTGCCTCTGGGTCAACTGTATGCGTTTATTACCATATGCTGACAAACTATCTATCAAACTTGCCACAGATGCCTTTGCACCATCTGGCTTATTTGTTTTCCACTCTTACAAGGGCTATTTTGATATTGAATTCCAAACGGATGAAGACACTGCAGTGGCAGCGTTGATTCCTTTTGTTTATAAATACACCCATTTCCACTACTTAGACTCAACTTCATGATGACACCACATTGGTGGCAATTTTCAAACCTCCCTTTACAACTTTCACCCCAAATTTTTTATGCACAGTTGATGTTGGGGCTTTTGGCTTATAGCACACAACCCAACCTCATCTTCACCATTCCTTCTGGTGCAGAGCGCCTCGCTGTCCCTAGTGCCACTGCCATCGTCATACCACACCACTCCGCCATCACCCAACAAATCCCCTCACGTGCTCACATTTCTGTAGCACTGGAGCATTTCTTTTCAGGGTCATGGTGGAACCTGCCAATAGATTTTTTCCATCTGTTTTGGGCTAGAACCATTCTAAGAAGTCCTGACCCCCATGCTGCTACATCTGGTACTATTTTTGAACCCTTAACAGTGGCGTCTGAATGTGGTGTTTTATTGCCCCCTCCCACCCAAAACACTCGCTCACTGGGCCAGAATAAGAAATCTGCACCCACCAAAACTTTGGCCACACTCACCTGCATGAATTCACCATAACCAATCAGAATCAGTATTGGGCCACTATTCTGCACCAAGAAGCTCCCTATTCGCCTACTACCACCCGCCCTATTTCTGCCTCCCTTATTCTCTTGAGCAAAAATCCTTGGTCCCTATTTGGTGAGGTTCAATATTCAGGTGATATTGTCAAGAAGAGAATTGATAAAAGGTGAGGAAGCCCCAGATTTTTATAACTGTGATGAGTTTTTTACCTCAGATTTTGACAAACTAATCCTACTCAGATTCTATGTCCCTAAACCCAATGCTATCCCCTTCCAAAGTGACCACCAACTTGCCTTAAGCAACGGTGGCCTACCCCAATGTCACCAAATCCACATTGCAGTTGCAAAGTATGTTGAGGATTCCATAATGGGCTGAGCACAGTTAATTTTTTCTCTGATTTTCCTGAAAAAGCGCAGGATGAAAATGACAAATTGGCTGACTCCGCCATCAACTCTACCATGCATGTTGCTGCACTAGCGACATTTACCCCAAATAAAGTGATCACCACATAGAATATTGCCATCTTTACCTTACTTTCTGATGACCGCCTCCAAACTGTAAATTATGTAGCAGAATTAATCTAGATGTCATCATGGATGCTATTGATCACATTGATAATTTCGTTCTAAACCTTGACCCCCACCATGATGACACCCCAACGCACTTGATCTCTGCCTTGATCCACTTCTACAACACTAGTGCACCTGCTGTGGTTTCTGCTCTTTCTAATGAGCCGCCTGACCCTTCCTCCCCCTTTGCCCTGGTGGGTTAACGGTCCTCTTATTTCTGCATGGTTGGAGGTTTTGTTTTGTTGTTTTAATTGTTCTGTTTTGTTTAAATTTTGTGTTTTCCTTTTGAGTATCAGTGCTTACCGTCCCATGGTTGGTGTACCTAAAATTAAATTTAAGATTATAATTCATTACAATATAATATTTCTTTGATTCTTAAATATCCTTTATAAATTAAGAAGACCCCATATCCCCATAAGAATTTTCTTTTTATGGTGAGTGGTATAATATTTTTATTTGCAAAGGTTCAGAGAAACAATATGTGCCAAGATTACAATATGAAGTTTTTGAGCCCTATGCACATCATTACTAGCAGACTCAACTTTCTTTACTGCAAGTTTGTGAGACATGCAACCCCAACCTAGTGGGTTCCTCTATAGTAGCTATACTGTTAACTAACCAACGCCATAATTTGCACACAGATTCTGGCACCTTCATCCATCTAGCCTTCGCAATTTGGGATTTTAACAAACCCATCTGAGCATTTCAGCTCTGGGAGGCCCAGAAAACTGCCCCACCTAACCATAAGTCCATTTAAGTTGGTCCTCACCAATACGTCATCCCCAGAAGGCCTGTGTCAGTTTTGGTCTGACATAACATCAGTAATATCACAAAGGCTCTGGGAAACATAAAGACATACTTATATGGTCAAGCCGCTGCAGATGTAATCACCTAGGGATGCTCACACCCTGGATGAACTTTCTGCTTTCAAAAAGATAAAAATTAGCTTGGGTTTAGTAACCCTAGCTATAAAAACAATATATAATAAATGACGATTATTTATTTAAAATATGGCTAAACCTATAAATTAAAGTAGCCTGAGAATTAGAGGACATCATTAAGTATATTAATGCAACACAAAAAATTAACTGGGATATGGACTATTGTTAAAATACTTGCATAAGAGGCAAAGTAGTGTAATGGCGCAATATTGCATCTTATTTTCTTGATGTAAAAAGAATCAGTTGACCATGTAGGGCTAATTTATGCTAGAGTACATATATATATATATATAACTAATATTATATTGAAACAATATCTTTTTTAGCACTAGTGATGCACAACCCAAAAGGGGTAGCCGCCATGCATCTTTATTTGCAAATGGGCCAAACAAAAGGATTATTGGAAATAATTTTTTCAAATATGGCACCTTGGCTAACAGCCTAGGAAGCCATATCAGATGGCTAGGAAGCTTTAGGGAAACTTTTGTTAGGTGCCCACTTTAGCTGGTGGACCATGGCATACAGCATTAGGGTGGGAGCTGTGGGATCCGCTAATGGAGGCCACAAATAATTTCTCAGAGAGAGAAACTTACTCATTAATAAAAGTATAAAATAATAACTTTTTATAGTTTTTATGTTTTTTATTATGATAAGCGCGGCAAAACCAAGAAAGGCCCCCTTGTTGATACTAGCTTTTTTTATTTAAACTTAGTTTGAATTTCGAGACCATTGATATTTAAGGTAAAAGAATGCAAAGCTCAGTTGTCTAAATTAGGGAATATAGGTTTTTAGCCTATCAGATCGTAGATAAAAATTTTTGAGGCAAAACTGACCCATGCAGTAATGATTGGATAAATTGTATCTAATCACCAGCAAGTAAAATCTTTTCACCTTGGTGGTGGTCAGACTCAACTGGTAATGATTGGGTAACTCAGCAATGGTCAGACTCAGATGGTAATGATTGGCTAATTATTACCCTATCATCTTCAAGTAAAATCTTTGCACCTCAGCGGTGGTTAGACTCAGATCATAATGATTGGTTAACTCACACCCAATTATCAACAGATAAAATCTTCTTGCCTTGTGGAGGTTCCAATCCATGCAATATTGTACTCCTCATATATTGACCGAGGAGTTGGAGTATTTCTATTATTAATATTTACCATTTTAAGCTGATTTTTGTGGTAAATCATGTTTTTCTGATGGTTATGATTCCAATGAGAATCCGATAAGGTCTTTTCACTGTGAGTGCTCATATCACAAATAGCCACAGTACTATTTGAGGATTGGGCAGGAGATGGGCCAATCATGGTAGCAGATTTGGGAGCCCTAATACCTCCAACAGTTCTTTTTCCTAAGTTGAGAAAGAGAATGTCCAACAGGAGCATCAGTGAAATGGGGCATAAGGAGGTATAGTTGAAGGTTTTCTTCATTTATGAGGACAGCAGTGTCCATTGCCTCAACTTATTGAGAAAGTTGATGCTTGATGAAAGTGATGAGAGCTAGCACACAAGTGAAAGACTTGATGCACTGGTGGGTTTCAGGATAAGTGGGGTTAAAAAGAGAAGTTTTTGCCATATCAATGCAAATGAAGCTCGCACCAAAAGCAAGCTCCTCAATTTTATAATTTGCTTCCTCCTTGAAATCATGAGGGAAATTTGGGATGGGAATACCCTCAACAAGGGGTTTCATTGCCCCGTCTAGTTGTTGGAAAAGGAGGGTGTTGGAAGGAGCTGCAGCAGCTTCAACTGTTATTTTATTAATAAATTTTATAAATTTGGAAACCATTTCAAAGGTGAAAATGGTGGGTCCACAATTCAGGAGGATCAACAAAAAATTCTCTCAAAGCAAAAACTGGCTTGACATGGTACAGCCATTCATCTTCATCAATCAATTCAATAGCCTTGAATGGATTGAATTCACCCAGCACTGGGCCAGCCACCAGAATTGGAGCAGTGGCAGAAGCTGATTGGACACATATCATTGACAAGGCAGCTCAGCTAAAACTGAGTCAGCCATCAACTCAGAATTTTGTAATCCAGTCAAATTGCTAGAAGTATTTATATTTTTAGAATTTTGATTGTCTGCCATCTTAGAAGCGGCGCCAGAATTAACCAAGGTTGGGGCGGGAGGATTGAGCCCCATTTGAAAATTGAGCTGAACTGGCCACTGACCAGATGCCAGTGTGAGAAGTGGAAGAAGCGGTGGAGGCAGAAGCTGTAGGGCATTTGTGCTTCAAGTGATCAAGCTCAAAGCACAAGGGGCAAATGGCGTTGTCATCTTTGACAAGTACCTGAATGGGTGATCAGGGGTGGATCTGATCACCATGTGAGGGGGAATTGTGAGGTGAGTATTGCGATGAAATGGATGGATTGTCACAAAGGCATGCAGTCCTGCCAAATGATCTGCTCCATTTGGAACCACAAATTGCAACACGGTCTGTAACATAAATGGCCAAACCCTACATGAGCTCATGGAGGAGGCGTTTGGGGGAAAGGTAGGAGGGCAACCTGACGAACTGGACTACCAAAGTGACCTCATCTGGGAGCTGGGTTCAAATGGTTGGTAGAGGGATTTTTTATAAATCAATTTCAGCTTAGACGCTGCATTTGCATAGGCCTCAGAATGGAAACTGAGGCTAAAATACCCCTTAAATGGGTTTAAATCAATGAAGCTGGTGGGTTTAAACACCACCATGGCCATCTCAATGATGGTCACACTTGCATATGGGAAAAGGTTCCCATATTTGACCTGGAGACCAAAATGCAAATTGCTCCATGGGTGCACCAAAGGGCTCTGGAGCATGCGTGGGAACTTGCAAGATGATGGGCCAAGTCCCAATGGGGGACATAACGCCTGGTAGTGTTGGGGGGCTAGTAGAGCCATACTGGGTGCGCTTTGGTGGCAGCTAAAAGATGCCAGATGGTGGCGCACCACCACCCCAAGCCAGGGTAGCAGGCATCGATGGCATCAACATTGGTAAGCTTTGGCTCAATCAAGTGGTCGTTTTTTGTATCCTTTAAATAAAATACAAATTTTGTCTGACTTAGTTATTGAAATGAAAGAGAGAACTTATTGAAACGTTAACCAATTAATAAAAATTGGGTTTAAAGCATTTAATTTAAGGATTAATTATTGTTATAATACAAAACAATGTATGGGTAAAGTCTAAATTCTATAAGCTAAAATACTTCACTTTAAAAGGTGAAATTATCTTACTCATTAGCTTGATGGCTCAACACAACGTGGAAGGAGTACTTCTGTTATAATTATTTGAATTTTTAGTGAATTTATAACGATTCATTTCATCACTTTTGCCAAGTAGTTCAATGTAGTTCATTTAATTATATAATCTAATTTTTAAATCAATATTTAATTTGCATAAAATGATTTGTCTTGCCATTTGTTCAGCATACTCACTACCTTAATAAAATAAACAAGTCGTATCAAAACTTCTAAACCAGTGGCCTCATGACCTCACACACCCCCAATATACTGCCAAAAGCTAGCAGTGTGAGGATACTCCTTTAGGAGAGAAAGACCTAGTTTCATCTTCACCCATCATGGGCCAAGGTTGGGATTGCTCCTACCAAGGCTGACCTTGACAAAAATTCAACTGTGATCAATTTGGTAGGGTGGAGCTCTAAAAATAGTTAATGGTAATATAATAATGAGTTTCATCTTTCCCAGTATAGAGAATTATAAGAAAAAACAAAAACGGCCTATAAGGGATTTGATTTACATCATAAATTAAGAGTATGAATAAATATGATGATGGGATTCAAACTCAATCTAAAAATTTAATTGAAGCTATTTTCAGGATAATCACTTATTTTCTTAATCATAAACTCCTAATACCAGGGCCCAATCCTGCCCTAAGCAGATTAATATTGTTTATAGAAGCCTCCAGATATTGTGGATAAACTCAATCTATGCAATCACATACTGTTCAACAGAAGTAACCAAAATGTCGCAGAATCCCCAATTGCAGGTTAGTATAGATATCAGCTTGGAAGCACTTGGAATTTTCAAAGGCAATTGAGGTGGGTTGACCTTGGGAAAAATATACTGAACTGAGATTTTTTAGCAAGCACAGGTTTTATACTTGTGTTGTATAAAACCTGCACTAGAGTGGAAGCAGGATTTACCCTGCCAGGCTAACCACTCTTGCGCTTAGAAATTTTCTTAAAGAACATTTCTCAATCCCCTATATAATTTGGTTTAAAGGAAATTTACATTACATTCTTTTATGCCATAAATTTTGGCTTTTCATTATTTAGTTAATGAAGGCATACCTAAATATGCCACTCAAAAATCTTTTTCCTTGGATAAAGACTTTTATAAAAATTGCATACCTTTTATATTTATCTATTGACTGGGGATTCAGTTGACCTTGAATTTATAAAAGGATACTTTGATTAAAGCCCCCATTATCCTAACAAAATTAGTGCTTTCTGCCAGATTACACCCCAAGTTCCTGGCAAAATTATAATTACAATGGATAACAATAATTTAATGCAGACACCTCTTCAGATCATTATGCCATTAGCCTCAATGACTGGGCTATCAATATGCACATAGGAGAAAGACACTGATTTGTAACTTTTTACTATCCACATCTATGGAGGCAAACCTCCCCACTCCTTCTGCAGAAAGTATCAATTGCAAATCTTAGACTTTTCTGAATCTCTCCAGTTCCTCATTTCTGGGGCCTTTGTCCCCAGAAATCAAGCAAATTGAAGATGAGCCCTCACAGTACTGGAACATATGCAGAGTTTTACTGGCAGTTCATCACTTAATGGAGAACTAGTCATAGAATTATGTTTAAAATGCTATTTGCATCAATTTGTACATCTTACCCTGTACCATTTATTAAAAGTAGCTGGGTTCCATAAACAGGAACTAATTTGGCATTTGCAGTTATCAGGGGACTCTGCATTCACAGCTACATCAATTTTAGCAGCCTTCCTCTTTCTTTGGCTGTGAGAAATGATGCTCCACATAAGAAAATCAGCAACTCTCAATGAGATGCAGATTTTGATAGAAAGTCTTGATAAGGGATACATGAGATTTTTACAAATAGCTATACAATTGTTTCAGTCAATTAGAAGTTGTTGTTCATAACCAGATAAGGGATCATACCACAGGAGTACAAACCCAAGTTTGATAACATTATGTCCTCTGTGGATGAACATCTTTGTTTCCTCAAAGAATCAATTTATAATATTTGTCACAATTCCGATATGACTGGATGACAAACCCTAGGTCATGAGGGCACGATGGATGGATCCGCTGATATTGATATAATTAAAGGAAATTAGAGCGCCTCAAAATTAGGTGATATTGGATTGTTGGTAAATCGCCTCGAATTGGGCATCATGAGATTAACAAATGAAAAATTGATGTAACCAATGAGATATGACGAATTGAGTTAATAAGATGTGTAAGTAGTATCATTCAATATTGCTATGATATAAGCAGGATGAGAGGATTGAGGGAAAGGAGGTTTTTGATAAATGAAGTTAGCAGAACAGCGGGAATCAGCTGTAATAAAATATTAATAAAGAAGAGTTGTGGGAGCAAGTGCTCCATAATTATTATATAAGTCTATTATTTTATTTTATGGATAACGATCCTCACATTGTTAATCCTAGCTGCTCAGTGAGTCAAACCCCGTGCCAAAACCCTTCAGTGTATCCCTCATATACTGCCAATTTTACAACAGTGGTGCTCACTACAGGGGGCCCATTGATCAGTTATAATATGATAAAAACACAGATGCCAGCTGTGTTGCCTCAAGTTACCTATGTGGAGCTGAAACTAGCGTTGGATGCTGTGCTTAAAAACAAGATGAGCTGCTCCAGGAGGTCTACTGCAATAAGCTACCCCCATTTGATTGCAAAGGGAATATTTATAGTACTTTAAGCGATTT